>JBBDGP010003830.1:7500-455000 GCA_037952835.1 Lithobates septentrionalis
CCGTGACCGCAAACGATCTTGCCATCATATAATGACCGATAATCTCTTCAGTGGACATGAATAAATAATTTTGTGTTCGTTTTTTTACATATACCTAGTGCAGAAAGTTCGGACGGGAAACACATTAACCTTGCAATTTATCGTACGTTCGGCAGAAATTTTCCAAACATGCCGTTCGTTTTTTTTCCACAAAAACGTCACAAACGATTATCGATTTGTACCCACTAACTTGCCGAAAAACGAACGAAGTGTCCATTCGAACGATTTTTCGGCCGATTTTTCGTATAGTGTATGGCCAGCATTAGCTGTTAAAAAAAGGGGGTTGGAGAACTGAGATTAGATGTTGCACAGCTCAGTGAGGAGAGCTTTGAGAGCTGATTGGATGGAAGAGACCCTCCCCCCTTTACACAGCACACAGGAACAGAGCTGAGGCAGTTAATCAGCTGTAGATCCCTCCCCTGTCACCATTTTTCTCTTGGTGTCAGAAAAACTTGTCAGGAGTGACTCATGCAGATAGCAGAGGAATGAAGCAGCAAACAGAAATGACACTAATGCCGTGTACACATGACCGGACTTTTCAACAGCAAAGGTCAGACGGAACTAATCCGCCGGAGAATTCGATCGTGTGTGGGCTTCACCGGGCCTTTGCTGTCGAAAAATCAGACGGACTTTAGAAATGCAACATGTTTTAAATCTTTCCGACGGACTCGAGTCTGGTCGAAAAATCTGTTCGTCTGTATGCTAGTCCGGACGAACAACGACGCAAGGGCAGCTATTGGCTACTGGCTAAGAACTTCCTTATTCTAGTCCGGTCGTACGTCATCACATACAAATCAGTCGGTGTGATCGTGTGTGGGCAAGTCAGTTGCGTCGGAACTCCGTCGAAAGTCTGTCAAAAAGTCCTTCAGGGTTCAGTCTGCTCGTGTGTACATGGCATTAATGCTCTTGATTGTGACACACTATAGAGCAGCGATGGGGAACCTTGGCACCCCAGATGTTTTGGAACTACATTTCCCATGGTGCTCAACTACACTGCATAGTGCATGAACATCATGGGAAATGTAGTTCCAAAACATCTGGGGTGCCAAAGTTTGCCATCACTGCTATAGAGGGAGATGGTGTTTGTTCATATTTCATGTCTGAGCTTTACAACCTGTGTGAAATATACATTAAGTAACGTGTTTTCTATATTTACTTCCAGCTCCGGCCAACTCTTCCACCCGGAGCAGGTCCTGGAGCAGTGCCCTCTGCAGCCCCCCCAAAGATACTGTGGATTCTCCCAGCTCTGCTCAGCAAAGAAGCATCAAGGAGGACCCATTCTGGGCGCGGGTGTGCTGCATTAATGCCATCGTTCTGATGTGCGTTAACATTTTCTTCTATGCATATTTTGCATAACATCAGGAGAATGACTCCAGTTCACATTTGCCTGCCCTAAAATTGAATTCTCTTGATAACATTCATCTTTGCAGCAAAGAAGTTGAGAAAAATACCAAAAATGTATGGCGAGCCGTACTGTATATGTTTACAATCTCACTGTCAAGGCCTACAAGACCTCCATACGGGAAAAAGGACTTGACACATTTCCGCAAAGTTGGTATCTGGGCCAATCCAGGGTATTCTAATTGCCTTGTCTGCTGACTCACTTGCCAGAACACGGACCAAAAACCATAATGTCAACACTTTTAATGCTCCGGCAAAGTAGTTTTGGCTCAGGTAACCAAACCTCATATGACGTCTGTTTTCATGCCAAAACAAAATGGCTGACCACCAGGCAGAAAGGTGACATTCCTGAGAAGGTGTGAAGTCAGAAAGTTCAATTAATGAGTAAAATGTGTTATAAAATTAACCGCCTTCTCCTCATTAATCATGAAAAGGGGCTTTTAAAAGCATTTTTTATAGGGATGACATTCAGGAAATTGTCAGGAGTCAAATATTTCTTAATATCGCTGAGTCATTCGGGCAAAACATTCTATAAAATCTGAACAACAGGCAGATATAAAAGACACAAATGAATGCAGCTCTGTATTCACTACCCTGTTTCCCCGAAAATAAGACCTAGCATGATTGTTGGTGATGGCTGCAATATAAGCCCTACCCCCCAAATAAGCCCTAGTTAAAGTCCTTGTAGGTCTTATTTTCAGGGTAGGTCTTATTTTCAGGGTAGGGCTTATTTTCAGGGAAAAAGGGTAGGGCTTATTTGGGGGGTAGGGCTTATATTGCAGCCATCACTGACAATCACGCTAGGTCTTATTTTTGGGGAAACAGGGTAATACATCATTAAATGTGTTGGTTTTTTTAATCCAAGCAGTGTAAGTAATGGAATTTTAACCTCTCAAAACTCCTATACAGCAGAAGTCAGATTGGGAAAGACAAGGGCAGGTCTGAGAACCAGGTGAGCTGCATGCAAATGTTTACACTAGGAAAACACTGACAGGAGGAGGGAGCAGAGTTGGCAGGGGGATGACCTCATCTGTCTGCTGCTGCTCTTTCACCTTCTAGAAGATGGGGAGATAGGACAACACTCTATTCTTTAAAGAAGACCTTCCATGCCAAACTAAAAGTCCCCCCAACACATTTAAAAAGCCATCTGTAAACGTACCGATTCAACAGTAAAAAAAAAATTAAAGTTCCTTGACCTGGCCTCCAACGCTCCAGAGGGGCAGGGGTTATGCCACCATGCCTACTGGCAGAGCTGGGAACTCAAAATTGCATGAGAATGCTTTCTGGCAATAGGCTGAAGTGCATTCTCATGAAACTTTGAACTTCCAGCTCTGCTAGAAGGCATGGTGATGTAACTCGTGCCTCCCTAAAGTGGTGAAAACTCCAGGGCCGAGGTATTTTTTATTTTTTAGGAAATTGGTTAATTTACAGATGGCTTTTTAAAGCTATTCGTGTTGAGGAGGCCAAGGGCTTGCAAATTAGGGAACCTTCTGTTTGGCATGGAAAGTCCACTAGTGGTGCCATCTAGCTTGTTGTGCTGTAGGGCAGAGCTGTGTAAATCTAAGACTGTTAGGACAAATCTACATACCCTTTGGAAGGCAAAACAGCTCCTGTATGTATTTCTTCCGTGCATATAGCTGTTTGCTGGAGTTCAGCTTTAACAATTGTCATTAACTAGGGTTGCATTGATACCGATACAGATACTAAGCATTTACACGAGTGCTCATACTCATGCAAATGATCCGATACCTGAAACCAATACCTTGCGTAGCATTTTGAGCCCATACAAAATGAATGGGCTCAAATTGCACTGCAAAAAAAAAATTGCATTTGATTTGAACAGCAATGCGGTGTAATTCCTGTCTGAACCACATGTGGCTTCCCCCACCGCTCCTGTGTGTACCCAGGCTTGTCATAGTAACTTCAGCCTGTGTTCACACAGGAGCGGTGCGGGAAACTGCAAATCACTCGGCTCAAATCACACCACAAAGGTATTGGTACTTGGTATTGGCGAGTACTTGACTGAAAGTATCGGTACTCGTAGGTAAAAAAACGGTATCGGTGCAACACTACCATTTACCATATATTCCAAATAATTCTTTTTCTAGAGCAGTGGTCTCCAAACTGCAGGCCGAGGGCTGGATGTGGCTCTTTGCTTGCCCTTATCAGGCCCTTGATACGCTATTCCTCCCTCTGATACAAGGCAGTATTCCTTCTACACCAACAATAGGGCACTATTCCTACCAATGACCCCAACAATGGGGCACTATTTCTCCCACTGACTCCAATGATGGGACACTATTTCTCCCACTGATACCAATGATAAGACACTATTCCTCCCACTGACACCAATGATGGGACACTATTCCTCCCACTGACACCAATGATGGGACACCATTCCTCCCACTGATACCAATGATGAGACACCATTCCTCCCACTGATACCAATGATGGGACACTATTTCTCCCACTGATTTCAATGATGGGGCACTATTCCTCCCACTGATACCAATGATGGGACACTATTCCTCCCACTGATACCAATGATGGGGCGCCATTCCTCCCACTGATACCAATGATGGGACACTATTCCTCCCACTGACACCAATTGCAGGGCCCTATGACAGCAATGATGGGTCACTATGCCTTCCCCATGATAGCATTCTTTACTCCCTTTGATGCCGGAGCATTTTCTACCCACACTGGCCACAGTCCAGCCCCCTCAAAGTCTGAAGGACAGTAAAGTGGCCCTTTGTTCAGAAAGTTTGGCCCTTTGTTCAGAAAGTTTGTTCAGAAAGTTTGTTCAGAAAGTTCAGAGCATTGCAAGAAACTTGTCTTTACCGTTTCTAAATTCAACACAAAAATATTAACATGACTGGAAAAGTGTATAGTTTGTGTCACACATTGTTCATGTTTGCATCTCCCCCCAGCCCCCAATGACTAAGCAGCAGTGGTGGTACATATGGCCACATCTATTAACCCGTTCTGCATGTAAACGTCCACACAAATGTTTACTTCCATGCCGTGTAAAATATGGTCAAAATTGGATCACAGATGCAGATTTTTTTCTTGTTTTGATTTACACAGCTCACTATATGAATTCCTTTTTCCTCAAATTTACATGCAGGCCAAGTTGTCCAGCAAAAGGGATAGTTACACAGGGTGTGAAGAAAGTACACAGTATAACACTGCTGGGGGTATATACAACAGTCAGCCCTTATTCATATGGGTTCAACGTTTTTACAAAAAGAAAAAAACTATTGCTGCAATTTCCTAAAAAGCGATAGTTGGACTTGGGCTTGTGTTTGCTGCCTACATATAGACCACTATAGACTTAGACTACACTGTCCACAAGGGGACAGCACTGCAGGGATTTCACTGCAAAACAAACATTGTCACCTTGTTACAGGAATTGAAAAATCAACAGGTAGTAAAGCTACAGTATGTTCCAAAGGGGAACTCAGAAAAACAGACTGTATCACTTTATTTTTTAAATTTTGCTCATAACTCTAATTTTGACACATTTGAAATGACTCATTGCTACAAAATCAGGACCAGTGTACTTTGTCAAAAAAGGTTATGTGTCAGCTAAAGTATGTAGCAAAGTCTGAATAATTCGACCAGGCCAGTCCAGGTGATCGTGTAGGCTTCTGATTTGTCAGTTTCCAAGAAGACCGTCTGTTCTAGGTGGCAAAGGGAGTCCATCTCACAAGGACTGTCAATCACAGAGGGGGTACCTGCTTTGCTCCAAATTCCTGGATGACAGGATGGGGCGCAGTCAAAAATTTGCAAAGTAAGGTCTTCTTGTTTTGTTTGTAAGAGCCCAATGGCATGGATATGTACAGTGGTAGCAAGCGTATTTGGGATCTTGTCACCTACTCATTTATGGTATGCGGGGCCATTTTTATTTATTTTTAAAGAATTGATGTCACTATCCACAGCAACCAATCTCCCTTAAAGCGGATGTGCACTCGCGTTTTTTTTTTTTTCTACACTTAAAAATACACATGTTTACAATGTCACACTCACTTTTTGCAGTCATTTCCTCCCGAGATGTCCGTTTTTGTTTCAAACAGTTAGTTATATAAAATATGTACTGCCGTTTTCATCTTGCTTGTGGGCATTTGAAGCCCACAAGCATTCACTTCCTGGTTCCAGTATTGCAGATCTACCAGCATTCCTTGTTCCCGCGCATGCTCAGTTGTAACAGCGCGGAGCGTCGTAAAGATCCTCATTGCCATCACAACGGGCGGCGTCAATCTGCAAATCCCGCGAGATTTCGCGCCGGGCCTCCGCACTGACTCCTGGGAGCATCCAGGAGATCCCAGGAGACAGTGCAGCGAGGCAGGAAATGACGCAAATACCCGCCCACAGCCGCAGAAAGTGTATGCAGCAAAGAAAAACCAAAGGCACATATATACAGGTACACCTGGAAAAAAAAAAAAAGTTCCATTTTGCATTGTATGCTGTATTTTTTAAAAATGACTTAGATAAACTTTAAATATTGTGTGAACGACCGCTTTAACAAGGTTAAAACGGATTGTTGGAGAAGCTTATTGGCCGCCATGGGCAAACACAACACGCCTTTGGATGCCTTCAAGACAAAAGGTACTCATCATGTAGAAAAAAATTATGCGCCAAACAAAAATCTCATATTGGGTTATTAAAATCCAACTGTATAAAACACAAATCCGTGATAAGTAGTTGAATCCAAAAAACTCTCCACCTCGTGGGTGCACCGTCACCACAGGCAATATAGACTCTTACCAGAGAGCCTGGACCCTTTATTATGAAGGGTCAAACAGGCTTGACGTAACAATCTTTGCAGGGGTCATCAGCTTAAGATGTGTCCTCAGATCAAACAGGGAATAAGCAGGATATTCAAACCAAGCTCCATCCACCCCACGATCAGATTCAGCATAAAATGAAAGAGATGCCAGATAGTGTAAAATCACAAAATGGTTTGTTTAATATAAAGTATTGCGCTGACATTAGTACAGGTAAAACCAGAGTTGTGTACAATATAGGCGGCCGCCTTAAGATATCCAGGCACTGTGCAAACAAACGAAATAGCAGGAAACGGCTCCTAACCCGACCGGTTTCATCACAAAAAGGACTTCTTCCAGGGCAGGTTTTTTTGGATTCAACTACTTATCGCGGATTTGTGTTTTCTCCAGTTTCATTTTAATAACCCAATATGAGACTTTTGTTTAGCGCATCATTTTTTTTCTACATGTTGTTTATTGTGATTATATGTCACTTTTGTGGTGCCTCTGGACAATTTACACTGTAATGGTGGTGATTGACATTTTTATGTTTTTACACATGTGCAGTATTCTTCCTTTATATAAAGGTAGTCATCACCCCAACTGTCCATGTGACATTTTGGGATCAGCTTGAGGGAAAAATGAAATTAAGTTGCACTAATAAGTAAATCGCTGAGCTATCTGGAAATCTGGCAGAACCTCTGAACATTGCTTCCCATTAAATCAATTATAGTCACCAGGCCCTTGTTTAGTATGTAAATTCTTTAAAGTAATTAAGGGCTAAAAAGCTTTGAGACAGTAGGCGAGGCTTTAATACTTGTGATAATCATATTGTATCATACCGCATGTCTGGAATCAAGAGAATCTTCCAGGGAGAAATTAAAAGCATTCTATTACCCCAAAACACCAATATATTCAGAGCTCATATTTTTGTAACACTACTGCTGCTTTCCCAAATCATTGGTAATTGTTATAATAAAGAAACTATTTTAATTGTCCTTTCTATTACAGTTGGGACGACTCAATTAAGTCAAATTCATACCTGGAAAATAAAGAATGAAAGCTTAAATACGATTGGTTGGGATGAGCTGACAGTTGGCAAGTCCAGTAGATCCTGATATGATCTTTGGGTTAAAAACATACAACCATAAATACAGCGGCATCGCTATAGCCATTGCTGCTTCTATGGGGCCAGGGGCTGGGAGGGGTCCCATCAGCAAGGCTGTTAAGACATACTGTATTTATTGGCGTATAACACTCACTTTTTCACCATGAAAATCTGGTGCAAATAGCGCGTGCGTGTTATACGCCAATACTTCAAATTTAGCTGCCTCGGAGGGGACAGGGAGGGGGGCGGGACGAGCGCCGTCAGATTACATACAATGAGAATCTCCTGTTTACTTGGCGGTCTCTGTAATAGGAAGTCCTGTCTCCTGGGCCGCCATTGGACCACTGTTCTGTCTATCGTAGGAGATTCTCACTGTATGTAATCTGTCGGCTCTCCTCCCGCCCCCTCCCTGTCCCCGCTAGGCTGCAGATGGGCATCAATCAGACTGCACTGATGGCAATGGTGAGGCTGCTGCATTGATGTCAATGGTGAGGCTGCTGCATTGATGTCAATGGTGAGGCTGCTGCATTGATGTCAATAGTGAGGCCGCTGCATTGAGGGCAATGGTGAGGCCGCTGCATTGAGGGCAATGGTGAGGCCGCTGCATTGAGGGCAATGGTGAGGCCGCTGCATTGAGGGCAATGGTGAGGCCGCTGCATTGAGGGCAATGGTGAGGCCGCTGCATTGAGGGCAATGGTGAGGCCGCTGCATTGAGGGCAATGGTGAGGCTGCATTGATGGCACTTGTGAGGCTGCAGATGGGGATTGATCAGGCTGCATTGATGGCAATGGTGAGGCTGCAGATGGGCACTGACCCTTATTTTGCTTCAAAGTTCCTTATTTAAAATGTAAGTTTTTTCCTGAAACTTCCCTCTTAAAATGAATGTGTGTGTTGTATGCTGATAAATACAGTAATAAATATAAAATAATTTGTTTGCATGTGAAGATAACACAAATCCAGTACTGTATTATTAATGGTTTGGAGAGGTTGCTGTTGACGCTGAGCTTGTACCCCCCCCCCCCCCTCAGGTTTGAGTAAGCGCTGAGTTTAGCGCGAAACGCGTCACCTTTTAATGTTCCTGTCGTACCTGTAATGTGATTTTAATGCTTCAATAAAGATACCAAGGAGTGCAGCAAAATTCCGGATTTGTGCATGTTAGTATACCCCCTGTGATGTTTCCAGCCAAGAAAAGCTGAGGTGGGACGCACAGAAGTCTTCCTTAGTCCGGATGTTTTTTTTGCAAAAACCGTTTCTGAACCGCACAGGCACGCCGTGATAAAGGGGCTCTGTGGGGCCCCAGAATGTTGCTTTTAGATACAATAAGACTTCTGGATTAATATAGACTCCTCTGTGGTGCTGGTAATTCCCCTATTGCCTGGATACATACAATGGCCCCATTCTTTTTTAAGCAGTCATTGGTGAATTAATAAAAAATAAGATGTGCAGTGTGGACCATTTTATTAAAGCTGAAATCCGGGCTAAACAAATATTGTACAAGTACACTGGTCATGTGTATTTTTCCATGAATCTGGGTGTGCTCTGGGTAATTAATCCAGATCTGTGCAGTACTCCAGTGTGAGACTTTCCCTCTGTGTAGAAGATTCCTGTAATAAAGACCCCGCACTGCTGATCTCTCTCCTTGTGCAGAGTGACTGGTCGTATCTCCGCCCCTTATTGTAGTTTTCTGCCAGAAGCCTGTAGTGGGTGGAGTAGCGGGGTCCCCCGACAGCTCTGCTCTCTGCACAGTACAGCGATGATGTGACCAATACTTTACCAAGATAATTTTTGGGGTTATTTTGTTTAAATATCACTTTGAAAAATACCCCCCTAGCATTTTTAGCTGTGGCCATCTTGACTAAGGGCAGATGATTCATGTAGCATTTACTTCCTAAAATCCATCTGCCCTTAGGTCAGGCATGCAGACAGGAGGGTGTGCTTAGCTGAGAAATCCCCTTCTCCAGATGAAAATAAAAAAAAGATGCCCATAAAGACCCCTGAGATGTATGATATCATTCAGAAACCAGGAAGTAAAAAATAGTAAATACGAGGGGTCTTCAAAAAGTTTCTGCACTTTTAGATTTTCATTGGAAACAGTGAGGGCAGGAGGAGTAGTGATTGGTCATGTCTGAGAGTGTCATGTGACTAGTCTGTCTGGCAAGCCGGCTGACCTTGCAGTTTAGTAAAAGAGTTACGCTGTGGTTAAGCACTTCAGCCCCGGAAGGATTTACACCCTTAATGACCAGGCCATTTTTTTGCCATACGGCACTGCGTTACTTCAATTGACAATTCCGCAGTCATGCAATGCTGTACCCAAACAAAATTTATGTCCTTTTTTACCCACAAATCGAGCTTTCTTTTGGTGGTATTTGATCACCTCTGCGGTCTTTATTTTTTGCACTATAAACGAAAAAAGTGACAATTTTGAAAAAAAAAAATATTTTTAACTTTTTGCTATAATAAATATCCAAAAAAAATGTAAAAAAAACAAAAACTAATTTCTTCATCAGTTTAGGCCAATATGTATTCTACTACATATTTTTGGAAAAAAAAAAATAGCAATAAGCGTATAATTGATTGGTTTGCGCAAAAGTTATAGCATCTACAAAATAGAGGATAGATTTATGGCATTTTTATTATTTTTTTTTACTAGTAATGGCGGTGATCGGTGATTTTTAGTGGGACTGCGACATTGCGGCTGACAGATCGGACACTTTTTTGGGACCAGTGACACTGATACAGAGATCAGTGCTACAAAAATGGACTGTATAAATGACACTGGCAGGGAAGGGGTTAACACTAGGGGGGCAATCAAGGGGTTAAATGTGTTCCCTAGGGAAGTGTTTCTAAATGGGGGTGGGACTGACTGGGGGTAGAGAGATATTGCTGCTTCTGATCACTAGGAACAGACGATCTCTCTACTCCCTCTGTGGAGCGATCACAGGTGGCTGGCGGACATTGCGGCCACACGCATCGGTTAGGGTGCCGTGTGCGCCCACTGTATCTATTGCACGAAGAGATGTACACCTTTGGCAATTCCCGCAATAGAGCCGACCTGCCACAGTGTAATGACAGAGGCTGGTCGGCAAGTGGTTAGGATAGCCGCGAAACGTATAAATTGCACCAAAAAGGAACGGCATTCTGTCGTACGCTTTTTGTGGGCAAAAGGTCTGCCAGGAGCACAAATTCATCTCTGCATGTGAGCTCAGTATGGGAAAAAAATTCTCTCCTGTAGAGTCGTTTATGAGTGAGAGGTTATGGAACACCCAGCTTATAGTCCGGATTCAGCACCATCTGAATTCCACCTTTTTTGGACTGCTCAAAAAAGCTTTAATGTGTTACTATACCCACAACAGTAAACTCAGTATGTATTTGCAGTAAAGAATGCTTGTTATACCCACTGTGGAACCTAAGGGGTTAATCCTCTGCATTGTGTAAAAAGGCTGTTTGATCTTGTCTCCTCTGATCCTCCCCTTCTTCCACTGTCCCCAATCCATCTGCTGATAGGACAGAGCCTTTGGGACAAGCTGCACATGCTCAGTTTGGTGTGTATTGCTAGAGAGTTATTTTCTTGGGAGAGTGCATGTGATCAGAAATGGGCCAATCAGCACTGTCGAGACAGAGGGTCAAGGGTCCCGCAGCCTTATAGGACAGTCAGAGTAGAATGAAAACTCCTCCTACAAGCTTTAACCAGACACTGACAGAAGTCATAAGACTGCTATATACTGCTGATGACGAAAGGTATTTAGCAGTTTACATTTACTAAAATAATTGCATTTCCATGTTCTGTGTACTGTGGGAGACAAGATATAGTGAATGCAGGTTCCTCGGTTTAGTAACACTTTAAAGGGGAAGAAGATTTTTCATGTGTTGATGATGTGAAAGCAGCTAGGCGCTCAATAAAAAACATTCTTTGCTGATGGATTTAAAAAGTTGGTATTACACTGGGAAGAATGCATAGCAAAGAAAAGTGACTATGTAGAAAAGTGATGTAATTTACTTTTGAAATTCCTAATAAAGAGTAAAAAAAAAGCACGGAAACTTTTTGAAGACACCTCATATAATATACCTTCCTATCTATTTACTAATGCTAGCAGCATAAGGATTTTTAAAAAAAATTCATGTTGACTTTAGTTCCACCTTAAAGCGGTTGTATACCTTTATTTGTAACTTTTACCTACAGGTAACCCTATAATAAGGCTTACCTGTAGGTAAAAAAAATATCTCCTAAACCTGTAAGGTTTAGGAGATATTCCCCTCGCAATGAGCCGCTGACTGCAGCGGCGCATGCGCACAGGGGACTCTCGGCTGACAGCCCGGCAAACTCCGGAGCTTGCCGGGCAGAAATCTCCCGCGCGCATGCGCGGGAGTGACGACATCGCGGCTCCGGCCACTCACAGCACCGGAGCCGCGATACCCGGAAGACACGCCGAGGGGAGATGTCGGCTCCCTCGGCGTGGACCAGGTGAGATGCCGGCGCCTCGTTCTAAGGTAAGTATCTCATAATGAGCTAGTATGCGGTGCATACTAGCTCATTATGCCTTTTCCCTTGCAGGTGTAAAAAAAAAAAAAAAAAAAAAGACAGCGGGTATACAACCGCTTTAAGTGACCATAAGTAGGCTCACCCAAAGACCAAGGAGGTCTCGGTAAAGACACGAGTCCTTTGTGACCTAAACCCACGAATGGCACACAGGAGGACATGTTCCTTACCTCATTACATACATTACAGTCGCTTCTTCCTACTTAGTGTGCACAGCACCCATATAATACTGTTCTTCTCACTGCAAGCCATCTACTTAGATTGAAAACAAATCTTTATTTGAGATCATCTCATCTATTGTTGGTGATGGAGACCAAGCAACTAGCTGCAATACAAAGAGGCACAAGAGAGAAAACGCACAGATCTGTAAATGTAACATAACATTAGAGATATGGGTACAACACGTCTACAACAAGTGACACCAAAATGACTTTATGTAAACATTACATACTCATATACACACTCACTAAAGATACAATCTCACTCTAACAAGACAAAGATTAATCAGGAAAGGTCAGCGATTGCTTCGAGACATATATGGTTTAAACAAACACAAGATTTGGTGGTTTCTCAGGAGCGGTCCTTCTCAGAATTGATAACATGAACGTCTAACCACATTTATTTTTGTTCTGTTAAAAGCTTATACAACATTATATAGCAAACTGTACAGTCCAGGCGCTGTTTAAAGGCCATGGTCAGGCCTCTCTCCAGTTTGCTGGTCAACAAGAGGCAATAAACACATTTTAAGCAAAGAAATCAAAATGTAATTCTTATATATAAGTCAGCGGATGTTCTTTTTAGAGACATCTATGTCATTTAATAAATAACACACTTTAAACAATGAAGGCACTTTAAAGAGGAACTCCACCCTTACCCTCAACAAATAACTTTTATATTCAAAATACTTGCCCCCGTTAATAAAAAAAAAAAAAAAACCCCTACATACTACCCCATGGAGCTTTCTGCTCTTGTCTTAGTCGATATTCAATGCATGTTCACTGTGGGGGATCTCTGCCAGGTCTATGGGACAAAGACCTTGTGGCACTTCTGCACATGCGCAAGATCATGCAAACTGCCTCCTCCTCTGATGCATAAAGTAGACGTCCCGGGGGGGCAGTTTTTGTGATCTTGCACATGTCCCAAAACACCACTGGGGTTCCCAGAGAGACCTGTGGCATGTATGTCTGTGCATGCGCAGTGTCTGGATACATCATCCTTGCATAGATGAGGATTAAGGACATAAATGTAACCCACTTGCTGACCAGCCGCTGTCATCATACTGCAGCAGGTTGGCACGGCTTTAAGAATCGCCGTAGGTGTATGTCGGCCGCTTTAAGAGCGATAGGGGGCAAGCGACGTCGGAGCCGATGCACGTGGCCTGTGGCCACCAGCA
Organism: Lithobates septentrionalis; assembly: GCA_037952835.1. Classification (NCBI taxonomy): domain Eukaryota; kingdom Metazoa; phylum Chordata; class Amphibia; order Anura; family Ranidae; genus Lithobates; species Lithobates septentrionalis. Next base: position 20,745 of record JBBDGP010003830.1, read on the forward strand.
ATCACTCCACAGAGAGCCAGAACAGGGATCTGTCAGTGTAAACAAACAGATCCTCGTTCTGACAGGGGAGTAGAGAGAGATTGTCTGTTTTTAGTGATCAGGAACAGCGATCTCTCGCCTCCTTCAGTCAGTACAATCCCCCCACAGTTAGAAACACCTCCTAGGGAACACTTAACCCCTTGATCGCCCCCTAGTGGTAACCCCTTTCCTGCCAGTGGCATTTATACAGTAATCAGTGGCTATTTTCAGCTCTGATTGCTGTATAAATGTCAATGGTCCCAAAAAACTGTCCGATCTGTCCGCCACAATGTCGCAGTCCTGCTAAAAAAAAAAAGAAATCACAGATCGCCACCGTTACTAGTAAAAAATAAATAAATAATAAAAATGACATAAATCTATCCCCTATTTTGTAGATGCTATAACTTTTACGCAAAGCAATCAATATATGCTTATTGCGATTTTTTTTACCAAAAATATGTAGAAGAATATATATTGGCCTAAACTGATAAAGAAATGTGTTTTTTTTTTATTTATTTTTTGGATTATTGTTATAGCAAAAAGTAAAAAATATTGTTTTTTTTTTTCAAAATTGTCGCTCTTTTTTTGTTTATAGTGCAAAAAATATAAACCGCAGAGGTGATCAAATACCACCAAAAGAAAGCTCTATTTGTGGGGAAAAAAAAAAGAAGAACAAATTTTGTTTGGGTAAAATGTCGCACGACCGCGCAATTGTCAGTTAAAGCGACGCAGTGCCGTATCGCAAAAAATGTCCTGGTCAATAAGGGGGCAAAGCTTAGTGGTTAAGAAAAAATAATAAGTATTTACTTAAAAGAAAAAAACATTTTTTTACAAGAGGCAAAGGAGAGGACCTTAAAAAAGAGGGGGGAGTCTGCGTTCCATAAGGAATGGCAGTTGATGGAGCCTTTCCTTAAAGTGGAGCCAAACTAAAGTTTCTAAAACATTGCCTGCAGGCAGCTTAGAGTCCCTCTTCTACAGTACAATGAAGATGTCTTACCTGCACGTCGGTAATGTGTTTTGTAAACGCACACCGAACCAGGGATATGCAGTGCACCATCCTGGTGTCTGCCAGGTGTCGGGATGAATTAACTCCAATGTGAGGGAGATCATCCCGGACCGGCCAATCAAGATAGCCAAAGAAGAGGGGAAAACCATGTGAAAATATTGGTGACGGAGTGACAAGGGATATTTCCATCCCCTGTGACAATGATCCCTCCTTGCACATTATGACACAAAACCCTGGGCACTGGTTTACAGTGTATGCCAAAAAGACCAAAAAATCTTATCAAAAACATGAAAAAAAAAAAAAAAACTCCTGGAAAGAATTACTATCGGACACTGTTTTGAAGCAAATTCCAAACAGCGCTTATTTATCCTAAAGATAGGATTTTGTTTAGTCTTTCAAAGTAGCAGCCAGGCAGGTGACAACTCTTTTCCTGGTCCACCTTTGCAGCTTCTCGGGTCACCACTCCACCTCCAGACTTGTCATTGGACAATGAATCAGCATCATCATCCAAGTCTGAGCTTACCAGTACCAGGTAATGATAAAGCACAGTTCTGTTGTGTGAAACGCGCCTACCTTGACCACTGCTGGTGTCCTCTGGTGTCATTTTCTATATTTTCATATTCCTATAAACTTTACTTGGAGCCCACGTGAGGTGCAGCCGTCTCTTATTTTGACAATTTACCATGGAGGTGAGCCGGGGGGCTCGCACTCAGGTGTGTGTGTTCCAGTGGGTGTATCAGTTACACCTGGAGAGGTGAGTTCTTTTCATTGTACTTACCAGTATGCCTGGAGTTCCACTGAAATGGAGTAAAGGCTGTCTTTTTGAAATTTGTACAGTTGCATACACTTTTTAAAACTCTAAAAAGGAATTATAATATGAACACTCTTTAGGTCAACACACTTTACTCTTAAAGAAGAGATTTTTTTTATATTTTGTTTCCAGGTTTGTTTGTTGGGTCAGGTGAGTTTTTTTTAGAGCAGGGGTATCAAGGTCATACTGTATATTTTATAAATATTTGCAGTATGGCAAAAAATCCCCAGCAGAGTCCCTTCTTGCATCAGAGTCCTTTCTTACATCAGGGTTCCCATCAGAGTCCTCCCTTACCTCAAGGTCTCCATCAGAGCCTCCCTTTACATCAGAGGCCCCCCTTACCACAAGGTCTCCATCAAAACCCCCCTTACATTAGAGTCCCCCCTTACATCAGGGTCCCCATTAGACTTCCCCTTACATCAGCGTACCCCTTTACATTAGGGTTCCCATCAGTGGTCCCCCCTTAACTCAAGGTCTCCATCAGAACTCCCCGTACATCAGGGTTCCCATCAGACTTCCCCATACATCAGAGTACCCCCTTACCTCAGGGTCACCATCAGAGCCCCTTACTTTGGGGCCCCCATTTGAATCTCTCTTATACGAGATTCCCCCTTATATCAGTTTCCCTATCAAAGTACAGTTTGAGGGGGGAGTGGTTGTTGAGGCGGAGACCATAGGTATCCTCTACTCATCTTAACCCTCAAAGTATGCCCATTGAGGATACCCCACTGACCCTAGCTGAGGACTGGATAAAATCTTGTAGTGGGATGGAGGTGGCCCATGGGCCGTAGTTTGGAAACCCCGGTTTTAGAGCATTACTTGAGATGCAAACATAATCGTCTTTTTTTTTATATACTATTTTTGTCCCTTTAATAAGAAAAAGATTTTCTGTTACTAGATAAGTTATAATAAAAAAAAAAAAAAGTCCATAGGAAAGTCTCTATGATGATAAGAAAATATTAGGAGGTATTCCACCTTTTCTCAGTTTGGTTGAGGTCGCTGTCACCTGCTGACAAAGCTTGGTTTCAGAGTCATTAAGCAGAGGAGCGATGGTCACACCATCACATGTTGATCTGGTTGACATAGTTCCGAGGGAAGAGGCCGACCCTATCGGAAATCCTTCCATTCCACCAGCAGGGATCTGCACTGTCGAGGACTTCAATGATTTCCCCTTTCTGGAAAGAGAGCTCGTAGGCCTTTTCTGATCGGTAGTCGTATTGGGCCTGGACAAAAATCTTCTTCCTCTGCGGAAAAGAGAAGAAAAGAACATTAGCCGTATTCCCAGACAAGTGAAGGAGATGAAAGTTGATTGGGGGGAAACCGTGACGGACTGGATTCCTCTATGAACCAGCCAACATATCCAGATTGTGAAAGTTCCAGAAGAGTTTGTGCAAGTAAAGCGGTTAAAGGTGAACTTCGTAATAAGCAAATAATGTCTAAATAGAAGAGTCAAGTGTATTCTTACTTAAATCTTGGTGTGCTTTGTGTATTTCTTCCAGATCTGTGCAGTAATCCAGTGTGAGACTTCCCCTCTGTGTAGGGGGTTCCTGTAACAAAGACCGCTCACTGCTGATCTCTCTCCTTGTGCAGGGCAGTGCCGGGACAAGGTCACCTAGAGCCCAGAGTGAAGGTGCCAAACTGCACCCTTCAAGATGTATGAGCATTATGTGTCAGAACCCCCCCCCCCCCCCCCAACAAACATCTGACCTCCTAATCATAAATTCCCTTTGCAAGACAAAAATCTCCACAAACAAAAAGTTCCCCCTCCTTCCAGTACAACCTCCCCCGCCTACACAAAAGCCTTTCTCCCAGCACAAATCTTTGCCCCCCATCCCCCTCCCAGCTTAAATCCCCCCCCCCCAAATTCCTGTTACTAAAACAAATTCACCCATACCTTCTAGCACATTCCACCCCCCCCCCAAATTTCCACTTCTAGAAAAAGTCTTACCCCCTACAGCTCCCCAAATTCCCCCTCCCAGAACAAATCCCCCCCCCAGTGCAAATCCACCCCAATCCCCCCTCCTAGTACAAGTTATTTTTCCCCATTCCCTCTCCCAGCACTATCCCCCCTATATTTCCCTTCCTAGAACGAATCCCCCCAAATTTTCCCTCCAAGAACAAATCTTACCCCCATCACCTCGCAAATTCCCCTTCCCAGCACAAATTCCCCCCCCCCCCCAATCACCCCAGCACAAATTCCCCCTTCCCCTCTTCCAGCACAAATCCCCCCAAATTTCTCCTCCTAGAAGAAATCTTACCCGTGTCACCTCTCAAACTCCCCTCTTCCAGCACAGATCCCTCCAGTTAACAGTAATCCTCTCCCCCCCACTAGCACAATCTCCTCACCGACCTCAGATGCAGAGTGGCAGCAGACTGTGACTTGTCCTACCACCCAGGCTACTCCTCATCTTGGCACGTCACGGTTGAGGAGGAGCCTAGGTTACGCAGACATGCAATACTTTTTAGGCATAGGATAGTGGCACTGGGGACTCGCACTAGCGATGCCACTGACTGTCAGATCGGGATTGTGCAGTGTTTGTCTACCCTGCCCACATTCTTTGCTGGGAGGAGATGGGGGCAGGTAAACAAATCTAGCACAGTCCTGATCTGACGGTCCCGATCCAAGAGTGCTGCAAACAGTGGCACAAGTGTGGAGCTGGAGGGCAGGCGGCAGAACGCAGCCAACTCCTGGCTCTCTCTTCCACTAAAGATTTGGCCTGTCTGTGGAAACAGCTGGTTGAGTCTTCAATAATATGATGGGGGTTGCGGGGGGGGAAGTGGTGAGAACTTATTGGCTACGATTGGAGAGAGGACTTGACGTCTCAAGTGACCTCTAAATAGATACAAAAGAAGCGAGCCATCGGTTAACTCATCATGTGATAAATAACACAAATTATAATATCTTGGCATGTGATGTGTGGGATACTTTATATAGGCACCACAGTTTTTTTCTTTTTAGTTTTTAAGTTGTATATGTATTGTTTGTCTGGAAAATGCAATAAAAAAAATTAAAAAAAAAAAAAAAAAAAAAAAAAAAGAAGATTTGGCCTGTCACTTTCTGCACTAAGCTGACAGGAGTAATGAAGCCACTGCCACTACTTCTGTCAGCTTGCACCATCAGGAACTCCCCCAACATCACATAATGCCTGCGCCCAGGGCAGCCGCTCCTCCTGCCTCTCCCTTGTTTCAGTCCTGGTGCATGACTGGTCTTTGTCTATGCCCCCCCTGTAGTTTCCTGCAGGGGAGTAGGCCTGCTGGGCCCCTCCCACAACTCTGCTCTTTGCACAGGCTATGTACAGCCCACTGATGATGTCACTGCATCGTTTATATGGTAATACCTAGGTTTGCAAATGCACTTGCCAGTGTAGTGTTCTGGGCATTTGGAAGCGGTGCTCTTATGTAACCTTTTTTGCTTCTGGAATGGCGGGACACCTCAGAGCAATTGTCATTGGTCAGCGAGGCCACATGCCAGCGTTAACCAATGCCCGCTCACCACCACGATGCTACACAGCCTCCGCCCTGTGAATTTAATTTTCAGATGCCTGAACCGCTACACTGGCTGCATGGGCAGCAGAAGATATTTAAGGAAGGAGGTGCAGTGGGGACTGGGGTGTGGGGAGAGTGTAGGGAGTAAGTTCACCCTACTTTTTTGTGAATAGGTGAACTAACCCATTAACCAATATTTTAAGCTGGCGTTCGGCTTTGAATGCCCAAAGCCCAATTGTAGCTTTTTTTTTTTTTTTTTTTTTTTTTTTAGCGCCTTGCTGCATAGAAACAAAAGTATTTGTAGTGATTTATTTTATTTTTTTTCTAATCCCTATAAACCTCCATGGCAGCACACTTGAGATCTGTACTGCTGAGAGAGAGCAGCCGGATCTTCATCAGTCCCATGCGCCCCTTATATAGTCCCATCTACTGCGCTCCAATCAACAATGTCAGGGGGGGCGTGTAGGACCGCTGAAGAACAGACACTGATTGATTGCTAGGCAGCAATGCAGCCGGCTCACCAGACATTTAGAATAATGAGGCCTGGCATTGCATACGTCTCATGTGTGTGGGCTGGTTCTTTAACCAGACAGCGCAATGACAGCCCTTACACTCATCAATCCCAATCACATGTCCTATTGCATTCACAATTACATACGCAGACTCGGCACCTCTAGGCTGGGCGGGGGCCTGGCATGTTTTAGCATCACTAATGAAACTGTCGGTGAAAATAATTTACAATAAAGACTTGAAAGCTTGCCAACGATGAGGTGATTGACTTTATAAAATGGCCTGTGATGGAGCCAAGCCTACTGAACACGCCCGCCTCCTGATAAAAATCTCTCTTCATTATTCCGGAACTTTATTATAGAGTACATATATCAACTATTCATAACACAAAGAGGATCTCTGGATTGAGGGTTCATGCACACGTGGCTTTGAATGGCTGTACGTGGCCGTGCTCTAGTAAACGCAGAAGTTTTGTGTTCGGAAAAGAAGTGGGATGTGCATGTAAAGGCCAATGCCACGGTTGGGTACAGCCATTCACTTGTATAGCAGGCAGTACACAGCTTGTGCGCTTCCCTGGGAATGCCTGTGAAAGCCCCATACGCATGAACACTACAGTATATGTAAACCCTAACCAACTGATTGTTGGTTAGCTAAATGATTCTGTACCATAAACAATTGCCATTTTTTAAAATAAAATAGTTTTTACTTTTTCCATTCTTTTTTTACATCCTAGTGCTGTGGATCTCCTGCCGCTTCCTTGCAGCCACTGCCTGTCCATATATATACTCCAGCATTGGCTGCATGGATGGGTTCTGATGGTGACAACAGAGAACCATGCCTGTGCATTGTGTGTTGAAACAACTCCATCATAAAACCAGGTTACAGCGTAGGAGCACAATTGCAGGTAGTAACAGAACATTGCCACCCTATAACAAGTTACTGAACGAGGATCTTTATAGCAGGATCACCAGGTATTTTTTTTAATGAAGGCTGCAAACTTTGAAATTCACTTTTGAAAGCTTATAGGAGATTTCAGTGATTGCATTGACATATGACTGAGATATCCCTGGAAATCTCACTGCTCCTAAGCTCCAAGTTCCATCCACCGTTGTGGGCATTCCAGGCGCATTCTAAGACTAAGCCCATAAGGGTGAAACATGTAAGAGGGGCGGGTCTGGACCTTGATCATCCAGAGGGTGGCGAGGATCTTAATGTTGACTGTTCAAGCTAAATGGACGATGTCTTAAAGTGGCCAGAGCTGCATCAAAGGCAGCCCATTCATGTCTTTGCACGAACACAGCATGCAAATTTGACAGCCGTGCTGGTGCAGGTGAGCGGCACGGCTGTCAAATTGGAAGAAGCTGCATCTATGCATAGACATGGCGGATCTACGGCCTATTAACCACTTTAGCTCCAGAAGATTTAACCCCCTTCCTGACCAGACCATTTTTTACTATACGGCACTGTGTTACTTTAACTGACAATTGCGTGATCGTGCGACGCTGTACCCAAATAAAATGTATGTCCTTTCTTTCCCCCAAGAGCTTTCTTTTGGTGGTATTTGATCACCTCTGCGGTTTTTCTTTTTTGCGTTATAAACAAAAAAAAAGAATGGCAATTTAAAAAAAACAAACAATATTTTTTACTTTCTGCTATAAAAGACAACAAATAAAAAAAAAAAAAATGTAAAAAAGTCAAATTTCTTCAATTTAGACCAATATGTATTCTGCTACATACAGGTAAAAAAAATCCCAATAAGCGTTTATTTATTGGTTTGTTCAAAAGTTATAGTGTCTACAAACTATAGGATATTTTTATGACATTTTTATTTATTTTCTACTAGTAATGGTGGTGATCAGCAACTTATAGCGGGACTGTGATATTGCGGCGGACAAATCGGACACTAACTTTTGGGGACCAGTGACATTATTACAGTGATCAGTGTTAAAAATATGCCCTGTCACTTTACTAATGACACTCCATGCCTTCCTTTTTGACTACAGATCACCGTTCTGCTTGTGTACAGAGCGATCAGAGGGTGCTTCCAACAGGACACCAAATACCACCACCACAGTGAGAAGTGCGCACTCACCGTCACTCCAGTGTCCTCTAAATGAATAAAGGTCAAAAAGCGCTTTTGCATCACTAGCCTAGTCTCTAAATACCAACTTACTCATTCTCTTCATTCCTCTCAAGACCTCCTGCTCTCTAGCTCCCTCATCACCTCCTCCCATGCTCGCCTCCAGGACTTTTCCAAAGCCTCTCCAATCCTATGGAATGCCCTACCCCAGACTGTCCGCTTATCTCCTACTTTATTAGCTTTTAGACAATCCCTGAAAGCCCTTCTCTTCAGAGAAGCCTACCCTACCCACACCTAACAACTGTTTTTTCATTTTCTTCATCAGCTCATCCCCCAGAGTTATTACCTTTTGTTTCCACTTCACCCTCCCTTCTAGATTGTAAGCTCCAACAAGCAGGGCCCTCTGATCCCTCCTGTATCGATTTAGATTGTAAATGCACTGTCTGACCTCATGTTGTAAAGCGCTGCGCAAACTGTTGGCGCGATAAAAATCTTGTATAATAATAATAGACAAGCTGTTGCACAGCCTGTGCTTCTAGCTATGGCCATTTCTGTATAATCAGTAGAAAGAAGTCACGTAAAAAGTAACACAATGACATCCAAAGACGTACAAGTCTCATGAAATACTAAGGCAGCACTATAATGTACCAGCTGTTACAGTGGATAGGTATTAGTTTATAATCATCAAAAAAAAAAAAAAAAAAAAAAAAGAAAAAACGACCGGTACTGTTATACTTCCCTTATAAACACCTCACACATCAATATTTTTTATTTGTTCAAAAAGTGAAGTGAAAAAAAAAATAGAACAAACGCCTTTAGACAGAATGAATATAGAATGAATGCACCTTCCATGCATGGCTGTCCCCACCTGCATCCACCACATCAGAGGTCCCATGAGCTCTGCTAGCTGGTAGCAGAAGTGAAACCCAACCTAGTTCCCCTGATACTCCTCTGATAATAAACTAGAGAATGATGTAGGCATTGTATTGGGGCCTCGCCTTCATGGGAAAGCCCTGCACCTCAGTCACATGAGTTACCCACTTCTTGCTGTTCCCACTTGTGGAAATTTGAAAGAACAGGCCATCACTGATCTCCTCCCAGCAGTCAGATATATGGTGTCTAGAATAGCATATTGAAGAGGTCCACCCAGCGCCCGAGACAACCAAAGACTAAAAAAAACCTGTCGGTGGTCCGATCGGCAGAGGCGGCCATGGGTGAAATAAAGTAATTCGATGCTCATTAAACCAGATGTCCCCAACAACGGGTGCCTCTGCAGATCGGACCACCAATGGCTTATTTTACAGATTTTTTTTGAATTTACTGAATCCACACACCCACTCGAGAAAGGACCCAGGATGGGGACCCCTGTGGCATGGAGAGTGACCACCTTCATCCTGCATGGATACAGGTTTTATTCACCTGTGCACTTGGAAGGTTAAAGCAGTTAACTACACTATAAGGGCTCTCCTACCTCCCTCTTTTCTTTTTCAGTGGACACCCTGAGCTGCACTACAGACCACTGGCCAGTCCTTCAGAATTGACCCTCTCGAAACAGAGTTGACCACCACATCCTAGATCAAAGTGTGCAACTCCTCCTGATGCAGAACCCAGGGTGTCAGCCCCTTCTGGGTTCACCAAATATACAGCACAGAATATATAACAAAGGGGTCTTATAGAGCACAGGAGTCCAGACTATGTAAACAAAAAATAAAATATAAGAGTACATTGTTCCATTCTGTGTAACATACAGCATGTTGTACAGTCAAGTGGTCCAGATTATGTAATGCACAGCACATTTTATGGAGTCCAGTGGTCTACAGTATGAAATGTACAGAAATTTTAATGAATCCTGCCTACAAACCAAATTCATGGATTTGCTCGCCCCTTCAAGTAATTTTTTACACAAACATTTTACATTTTCCATTCTGAGCCTCACTCTACAACCCTCATATTCTCAAAATACAATGGTATAGTTAACAAGCTCCCATAAAAAAAACTTTCAAAATTGGACCATGCACTAAAAAGCAAGGTCTGCTTAATACATCAGGGACCCTAACGCAATATTAAACTGCTGCATTAAAGTAAAGGAAAAAAAAAAAAAAACAAAACACTGGGAAATAAAGTTACCAAACATACTTACCTTTCTCCTGGCTTCGCCCACAGTGTTTACGTGAGGGTGACATCACAATACCTTCTGGTGAGTTCCTGGGAGCACCAAGGATCCCAAATCTTGTGAGAAGACAATCCTGCACTGTGCTAGAGGATCTTCTCTTGTGATTTGGGAGGCATTCCCCGGGATGTCGCTGGAAGGACCATGACATCACCCTCTGCTCTAGGTGCGGTAAGTATGTTTTCTAACCTTTTGCCCTGCAGGTTTTTTTCTTTTCACTTTAATGAGATGATTTTATATTGGACCTGTAATAAGTGCTCCTTACTTTTTAGTGAAAGGTCCACTTAAAGGAGTTAACACGGTCCCCACGTTTCCATTTTAATTCTGATTAAATGGATAAGGCCAGACTTTCGTTATTGGTGTATATCGCCACTGAGGAGGCAAGGGACAATAAGGAAGGGGCTGACTTTTTTTTACTTGGACCTTAGTTGCGGTCTTTATTTTATATATCTTACAAGAAACTTCACCTAGGGGCACGTTGGTCTGAGAGTTGGTCTCATTTGTCCAAACAGGACTGACCAAGGTGGATTACTTTCTCTCCTCCTACACAATGAGACAAATACATCTACAAAGAGTACTGTGCTACCACATCCCCAATATTACATCAGAAAAACCATTACTCCCATAGGACCTTAATGCAGCCATAAAGAACATAATTTGTTTACTTAAAACATTTTTTTATACAAAAATATGAAAAAATTACTTTCTAAAAACACACAAATGTCCTGGTACATCCATATGGTGATATATACAGTACTCAGCTATACCCTTATCCCCTCTGGCTGGGTCACACGTGTGCATATCATTTCTGTATTGCTTTGAACAGTCCACCCTGCTGGGAAGGTGCCAATGCGTTTCAATAGGTTTATGCAATCTTCATTGGGGAAAGGATGGTATTTCTTTAGTATATCACCAACAGCCTTTTAACCAAAGGCTGTTGCCCCAGGCCTATAATCACAGGATGAAGTCTACTGCACCCACCCACTGAGCTCGCAAGGGACTGCAGAGATTATCTGCAGCCAGAGAGAACAACCACCTGCGGTAGCAGTCATCCATGCTGAACACTCATACCTGATCAATTCAAACTCGGCTGTGATTTTTGCATGAATAACCATATGTTCATCCTCAAGCAAGCGTGTACAATATAGACCCACATGTAAATATCAGCCTCAAACAGGAGCTCCAAATCAAAATAACTCCATTATAAATAAAATGTTTATTTTACATAAAGTAATTTGTTCTTTATGACGTCATTAAAGTCACATGGGAGTAATGGTTTTTCTGATATAATATCTCTCCTCCTTTCATTTTTGACCCTGGTTGGTGCATTTCCTTTCACATTAGCATTGACTACACAAAAAATTTGTTTTATACAGTACTTGATCCAAAAGACTAAGAACTGCTCCTTCTCCATAGATGAGTGAATGATCAGTTCTGTTACAAAGGAAAAAGTTTGGGACTTTAAATGAGACATATAACAAAATGAGGGATATAACAGACCCATTGGAATAAATGTAAAAATATATTTATTGTCAAAAGAGTAAGCCTGACACATAATTGTATGCATGCAGAAATTTATATATATATATATATATATATATATATATACACACACACACACACACACACAACATAAATCCATTTCATAATATTATATATATATATATATATATATATATATATATATATATATATATATATATATATATATATATATATATATGAACAGAAAACAGGTGTACAGGGTAATAATCTGAGTTACTACACACTGGTGTCACACCTGACGCTTACATGTGATGTCATCACTTAGCGCCATCACGTGGGAGCCTAGTCCATCTCTTGGCTGACTTATGTGGGGAGGTATTTTGACGCCACTTGTGGGTGGCATTGGCCACCCGTGTGTGGATGCCTCTCCTCTATTGTCATGCCAGCGTGACGATGGACGGGCCCTGCGTTCATTGGGCATGCGTGCACATAAGTACTTCCCACTGTCACAGTCTCTCACTTGCACATCCATGCATATTGCACACCAAATGGCAGATCTCACTCTCTATTTATACAATACCAAGTAAGTTTTCTTGGCTATGTTATGCCTCTTTGTGCACTTACTCAACCCTCTTTTCACCATATCCCTGCTTTTTATGGATACCAAGCATGTGGATTCCTACATAACCCTGTAAACCTCTGTTTTTCTGTTCACCAATTAGTGTGAGCCACGTGCAATTCTCTTGGCTTTTATCTCAGCCTCACATTTCTTATCTTTCGTCACATTTTCTTGTGTTGCAAGGTGCTTATGCCCAACTATACTAGCACTATTACATAGATGTGAGACTCTTACTATTGATTTATTTTTCTATAGACTCTGGGGTAATGCACCATCACTTTATATATCCAAATATCCAAAGCTGGGGTTTCTAGCACCAAGTGTCCCTGAGATACAGGGCCCCAAAAATCGGTTCAGAAAATGTCAAGTACTTTTCTGCAGCAGAGAATGACATTTTCCGAACCGGTTTGGGGCCCTGTATCTTGGGGCCACTTAGTGCTAGGAACCCCAGCTGGATATGTTGTGGTACCAGTTCCACTGGGTTTGCACACCAAATTTGGGGTTCCTAGCACAAAGTGGCCCTGAGATACGGGGCCCCAAAATCGGTTCGGAAAAAAAATTTTTTTGCTGGAGAAAAGTGCTTGACTCGAGTATAAGTCGAGAGGGGCACTTTCAGCACAAAAAAAGTGCTGAAAAACTCGACTTACACTCGAGTATATACGGTACATATTATCTCTGTATTATCTCTGTTACATTATCAGATTTTATGGTATCTATGCCTTTTTCAGACATGTTGACGCATTTGCCCCTGAAAAGTGGTCTACAACACGAAACGCGTCGGACATACTTAGGATGCAGTCACGACTCCCACACATTATGACTTTTATATTTTTAATATTTTGACCGGTTAACATCTATTGATATATCACAAGGAGCTCTCTATATCAGCAACTGGCATATGCTGTTTTACCATCTACGTGTATATATATATGAAATGGATTTATGAATATATATATATATACACTACCGTTCAAAAGTTTGGGGTCACATTGAAATGTCCTTATTTTTGAAGGAAAAGCACTGTACTTTTAAATGAAGCTAACTTTAAACTAGTCCTAACTTTAAACAAATATACTCTATACATTGCTAATGTGGTAAATGACTATTCTAACTGCAAATGTCTAGTTTTTGGTGCAATATCTACATAGGTGTATAGAGGCCCATTTCCAGCAACTATCACTTCAGTGTTCTAATGGTACAATGTGTTTGCTCATTGGCTCAGAAGGCTAATTGATGATTAGCAAACCCTTGTGCAATCATGTTCACACATCTAAAAACAGTCTAGCTCCTTCCAGAAGCTACAAAACTGACCTTCCTGTGAGCAGATTGAGTTTCTGGAGCATCACATTTGTGGGGTCAATTAAACGCTCAAAATGGCCAGAAAAAGAGAACTTTCATCTGAAACTCGACAGTCTATTCTTGTTCTTAGAAATGAAGGCTATTCCATGCGAGAAATTGCAAAGAAATTGAAGATTTCCTACAACGGTGTGTACTACTCCCTTCAGAGGACAGCACAAACAGGCTCTAACCAGAGTAGAAAAAGAAGTGGGAGGCCGCGTTGCACAACTAAGCAAGAAGATAAGCACATTAGAGTCTCTAGTTTGAGAAACAGACGCCTCACAGGTCCCCAACTGGCATCTTCATTAAATAGTACCCGCAAAACACCAGTGTCAACATCTACAGTGAAGAGGCGGCTGCGGGATTTTGGGCTTCAGGGCAGAGTGGCAAAGAAAAAGCCATATCTGAGACTGGCCAATATAAGAAAAAGATTAAGATGGGCAAAAGAACACAGACATTGGACAGAGGAAGACTGGAAAAAAGTGTTGTGGACGGATGAATCCAAGTTTGAGGTGTTTGGATCACAAAGAAGAACGTTTGTGAGACGCAGAACAAATGAAAAGATGCTGGAAGAATGCCTGACGCCATTTGTTAAGCATGGTGGAGGTAATGTGATGGTCTGGGGTTGCTTTGGTGCTGGTAAGGTGGGAGCTTTGTACAGGGTAAAAGGGATTTTGAATAAGGAAGGCTATCACTCCATTTTGCAACGCCATGCCATACCCAGTGGACAGCGCTTGATTGGAGCCAATTTCATCCTACAACAGGACAATGACCCTAAACACACCTCCAAATTGTGCAAGAACTATTTACAGCAGAAGCAGGCAGCTGGTATTCTATCGGTAATGGAGTGGCCAGCACAGTCACCAGATCTGAACCCCATTGAGCTGTTGTGGGAGCAGCTTGACCGTATGGTACGCCAGAAGTGCCCATCCAACCAATCCAACTTGTGGGAGCTGCTTCTAGAAGCGTGGGGTGCAATTTCTCCAGCTTACCTCAATAAATTAACAGCTAGAATGCCAAAGGTGTGCAATGCTGTAATTGCTGCAAAAGGAGGATTCTTTGATGAAAGCAAAGTTTGATGTAAAAACAATGTTATTTCAAATACAAATCATTATTTCTAACCTTGTCAATGTCTTGACTCTATTTTCTATTCATTTCACAACGTATGGTGGTGAATAAGTGTGACTTTTCATGGAAAACACAAAATTGTTTGGGTGACCCCAAACTTTTGAACGGTAGTGTATATATATATATATATATATATATATATATATATATATATATATATATATATATATATATATATATATGAATTTCTGCATGCATACAATTATGGGCAGGTTTACTCTTGACAATTTATTTTTACATTTATTCCAATGGTCTGTTATATGTCTTTAAAGTCCCAAACTTTTTCCTTTGTAACTGATTTAGGGATGGAGTCAAATTCTGTGTCTCATTTAAAGTCTCACCCATTTTTCTCCTATGAATGGTTAGTTCTAAATCTTTCAAACAGGCTGGGAATATTCCCTGTGTGAAATCAAGCATTTATAGTGCTGATCGCTTGACGATCAAAACCAGCCCAAAAATCACAAGCAATGCTCATAAATAATTGATTCAACCTATACACCATCAGGAACACCCTCACACCAAGCGGCTGCTGGTAAACAGATCTATCTCAGGAATGCCTCGGGGCTCCTCCGATGTAAACACACCGTGACACCTATGAATGTGATTTTCTCTGGTGACCTTGATGTTCAGCCTATGTACAAGCTGGGCAAGTCCAAAGGCCTGAAGCATGTCACTAATTATTGGTATGTGGCTTTTTCTCTGGGTAAATCTTTACAGCGTTATACGCTTAGGGTTTGCCGCCTGTAAAAAGGCAAAGGCGGTGTGTGATTGGATGAGAGTTAATAGCAAAATAATGACACGGTGCCGCAGCCAAGGATTTTATTTTGAGTTCTGCGCCCAGTTCTGCTTGTAAATGCCCGGGACAGAAACAGAGCAAAAAGTTTAAAGGACGACTCTTATCTCTTGTTTATAACGTGTAATTGAATAGGAAGGACATGAGAAATTTCACCGATACATCAGCCATAAACACCAAAATAACCTAACCTCTGATCACAAGAATATAATAATACGGGACAATGCTGCTGTGCCTTTCCATGCAATATAACTTAAAGCAGAACCAAAAATCTGCGAACAGTCAGCTTTCAGCTGCAGAAGAGACATACTGTGATGTCTATTTATAAAACAATTAGCTGTGCAAGTGTCTCAAGTGTTCTCACAGCCATCACAAATAATCCCTGTATTGTGTCTAATGTGTATTTACCATGATTTTTCGGTCCATCTAGTTACCATAATGCGGTATTTTCCTGATTACAGTATTTCAGGAAAATACCACATTATGGCCACTAGATGGAGCTGATGATCACAGGAAATATACATATTAGACATGATACAGGGATTATATGTAATGGCAGTACGATTGCTTGAAATAGTTGCACAAATTTTAATATAAGATCCCGCACAGCAAGTATATCTATTCTAAGTATATCTAAGTATAAGCTATTCAATACAGTGATGCCTGATATGACTGCCTTAGATCTCACGGTGGATAGAATTCACCGTCTACCCAAACCTGCCTATCTCTCTGATAACATACCTAGAGATGTCATACTGAGAATGCATTTCTATAATGTTAAGGAACGCCTAATGACTGTATCCAGAAATAGGGATCAAATCCCTGCTCTTCCCTTCAGTTCTATGCTGACTTGTCCCAAGATATGCTCCAAAAGGGCAGAAACCTAAACATCACGGAAGCACTCAGGAACCATAAGCTCAGTTATAAATGGGGATTCCCAAAAAAACTCATTGTAACCAAAGACAGAGCAGAACATGTGATGGATTCAGTCGAAAAAAGGCATGGCCCTCTTAACTGCATGGGGTATTGTTCCTGAATCCCAGACGCAAACCTGACAAAGTGGTAACCATACTAGAGTTGACCCTTAATGGCGCACAGTGACCAAGAATGCTCGTTCTCATACATAACCTGTGTATGGGTAATGTTTTCCTACTCAAGTTCCCGTACAGGAGGATTTCCTCTGATCCAAACTTATTTTTTCCCCCCTCTACATTTTTGAGTGGCTATATACCACACCCATCCAACCACTATTTTTCATTGTTTGTTACTGTTCGTGTAAACTTTACTTTCTTGTTTCTACAGTCAGTGTTTTTCTCCCTCCCTATATACCTACGGGTAGCAGAGAGACAACCGC
The DNA here is from genome assembly GCA_037952835.1 of Lithobates septentrionalis. Taxonomy (NCBI): domain Eukaryota; kingdom Metazoa; phylum Chordata; class Amphibia; order Anura; family Ranidae; genus Lithobates; species Lithobates septentrionalis. Next base: position 37,543 of record JBBDGP010003830.1, read on the forward strand.
ATGGAGACCGGAGTCTTGTAAGGATACACCTTTCTTGCCTCTATGGTTCGAGATGCCAATAAACGTAAGTGAAAATCTTGCATCATGCACCACTCAACTCTACCCACGCCTCCTTCCATGGCAGTAAACTTTCTCACCATCAACTCTAAAGGTCTCAATCATCCTTCTGAACGCAGATCCCTTTGGAAAGAGGCCCTTCAGCATAAATGCGACTTCCTCTGTGTCTAAGAGACGCATTTTCACAACCATGCCCCTCCTAAATGCACTCACCCCAAGTTTCCCTACATATATACAGCCAATGCGGATACAAAAAAGAAGGGAGTGTTGGTGGCAATAAGAGACTCAGTAGCTTTCAAGCTCCACAAAGTACTGACGGATCCTCAAGGTCGATATATAATCCTTGTTTGCGACATCAATTCCACTACATACAATATCTATGCCACCAATACTAATCGGCTTCTTCCACAAGGTTATGAAAAAAATCTGCACACTACAGCAGCGAATGCTAATGCTATGTGGGGACTTCAAAATGACTCCTGACCCATCTCGACTCTACTTCAAAATCTAAAAAACCTTTACCATCACTACAGTCTGTGTTGAAAAACATACGAATTATATGACGCTTGGAGGTGTCTCGACGCCAATGAATGGGACTACTAGTTTTTCTCTAACAGCCATAGATCATACAGTAGAATTGATTTGTTCTTGGTAGATAAATGGTTATTTATTAAAAGCAAATCTTCTGTGATTAAAAACATTACTTGGTCGGATCGTGCCTCAGTGAAGTTAGTAGCAGGGCACTCTTCCACACACAAACCCATATATATATGGCAATTCATTCCCCGACTTTTCCAGGATGCTCTGACCAAGTCTAAAATCGGACAACTCTGAGAATTTTTTGGGAATAATCATAAATCGGTTACTGATTCATTTGTTGTATGGAATGCCCACAAGGCGTTTGTGAGAGGTATCCTTATTCAACAGGGGGCGTGAATTAAGAGGACGAGGCAGCAGCATATCCCGGAGCTAATGTCAAAAATTGACACTCTTGAGAAACAAAAAAAAGAAGCAACCCTCCCAATTTCTGACAGATCAACTGACAGAAATCAGCAATGATTTCATACGGTTTCTCCTGGGGGACTTTGAAAAAGCCTCCAGGAGACTCAAAATGTCCTATTACACAAGTGGCAACAGAGCGGGGAAACTGCTAGCCAACCGAATTAAAGGGCATAGCTACAAATCTCAAATTCCATACATATTACACCCCCTCACCCAAATGAAACAATTCCATCCTCAAGCAATTGCAGATGCTTTGCGACATTATGGGTGTATACAACCTTAAGAACAATCCCACCATACCACAACTCTCACCAGCTATCATTGAAACATTTCTAAACTCACTTAAACTCCCCAAGCTCTCAGCCGACCATCTCAATAACCCCAATTCACCTATAACTGAATCTGAGGTCCATTGCATTATCAATTCATTACCCAATAACAAATCACCGGGCCCAGATGGCTTTACAGGGGAGTACTACAAAACCTTTCAAGATATCCTAGCTCCACACTTGGTTCTGTTGCTGCCTCTTCCTCATTTCCTCCAGAAATGCTTAAGGCCATGATAGTTGCACTGCCGAAGCCGGGGAAAGATCCAAACACCCCACAAAACTTTAGCCCCATATCACTACTCAATAATGATCTTAAAATCTATGAAAAACTATTGGGCACCAGACTAGTGGACATTTTACCTACCCATGTCAATACAGACCAGTCTGGTTTCACCAAGGGGCACCAGACAGCCAATGCTTGCTAAATATGATTCACTTGGCCAACATAAAACGTCTTCTCTGCTCCTGCTGTTGGATGCAGAGAAGGCGTTTGAAATGATACATTGGAAGTTTCTAGCACAAGTGTTGGCTAAGTTTGGATTCACAGGCTCCTACTCAGCCATAATGGCGCTATACACCAACCCATCGGCCCAGGTTTACATTTTGGGAGCGCCATCAACTCCCTTTGAAATTTCCAAAGGGACACGACAGGGCTGTCCCCTCTCCCCACTGATTTTTAATTTGTTGATGGAACCCCTGACCACATATTTGCGCTCGCACCCCCACATAACTGGTCTAAAGGTGGGTAATAGATTTCACAATATCAGCTTATTCGCTGATGACATCATATTGATGATCACAAAATGTTGAATCTTCCCTGGCTTTCGGTTCACCTGGCATTGAATGAATTCAATGGTATTTCGTATCACAAAGTGAATGAGACAAACTCTAATATAAATTTGGGTCCCGAAAGAGACCAAACAAAAACTAAAACATCAGTTTCCATACACGTGGAAAGATGATGGCATTAAATACTTGGGAAAGTTGGAGTGAAGAAGTGTGGCGCTAATGGGTGGTGGGACTCCTGTTGCTGAAACAGGTAGAGAAAGTGTTTAGGAGAGAGTAAAAACTCCTTTAGTGTAAAAGTGTTTGTAAAGTATACATAAAAATATATAGGTAATAAACACAGTGCAGGTGAAAACAGTGTGTGTTAAAGAGTATAAAACACTCAATAAAAAGAAAATTTAAAGGACACTAATTAAAAAGCAAAACATATATAGTACAGCAAATACATATCAATGCAAGGTGAGCTGAGTGTGTTAGTCCACAAAATTGGAGTTCAATGGAGGTAGCAGACCAGAGAAAGAACACCGGTATCTCCAACGGGAAAGAAATATGAACATATATACAGAGGAACTCAAAAGTCTTTTAAATGGCAAGATGGGATAGTCTCATTCAATCTCACGGTAATTAGATGTGAGATGTCTTCTCAAGAGGTAACCTGAGGGTTATAGGAAAAGGACCCGACCAATGTATTGGATCTTGGCTCAAATGGATAATTCCCACCAGGAGAGAGGCAGAAGCAAAAAGCAAAAGAATGCCCTTACCAGATCCGGTGGACTCACGGGCCGTAGCGGTGAGTCAAACGAGCCTGTACCGTTAAACGGTGTGGGGTGAAGGTGTGTGGGAGAACTTGTAAACCATCTTGTCAGCAGTCCTCATACGAAGCACCGATTTGGAGTCCGGGGTCCCCAGGGTATGGTTCCGATCGGCCGATCACCGTTTCCTCAGAAAGCCATCATATGTGCAAATAAGCAAAAAAGGAAAAAAAGGGAAGAACCACTCCACATGGTGTAAATCGTTGATTAGCAAAGAGCATAGAAGCACTTTATTTGAGGAGTGTACTCCAAAAAAATGTTGTTACAGGCAAAGGGCGGTAAAAACTCGGCCCAAAATAAATTAAAAACCGGCATAAAAGTAGTAAAAACAGGCGCAGTAGATAGTGGTGGGGTATACACACAGAACCCGACGCGTTTCGCCTCCTAAGGCTTCTGCTGGGGTAAGTCTCATACCCCAGCAGAAGCCTTAGGAGGCGAAACGCGTCGGGTTCTGTGTGTATACCCCACCACTATCTACTGCGCCTGTTTTTACTACTTTTATGCCGGTTTTTAATTTATTTTGGGCCGAGTTTTTACCGCCCTTTGCCTGTAACAACATTTTTTTGGAGTACACTCCTCAAATAAAGTGCTTCTATGCTCTTTGCTAATCAACGATTTACACCATGTGGAGTGGTTCTTCCCTTTTTTTCCTTTTTTGCTTATTTGCACATATGATGGCTTTCTGAGGAAACGGTGATCGGCCGATCGGAACCATACCCTGGGGACCCCGGACTCCAAATCGGTGCTTCGTATGAGGACTGCTGACAAGATGGTTTACAAGTTCTCCCACACACCTTCACCCCACACCGTTTAACGGTACAGGCTCGTTTGACTCACCGCTACGGCCCGTGAGTCCACCGGATCTGGTAAGGGCATTCTTTTGCTTTTTGCTTCTGCCTCTCTCCTGGTGGGAATTATCCATTTGAGCCAAGATCCAATACATTGGTCGGGTCCTTTTCCTATAACCCTCAGGTTACCTCTTGAGAAGACATCTCACATCTAATTACCGTGAGATTGAATGAGACTATCCCATCTTGCCATTTAAAAGACTTTTGAGTTCCTCTGTATATATATTCATATTTCTTTCCCGTTGGAGATACCGGTGTTCTTTCTCTGGTCTGCTACCTCCATTGAACTCCAATTTTGTGGACTAACACACTCAGCTCACCTTGCATTGATATGTATTTGCTGTACTATATATGTTTTGCTTTTTAATTAGTGTCCTTTAAATTTTCTTTTTATTGAGTGTTTTATACTCTTTAACACACACTGTTTTCACCTGCACTGTGTTTATTACCTATATATTTTTATGTATACTTTACAAACACTTTTACACTAAAGGAGTTTTTACTCTCTCCTAAACACTTTCTCTACCTGTTTCAGCAACAGGAGTCCCACCACCCATTAGCGCCACACTTCTTCACTCCAACTTTCACTTGCAACGGTCATATTGCTGTGTTGGCTGCTTCACTTCTGTCCAAGAGTTGGCGCAACTTTTACACCTTTTCTTTACACATTAAATACTTGGGCACCCCTTTAACCCCTAAACTTGAAGAAGATCTTATAATAGCCAACTATACTCCTTACCTAAATATACTTAACTCCAAACAGGACAAACTTGCTCAAGCTGAACTGTCATGGACGGGCCCCGTTTGGCGGCCTTCAAGATGCAATTATTACCACAACTACTATATCCATTTAGGACTTTACCAATCCCAATACCTAATTCTTACTTTAATACCCTACAATCCATACTGAATAAAATATCTTTGGCAGGGCAAGAAGGCTAGGTGTGCATTTGGCAAATTGATCAAAACATAGGAAGACAGGTGGGGTGGGACACAAGATTATTATTTTGCGACAATATTAGCACAATTGAAACACTGGATACTTCGAAGATCCAACGCCCTATGGGACAAACTGGAAAAATCTCAAATTCCCCAGGGGAATTTATATGATTTTTGCTAATGGCACCTCACAATACTTCCCTTGATAACAAATTAGCGCCATCTATCCTAGCATCACTCCGCTCCTGGGTACATCTTTGCAAAAACCAACAGTGGAGCAGTAATCTAATGCTTTTACAGCTCCCCATGTCTGCGCTTTCCTATCTTATCCCAGATAAATCTCAATATATGGAAGGAAAAGGGGATCACTCACTTAGAAGATACATCAACAGGCCCAACACTTAAAACATTCAGAACCCTGCAATTAGAATACAATCCACCATCCAAGGAACAGTATAACTACACGCAGATTGCCCATTTACTGAATAAGAATAAACAACTCCAGACAGCACTACCTGTGAAACTGACCCAATATTATCATCATTCCCCAACCTTGCATAAAGGTATCAATTATCTACACATGCTTACAGGAAAAAGACAGCTGCATTAAATCTCAACCAATAATAGCTTGGGAACAGGAAATAGGGAAAGAATACCCTGCCAAACAATGGAGGAAATCATTAAATATCATTTACACCTCCACTAAGAGTGTCAACCTTTGGGAATTACATCAGAAAATATTACTGCGATGGTATTTAACACCGCACCGTCTATCCAAAATTAATCCCCATGCCTCCCTGGAATGAGGAGACTTTGTGGTTCATCTGGCACCTTAATTCATATCTTGTGGTCCTATTATAGACCCAGGTAGGGAGAATTATATCTAAAAATTGTAGGACTAAACCAGGAATTATCTCCGGGAATGGCAATATTATCCTTCAAATTAAGTTCTATTCCCTTATCCCATAGAATTGTAATTTCTCATATACTACTAGCAGCACGCTTAACCATACTCAGGCACTGGAAAGAAGCAAAAGCCCCAGAAATAACAGAGGTAATCTGAACAACCCATACCCACAGCACCTATGAGATCCTTTTACTCATCAGCTATGGGGAAATATGAAGTGACTTCACAGTATTGGGCCCCTTGGCTCAAATGGTGCTATTTTTTGATTTTCTGACAAAAACTCTCTAACTATATATGGCTCCTATCCCCAGGACTCAATCGGTCCTGTAATTTTTATGGTATAACCAATATCATTCTGACTGGTATGTTATGTTATTGTTATGTGTTTGATTTGTTTCTTTTCTGGCTGCAGTACATTCCCTCCATATGCTACATGAGTTGATGGAACACTATTGACAGGAAAAGACTTAGATCTAAACCTCAGCCACTTTGACCATTAGAGAGATCATGAGTGGATAAAATAATAGCTATGTCTTACTGTACTTTGATTTTCTTTTTGTAAACTGTAAAATTCAATAAAAATCTACTGAGATTAAAAAACAGAGGGGGCCTGTAATTGACATATTTACCTTTCCTATCCACTGCTCTCCGTTCTGACACATCCCTCTGTGTACCCGTAGCAGCCGGGACAAGTAAGCTGGCACAGCTGCAGGAGCGGGGCCCGGGCAAAATGTTGGCAGAACAGGGAGGGGGCAGTTACAGAATGATACCCTGTGTCTGTGTCTCTCCCTGCAGCAGCTAAAAGCCAGAGGGAGCAGGGGAACCGGCTTTCAGCTGCTGCAGAGAGCCGCACAGGGCATTGTTCTGTAATTGTCCCCCTGCCCCTGCTTTCCGAGCCCCCTACAGGAGGACCAGGGGTATCCCCCAAGCAGTGGCCCTAGTTCAGGTGCTGAATATGAACTCCACTGAAGTAAACTAGGACTGAATGTTAAAAACCAATAATGGCCATTTTCTAAGCTAACAGGAAAGAGATTGTCAAAGAACTTACAAAGGGGATTGGGGACTGCCCTGGCAATATGTACGAAAGCAAAAAAAGTTAAAAAAAAAAATCAGTTTGGCAGGGAGCAGCAACTTTAATAGTACCTGAAGGTAACATTAAAAATGCAAATTTTTAAACATGCCTGGGGATGCTCTGCCTGAGAAGTGGAGCATCTGTATGATGGATGCAACCTACTACAGCAAAACTGACAATAACAGGAAAAAAAATGCGGTTTAAGTTGTCAGCAAATGACAGCTTCCAGCCACTTTACTTCTGTTTGTAAGCAAACGTCTGGAGATTCCCTTCATCTGTACTAGACCCTTATCTTAGATGAAAATGTATGACCTTTTGAATGAAACTAGTTGACTAAATGATGGCGAAAGTGAACGATTTTCAGAATTTTTGCACAAACGTTTGAATTTAATTCTACTGGGGCGTTTCCAGTTTTAAAACAATCCAATCATTCCACGATTTATCCAAAACAAAAAATCAGGTTTTGTCTGGAATTGGGATCAAAATACACAGTCGAAGTACATAGGGTGGACACGTTCAACCTTCCCAAATCTTTACCTTCTCCTCTTCATCTCGTAGAAGCACTGGATGGGTCTTGGCGATGGAACTCGATCGATAAAACTCCACAAGTTCATTGAGCGAGCCGAATTTGGTTTCCCACAGGAAGTAGGTTCCAGATTTTTCTCGAAGAACCTTAAAATGCTGCACGTGATGGCCATAACTGGGGATATGGAACAAATAAGAGAATATTAAACCGACAGTGCAACATGGGGGAGGACTTCATACTGAAAAAAAAAGACATGGCAGAGATGGTTCAACACTGGATCATAGAAAAAACTTAAAAGCGGAACTACACTGTGTCTGAGCACCACAAACCAAAAAGGCTATTAAAATATCTTTTTATTTCATTAAAAGCAAACTCCCCCCCTCAGCATTTCTGGCTGTGACCATCTTGAGTAAGGGCAGATGATTCATATGGCATTTACTTCCTGGAATCCATCTGCTCTTAGCTCAGGCATGCAGGCAGGAGGCTGTGCTTAGCTGAGAAAGCCCCTCCTCCCGTCCTGGGATGCAAGACACCGATAGCCTAGGCCTGGAAACCTGGAAGTGACTTAATATACAGTACCTTCCTATCTAGTTACTAATGCTACCCTGTTTCCCCGAAAATAAGACCTAGCGTGATTGTCGGTGATGGCTGCAATATATGCCCTATCCCCCAAATAAGCCCTAGTTACAGTCCTTGTAGGTCTTATTTTCAGGGTAGGGCTTATATTCGGGGAAACAGGGTAGGGCTTATTTAGGGGGTAGGGCTTATATTGCAGCCATCACTGACAATCACGCTAGGTCTTATTTTCGGGGAAACAGGGTAGCAGCAGAAGGATAAAAATATATATAAAAATAGTCAATGTTGATAGAAAGAGTGAAGTTCTGCTTTAAACTTCTCTTATGGCAGCCAATCCTTTTTTTCCCCATTTCCTTCTGCCAATGCCTTCACTTTTTAAAAAATTTTAATTGCAAAGACTTTCTCCAGAAAAGATGTTGGTAATATGACACCAAGCCTCTGTGATGTTGTTTGATGGTTTCCAGTGATGGTTTCCAATGAGGCTAGGGACACACAGGCATTCTTTAGTAGCACACCTGCACTACCATAATGGCTTGTGATTATTCACTAAGGCTAGGTCCACATCAATGCAGTTTTGCGTTTTTGAACATTCAATTTGAATGCGTATTTGCATGTGTTTTGTTTTTCTCCTGAACAAACTGCGAATAGCCGGTTGTAAAAGGGGGGTCGGCAGCCGCATCCTTAAAAAACAGCTATTCAATGTAAATAGTTTATTTTTGTGTGTGGCCCATTGGGTCTTGTACAGTATATACCTGTTATGTTAAAAAGTAATAAATAAAACTTTTTTTTTTGTTGGAAAAAACGGCTATTCACAGTTTGTGAAGAAGTAAAATAAAAAACCTGAAATGCATCAAAAAAGCAACACTTGCAGTTTTGGTGCGGGTCCACTGAAGTCTATTACACACAAAACTCAAGCTGCTGCTGGAAAAAAGTCCCTGACCCTTTCCAAAAACGCATAGATGTGAACGTGTCCTATAAGAAACCATGTTAAATGGACTGTAGTGTGTTTCTGTAAAACGCACTAAAGAACGCATAGGTGTAAACCTAGTCTAAGTGTACCATTTGATCGCTACACAGTTGGAACTTATGGCTCTTTACGAAGTGAGTTACACAAGTAAAACCTAGTAGAGATAATCACCAACGATCACACAATGATCCAAGAGTCACTAGCATAACTCTCTCCATAGAGACCCATGCGTTCCATATGTGTAGCCATCAAACAATAGTTACATAGTTGCATAGTAGGGACTGATATTGATTTATGACTACTGTTCTTAGTAGGGAGATTGCGCTACTAAAAATCACCAGGATGCTTTTAGCCTCATGTAGTTGCACCCTTATAATGCAAATTTCAAAATGGCTACCTTGCTCAATGATTCGGGTCTATACGAGCAAAACATGCTAGTGAGAGAAGACCCAGTGAGTCCTGGGTGTGTAGTCTGCAGTTTGTTTGGGGATATGCACTACTACATTGTTAATGGCACCCTTGGATCTTTGTCAAACCATAACTTTGCTTGGTCACTTCATGAATGGTAAATTCCGGATCGCTTTGTGAATCTGTGCTCACCAGGTTTACTTCTCCACCAGTCACTTGTAGCTATTTATGATAAAATTGTAAAGCCGGCCATAGATGGATTGAATCTCAGCTGGTTCAGCAGGGACCTTTCAAGATTCAATCCATCTATAGGCAGGCTTTTTTACTCTGAAGTTGATCCATCGATCGACTTCAGTACAACCAGCCTTGCTGATTTTTTTGCATGCTATAACCGCCAGCAGTGATCATTGTGTTCTCCCGGCAGGGAAGGCTCCCTGCAGAACACAATAGTGCTAGAGTAGGGATTTCGAGAATTTGTTTTTCCTTCCACCTATGGTGGAAGGTAAGAAAATTGTATGATCTATGGCTTGCTTAAGGGAGACACTATACAAAAAATGACCACCACCGCTTTCAGCCACACATGCGTATTCATCCAAGCTTTGACATGTTAGTGGAAGTTCAAAAGCCGTAATCAATATTTTTAAACCTACAGTTCTTATTAAAGTAGCGCTTGGTACCGTGATCCTGCCATGAAGATCCTTGTTCCGGCACTTCCTGTTATAGAGTGACAATACTAGGTCCATGTCTTTCAATTTCACTCCTGTGTTGTCATTCTCTCTGACAGGCTTGCCATGAACTTCACAAATAGACGTTTCAACATAAAATGCACTGGCATGGTCCACTGGTCCTTGAGAAATGCCAGGCAGACTTTGTTGAAATGCATGTAAACCTGAAGCAGCATTTGTTTATGATACAGTAACATTCAGTTTGGGTTACCTCTACCTAAATCTGTACAAAATGGCAACTGAAAATACTTTGTAACAAAAAACAAGTTGCTTTAACATAAAAGGAATGAAATAATGAGCATGCAAACCAGTTAGACTGGAACACTAATGATATTTTAATACTTAGGCTGCTTTGAGAGAATAGAATGTGGATCAGTCTGAGCTTTAGATAGATTGGAAAAACAAGCTGTACAGCTTCACTGAAACACTGACACTTCTGTTAAAAGTGGATTTTCTCCTCCACAAATTGTAGACAGAGGACCTAATTCACTAAGTGGAAGGAACATGCGCCGTTTAGGAGATATTTACCGTACATGCAGCCGGTGACATGACTGGCGCATGCGCTCTGAAGAAACGGCCGCTCCCGCGCGCATCATCGTGGCTCTGGCCGGTCACAGAACCAGAGTCCGCGAACCTGGAAGCAAGGCGGGTGAAGATGGGAGCACTTGCAGCTCTGACATCTCAGCGCTGGAATGCTTAGTTTTACAGTAAGTTCAAAGCGGAGTTCCACCCAAAAGTGGAACTCTCGCTTATATGCTCCCCCCCCCCCCATCTGGTGCCACATTTGGCACCTTTCAGGGGGGAGAGGGGGAACGGTGGACTTGTTTTTGACAGGTCCCCTTCCCCACTTCTGGAGACGGGCTGCGGCCCGATCTCCCAGAAGTTCGGCCCCCCTCCTCCTTCCCCCCGGCCAATTAGATAGTAAAGAACCAGGAGTGAAGCCGAAAGTCATCTCTGCCTGGTTCCCTTACCGGGAATGGCAGCGGCAGCACCCAGGAGTCGATCCGAAGATCGTCTGGAGTGCCGACATCGCGGGCTCCCTGGACAGGGAAGTGTCCATATATTAAAAGCCAGCAGCTGCAGTATTTGTAGCTGCTGACTTTTAATTTTTTTCACCCAGGCTGGACCTCCTCTTTAACATAATGTGCTAGTATGCAATGCATACTAGCACATTATAGTACCTTGCAGGGTCCAAAAAAAGAAAAAAAAACCATCGGTTTACAACCGCGTTACCAGATCTATGGCGCACTCTGGATGCATACACTGCTGTCCATTTAATGTCTGCCCATTTCAATTGGGATGCAGCGGCTGTACAGACGCAGCTGATGCTCCCAATTTGTCATCTGTGTGGGTGCAGGTGCGCACCCCTGAACTCACTGTCTGCGTTTGGAGACATACACCTGCATGCACTAATGTCCAGTTGGGAGCAGCAGGGATATTTAAGATAAGAGGAGTAATGCCACACTTGATGCAAGGATATCAATTGTTTGAGAATCAAGAATATACAAATCGGGACAGCTCATTTTGGGGAGGCTGCGTCCCTCTTCTTCAGGGATAACAACCTTCAAAACTCAAAGCAACCAATTGGGAGCAGCGGCTGTGTCCATGCTGCTGTGCATCCCAATCGACATGAATGCACAGGACACCTGTGAATCCCGTCCGGCCAAAATACAGCCCTAATGGGTGTAAAATTAAGTATGCCCATGTGAACAAGGCCTCAGTTTGCTAAAGCACTGTATAGTAATAAAATGTTTCTTTCTTGTAAAATACTGGTTTCACTTTTTTCCCATCCTTTTTTGCATCTCAGAGCTGCTGATCTTCTCTAGCCTTTGTCAGCCATTTCCTGTCTGCATGCGTTCACTCCAGCCATGGCTGCACATCAGTGCTCTGCCATGGCATCCTTATTGTGACAATGGAGAACCATGTCATTGCAATGTATGTCGGCACAGCTTTTTGTATTTACTATCAGGGCAGCAGTGTGACAACGAAGGAACAGAATATTCAAAGACAGTTGATACCCTATATCAGGAAGTGCCCGAACAAGGACCTTCATGGTAGGATCACTAGGCATTATTTTAATGACAACTGCAGAATCAACAAGACTGCAAGCAACTTTTAAAATCTCATTATCGTGTTCATGTGTAGCGTTACCCCCACAGGAGCTGCTGGATAGGATGGTTTCTCCTGTCCTTTACCTAGACCTCCTGAAGGACTACAGCCCCTCTGACACACTAGGTTAAATGAACACAGCTTGCAATATCACAGAAATCACTGAATGCAATAGGAGATACACAATAACGATGCTGTATTTAAGAAACTGACACCAAACAAATTAGTAAAGGCAAGTCACAAAATATTGTCACACAGTATCATTGGTAACGATAAAGGCATGAAAAGGGGATTAGCAATAGTAGTACTACAACTCAATATGCAGTATGGTCAACAGTGGGAAAATAACACTATGCACCAGAATCATAACAAACAGTGGCAAGATCACTGAGTACAGTAATGGACAGTAATGTGATTGCATTAACTGTGTTCAGGAGACTATACTGACAAAGTGCATTAGGGGTGACTATGCTAGGCCTAGGCTAACTGGAAGGAGGTACTCTTTAAATGAGAAATAGAGGGTTTAGAATGGCTCTATAGGGAGGGGGGGGGGGGGGGGGGGGGGGAGACTTGTGTTCTTCTGCTGGCTATAGTTGGGGCCCATAAGCAGCGTTGGTACACTTAACAGTCTTGGTGAACCAGCATGCAGTGTAGGCGATAAGTACAAAATATCCTGCTTCCAGTAAGTCAGCCTTAGCTATAAATGTGCAAATAGTGAGCCCTCTCACTAGTCCCTACAGTATGACTGTAATATATAGTGTAACAGCGCTAAAGTCCGTGGATATAACAATAAAAAACGTTAAAATTAAAATTAAATAACAATGGTCCATGAAATTAGTCCAAAAGGAAAGTCTATGATATGTAGATCATTCGTGATAGGGATGGATAAGAGAGCCAGGGAAATCTGTGTAACCAGGATACCAAGGGCAGCTTCCTGTTGAGTGAAGTCAATTCTCCACGTATACATAAAAATCCAAAAAAGAAAGCGCCTCTTAAGTATCAAGGATTTATTCAAATAATAAAAGCATTATAAAACACTTACATAAAGGTAGACGATTGTCAGCTTCCATAGAGAACTTATCCTGGTGTATGTCACTGAAATCCCAATGGTGTGGGGGCTGGATGGATGCCGTGCGGGTGGCCGCGGACCTCCGCTCGGAAGCGCCGACTGTGTATGCGGTGTAGTGAGGGAATCACTTCCGCGTTCCAACAGGTCACATGGGCAATGACGTCACTCGGGTAGTTCAGATTCGCTGGGGACCACTACGCGTTTCTGAGCATGCGCGAAGCTCGTAACGGGCATGCGCGCTCCTTTTTCAAGTGTGTTTTGGATGAAGCAAACCAGGAAGCTTAAATAGCTGAAAGATACTGATCAGAGCCAATCGAAACGGAAAGGGGGAGGGGATGGTATCCAGAGAATGACAATGATAGGAACGAATTCTCTATGGCTTGCAAACTAATTATAAAAAGTAATGGTATTTAAATTAAATTAATTGATAATACTGATAGAGTTTATCTGAAGACATAAAAATATATAAAATAGAAGGAATTGATAATACATAATTATACAATGTTAGGATAGTGATTGAAAAATAAAACGAAGAATTAAATAAATAAAAATCAAAAAATATAAATAAGAAGTGTGATCAAAAGTAAGAGGATTGATATAAAAATAAAGTTTAAATAATGAATATGGGAATTTAGTACAGTAATTCGTGTTGTATGAAGAGATATACATCTATATAAAAACCAATATATTATTTGTAATATGAGCAAAATATTAGAAAAAAGTTTTCATATATGAAATAATCACACATGAAAAATCTTTTATATATACACACAAAAAATTATATTTAAATATATATATATAAAAAGAAAAATATATATATTAATAAAATATGGACTGAGGTATTTCTGGGGGGGAAAAATTAGGGGCCTCAATGAGTTGATAAACTGATAACAGTAAAAATAAGAGATAAAATAATATAATAGATAAAAATATTAAAAATATATAATAAGCAGGACACTCTAGGTTATTCCAGTAATATAATAAAATAAACAGAATGAAAATTAGATCAATAGATGCGTTCTATAAGATGGTGTTAACCTCTAGTTCCTCATTTAACCCATTGGGTGCTAAGGTGTCTAAAATAAAAATCCAAAAAGTTTCACGCTCAGTTTGGAAAAACGCTCGGCCTCGGATAATTTGCGTGGGATGGACTCAATTACCCAAACCTGTAGGCCGGCAGTGGATTGGTGGTGATGTTCAAGAAAATGTCTGTTCATCACAGCCTTTTTCTATAAAACGGCGATGTTTGCCGAATCGTTGTCGCAAAGGACAAATGGTACGTCCAATATACAATAATTTACAAGGACATGTGAGACAGTACACAACGTAGTCTGTAGAGCAGCTATAGAAGCCTTCCAATTGGTATGTTTTATCTTTGTGTTGGAAACTTCGTTGGCCGTGTCTTACGAAAGCGCAGGTTTTACATAAAGCTTTATTACATCTATACATGCCCGTAAGTGGAGTGAGGCAGAGGGTGCTCTCTGGTTGGATGGTTTTAAATCTGCTGGGTGCTAATTTGTTTTTTAGTGTTGGGGCCCTTCTGTAGGTGACCTTCGGTTTGTCGCCGAGGTCATTAAGGAGAAAAGGATCCTGTTTTAGGATACCCCAATGTTTTTGAAGTATAGATTCCATTCTTCTGTGTTTGTTATGGTATCTAGTAATGAAGCGAACCGTGCCATGATCAATCTGTTTGGTAGTTTTGGATTTTTTTCCCGGGAGATAAGTGGCATACGCTTGGTCAACCAGTTTTTCAGGAAACCCCTTTTCAAGAAATTTGTTTTTAAGGTGAATACTCTGTGCAATATAGTCAGAATCCCTAGTGCAGTTTTGCCTTAATCTACAATATTGGCCCTTGGGTATGTTATTTATCCACTGTGGGTGATGACAACTATTATAATGTAGATACGAGTTTCCTGATGTTGGTTTAGAGTAATTGCGAGAAAAAAGAGGGATCGTGAAATAATTCTAAATCAAGAAAAGGAAGGCTCTCCTTGTTATGTTCAGATGTGAATGATAGACCAAAATCGTTGGCATTACAGTGAGAAACGAAACTCTCTATAGAGGATAATGGACCATCCCAGATGACAATAATGTCATCTATAAATCTGCCAAAAAATATAATATGTCGGGTAAAAGGGTTATTATTCCATATGTGTTTGTCCTCCCACAGACCCATGGTCAGGTTGGCGTAGGAGGGGGCAAAATTGGTGCCCATAGCTGTACCATGGGTCTGTAGGTAGAACTCACCATTAAAATGAAAATAATTATGACTTAAACAAAAAACAAATTAGCACCCAGCAGATTTAAAACCATCCAACCAGAGAGCACCCTCTGCCTCACTCCACTTAACGGGCATGTATAGATGTAATAAAGCTTTATGTAAAACCTGCGCTTTCGTAAGACACGGCCAACGAAGTTTCCAACACAAAGATAAAACATACCAATTGGAAGGCTTCTATAACTGCTCTACAGACTACGTTGTGTACTGTCTCACATGTCCTTGTAAATTATTGTATATTGGACGCACCATTTGTCCTTTGCGACAACGATTCGGCAAACATTGCCGTTTTATAGAAAAAGGCTGTGATGAACATAGCGTTCCCAGACATTTTCTTGAACATCACCACCAATCCACTGCCGGCCTACAGGTTTGGGTAATTGAGTCCATCCCACGCAAATTATCCGAGGCCGAGCGTTTTTCCAAACTGTGTGAGCGTGAAACTTTTTGGATTTTTATTTTAGACACCTTAGCACCCAATGGGTTAAATGAGGAACTAGAGGTTAACACCATCTTATAGAACGCATCTATTGATCTAATTTTCATTCTGTTTATTTTATTATATTACTGGAATAACCTAGAGTGTCCTGCTTATTATATATTTTTAATATTTTTATCTTTTATATTATTTTATCTCTTATTTTTACTGTTATCAGTTTATCAACTCATTGAGGCCCCTAATTTTTCCCCCCCAGAAATACCTCAGCCCATATTTTATTAATATATATATTTTTCTTTTTATATATATATATATTTAAATATAATTTTTTGTGTGTATATATAAAAGATTTTTCATGTGTGATTATTTCATATATGAAAACTTTTTTCTAATATTTTGCTCATATTACAAATAATATATTGGTTTTTATATAGATGTATATATATATATATATCTCTTCATACAACACGAATTACTGTACTAAATTCCCATATTCATTATTTAAACTTTATTTTTATATCAATCCTCTTACTTTTGATCACACTTCTTATTTATATTTTTTGATTTTTATTTATTTAATTCTTCGTTTTATTTTTCAATCACTATCCTAACATTGTATAATTATGTATTATCAATTCCTTCTATTTTATATATTTTTATGTCTTCAGATAAACTCTATCAGTATTATCAATTAATTTAATTTAAATACCATTACTTTTTATAATTAGTTTGCAATCCATAGAGAATTCGTTCCTATCATTGTCATTCTCTGGATACCATCCCCTCCCCCTTTCCGTTTCGATTGGCTCTGATCAGTATCTTTCAGCTATTTAAGCTTCCTGGTTTGCTTCATCCAAAACACACTTGAAAAAGGAGCGCGCATGCCCGTTACGAGCTTCGCGCATGCTCAGAAACGCGTAGTGGTCCCCAGCGAATCTGAACTACCCGAGTGACGTCATTACCCATGTGACCTGTTGGAACGCGGAAGTGATTCCCTCACTACACCGCATACACAGTTGGCGCTTCCGAGCGGAGGTCCGCGGCCACCCGCACGGCATCCATCCAGCCCCCACACCATTGGGATTTCAGTGACATACACCGGGATAAGTTCTCTATGGAAGCTGACAATCGTCTACTTTTGTGTAAGTGTTTATAATGCTATTATTTGAATAAATCCTTGATACTTAAGAGGCGCTTTCTTTTTGGATTTTTATGTATACAGTATGACTGTAGATTGCTGCTGTAGAAAATGGGGCCCCTTGCCTCTGTGCAGATAGCTCCAGTGATCAGGAGTGAAGGAGAGGAGTTCGAGAGAGCGCTCCAATCTCCCTGCAGCAAGGATGTCATTGCCATCAGTCCTCAAGCTCCGGTTCCAACCGGTCTGGTCTCCTGCAGAGATGCGTGCACATGGGCTGATATGCTCACATGTACTCCCACACTGCCAAGAGGAAGACGTTTCCAGTGCAGTCATCAAAAGAGTGTCACGTATTTCTTAATACTGTATTTTAGTATATTAGCTCAGTATATCGTTACAAATAAGTGTGATATGCAAAAGTCCGGTGGGTGTAAAAAGATGTGCGCTTGGCGCCTTGTCACTGTATCCTTACTGCGGACGAGTGCGGGGTGTAGCAAGATGGCAGCGACGGAACGTCACTTCCGTTACAAGATATGACGGGTCGTCTAATCTGAGGCAACACCGGCACCCATCTTTCGGGTTCCCTTCCCTGCGAGCGGCCATGACGTGGGGGGGGATGCGGGGGAGAGAACTGTCACAAAATTAAGAAAATTAAACAAAACATGACATACACACAATACATTGTAATCTGTTAGGATTACATTACTGTATCAAACCATTTCACCTCAGTTTTGTCCCTAGTGCTTTGTCCAGTGCCCTGCCTGCACTTCTACCGTTTTTTCTGCCTGGAAACTTGAGAACGTCCATGGCATCCAAAAAGCGTCCCTTGAGGTCAAAAGCGGTTTTAGACCAGCTAGAAAACAGCGATAGTGAATTAGAATCACTTGCAGAATTGAGCGATAGTGATTTGTTTGGACAAATTTCAGTGGTTTTTGTTTGATTACATTATTGAATTAAATTTATTATTATATTATTTTTTATAATTTATAATTTATTATATTATAATTTATGATTTTGTGTTTCAAACTTTATCATACCCAGGATGTCTACTAGACTCTTGTTTGGACAGGTTTAAGTGAGTTATTCTTAAGAAGTGGGCATTGATAGGCGGCACTGAAGGGCATTGAGCACTGATAGGCAGAACTGATGGACGCTGATGGGCAGCACTGTGAGAGATGCTGATAGATGGCATTGATGGCCACTGACAGGCGGCACTGGGCACTAGTAGGCAGCAGTGATGGGCACTGATAGGTGGTACTGATAGGCAGCACTGATGAGCAATGATAGGCGCCACTGATCGGCAGCATTGATGGCCACTGATAGGTGGTACTGATGGGCAGCATTGATGAGCAATGATAGGAAGCACTGAAATGCAGCACTGATAGGCAGCATTTATGGACACTAAAAGGTGGCATTGCCAAACACTGATAGGTGGCACTGATAGGCAGCACTAATTATCAGTGTAAACAATTTACTGACATTCTTGGCAGTTAACACCTCTCTTTTCCTTACACAGACACAGCTTGGGAGGAAAGGGCTGCTGATACCCATCAAGTCTGTTTACATGTGATCAGCTACACATGGTAAAGGGCCACCGTGATTGCACTGGATGCATGTCCCAGGGGGCATACGGGAGGCAGAGTTCTGGGAGGACATCCATGGACACCCTCCCAAAATTGTAAGCCCAGGGATCGGATAGAAGGGGGGGGGGGTCAGGCGGGCCCATCATGGTTTCTTGCACCGGGGGGCCCTGAGGGTTCTAGTTACGCACCTGGACCGGTGTGTTCTGCTCCCCTGTCAGAATACAATAGTACAGCGGCTCCTCCTGAGCTCTTCTGTTTTTTTTTTTCGTTCAGCCTGCTGGGGGGACTTATGCTGAAGGATGTCCTTTACATTGGTGGTCAGCAGGTAGAATGCCCCCCCCCCCCCCTACAGACAACTAAATCCAACATTGTTTTCATGCAGCTGGTTCTACCAAGTGGTGTTGACCACGGAAACTATGCAGGTCCCATCAAATAGGAGGTCAATCAGCCACAACTTAAACAACCCCTAGCAACCTCTGGAGGAACCCCTAAAATTACACCGAACCCTGTTGGAGAATGGCTGGTTTATGGAAATACTGTACATGTGTGCGCTTGTGAAGGTCAAAGTGTGCATCTAAGTGCATGCACTGTAACACCCTCCATGAAGCATGCACTATAACTTTATTTACTTTCAGTAGTCTTTTTACAGGATGCCAACTGTCCAAGACAGTCCTGCATCTCTGTCCTCTGTCCAGGGCTGTGTCCTGTGATCACAGCACCAACCTTATTTGATTAACTCAAAAAAGGTATTAACTGAAGTTTTCAGAGCTGTGAGTGGGCAGTTCCTGCATATTTAGGAAAAGACTGCCTGGAATATGGGCGTGATCTAGGCAGGACCTCCTGGAAGGTGGGCCTGTCAAGTGTGGCCTGTGGATGTGGGTGACAGTATCCCATGATAAGTATGCAATTACATTCAGTGATACCAGTGCACACCCCATGCTTTGTTGTCCTTGCATTAAAAGCACATGCAAGATTGCTAATGCTACATAGTTGGTAAGGTTGAATAAAGACAACAGTCCATCCAGTTCAACCTGTGTAGGTGTGTGTTTTTTCATTTCCCATATCCCCTTATATATTTTTCGCTAACATGCCCGTCCAAGATTCTTTTAAAACTATAGATACTTCCTGCCGACACCACCAACAGTGGAAGGGAGTTCCCCATCTGTACCGCCCTGACAGGGACGCAGCTTAAGGTTAAACCGCTTCTTTTCCAGTCTCATCGCGTGGCCCCGTGTCCTCTTACACTCCATGGGACTGAGAAGTTTCATACTTACACAGGGATACCGTTGAGATATTTGTATATCGCTATATCTCCTCTCAAGCGTCTCTTCTCAGGGAGAATACATTTAGCGCTTGCAGTCGTTCCTCATAATTAAGGTCCTCCAGTCCCCATATTAATTTTGTTGCCCTTCTCTGGACTGTATCCAGCTCCAGCACATCCCTTCTGAGGATTGGTGGCCAGAACTGGACGGAATATTCCAGATGCGGCCCAATCAGAGTTTTATAAAGTGGCAGAATAATCTTTTTATCTATGGAGTTAATTCCTTTTTCAATCCATGCTAATATTCTTCTGGCTTTGGTAGCCGCAGCTTGACACTGTATGCTATTGCTCAGCCTGTGTTCAACTAGGACCCCTAGATCCTTCTCCATCCTGGAAGCCCCTAGGGGTTCTCCCCCTAATGAGTAACTTGTGTTTATATTTTTACCCCCCAAATGCAGTACCTTACATTTTTCAATGTTAAACTATTTGCCATGCATTAGTCCACGCCATTAATTTATTCAGGTCTCCTTGTAAAGTTTCTTTATCCTGCTGTGTTATTATCGCCCTGCATATTTTTGTGTCGTCAGCAAACACTGAGAACAAGCTATTTATACCACCCTCTATATCATTTATATATAAACAGAATTGGTCCCAGGACAGAGCCTTGGGGTACCCCACTAACCACTTTAGATCATTCTGAACATAAGTTGTTTATCACAACCCCATGGACATGACCCAGTAGCCAGTATTCTATCCAAGAACAAACCCTATGGTCCATACCTACAGACCTCAACTTGTAAATTAAGCGTTTGTGGGGGACTGTATCAAATGCTTTTGCAAAATCCAGATATACCACATCCTCCAGCCTACCTTTGTCCAGATGGCAGCTCACTTCCTTGTAGAAGTTTATTAGGTTGGTTTGGCAAGAGCAACCTTTCATAAACCCATGCTGATCACTGCTAATTATACTGTTTTCGTCAGCAAATTCTTGGATATGATCCCTTATCTCTTCAAATAGTTTACAAACTACCAATGTTAGACTGACAGGCCTATAGTTCCCAGGGATATATCTCTGCCCTTTTTTAAATATTGGTACCACGTGGGCCTTTTGCCAATCAGCTGGTACCAATCCTGTCAGAATGCTGTTCATGAGGATTAGGAATATCGGTCTGGCTATAACCTGACTAAGTTCTTTAAGGACTCTCGGGTGTAAGCCATCTGGTCCTGGTGATTTATTTATGTTAAGCTTCTCTAATCCTTTCCCGATTCCGACTTACATGTAAGCCTGAAACAACATTATAGGAAATTTCATTTTGTTTCTAGATACGCCATCATTTAGCTGGCATACATCAAAGCTAGGCTTTATACGTAAAAAATAAAAAAATAAATAAAAAGACTGGAGAAAAATGGTAGATTAATCTAGCAATGAGGACAACTTCTGGTGACAACTGTCTAGGAAAGGAAATTCCTCTCACTTTGGAAAAATTTCTACTCATTTCCTGTTGTGTCTCTGGGAAGGGAAATCTCCCTAATGGAACCCAGACAGCAAAAAATAAACTGATAGGTGTATAAACACTTCCCTACTCCATCCACAGCAAAAAAGACTTGTGCCTATACAATTTTTGTTTACCAATGTGACATCGATAAAATATGAGTTCTGATTGGTTGCTGCAGGTCACCGCTATTTGCTACATGGAGTAAGGGTATAAATAGGATCTTTATGGTTACTCAATGTGTTCTATGAAAGAAAATAACATTTAATTATTATATATTGGGCAGTGAGTGACACTTTCACATAAAGACATCCTGTAACTAGGCTTGTCATCAATTAGTAAAAAGCGTCTTGATCGCGTGAAGCCGACACAAAGGCCGAGGATTACCTGTGGGGTGTGGATGATGTAACCCTCTGTTTCTCTCCTCAATAAATTTTATATAACAGGAGCTCATCATGGAAATAAAGTGCAATTAAAATTATAGCACCCACAAATCATTTTCAATTATCTGTCAAGAGCATGATGGACACTTCTCAATGGCGGCAATTCTGCTGATTGCAGATCCCTACCAGACCCTACATCTTAGAGGTATATTTTATGAGAGCTATGATCATCCAAACATTGTGACATCTAAATACAAATGGTGGCAAATATCCTGCAGTTAATTCTGTGAACTTTATAAATAAAGATAAAGATGAACAGTACATCTCTGTAAGATGTTCATGGGAAAAGTGGTAGTGTGGGCTAGTGACATACTAAACAGAGGCACCAACATCCCTAGATAATGCATACATACAAGAAAGGTTTGTTGATGGGTTTTTTGGCAGTTCCTTAGACAAATAGTACCAAAGGAGAAGAAATTTAAAATTGAGCACATTTTATTTTAACATCATTAAAAGCTATGTAGCAAAAAAGTAGTTGGCAGATTGTTTTTTTATTCACGTCATGGATGACATTTTTAAAGTAGAAGATAACATGGTGTTTTTATCCAGACATGTTTCACCCATAAGGGCTTCCTCAGGGGATTAATTAAAAAGGTCACCAGTGAAGTCTCCCAGGCGTGACAACCCAGAGCCACTGGGGCGCTGCAGAGGACACAGTACAAACTGTGTGTGGCCACAGAGGGCACACAGAGACCAAGAAGAAAATGTAAAGTTAAGCGAGGGTGCCAAAGAAGGGACAAAAAATGTTGCAACCAGTCAGAGATGGACTTGGCAGCGGAATAAAATTTAATGGTCACCCTCAAGCTTCATTTTATTATGCTGCCAAGTCCATCTCTGACTGGTTGCGACATTTTTTTTCCCCTCCTTTAGCACCCTCGCTTAACTTTACATTGGCAGTTTTCTTTCTCTGTAAGATGTTATTTAACAACCATATTGACAGCAAAGCAGTACAATGCTGGCCATAGATGTAGTGATGAGATGGTCTGACATAACGATTGTTTTGATAAAATAGCTTCCAGAAACCAGTTGACAGTCTACAAACCAGCTCCTTGCAGCTTTGTGAACACCAATAGAGTGATGCTGCCTGATGGGACTGCAATATGTGTAAGGTTTAGTATTTGTCTGTAGGCCACAGAAACAGGGGATGGACTTCAGTTCCTTCTTCGGGATCAGTGTTTTACAAATGGCTCATAAAAAGAAGCCAACATGTGTAAAAAAAAAAAAAAACCCATCTCACTCTGTATATTTATGACTTTGTGAACAAGCACTGACAGAACTATTCCTCAGCTCGGTGCAGTAAACTCCATCCATGGCAGGAACTCTCATCAGCTACTTTGCTTAGAATTAGTATTAGTGACCCATCACATCCGATTTGGCGCAAAGCCTAATCACGTTTTCAATAGTGAAAAATTATCTTTATTAACTGACTAAAGCCTAGTACACACGATTCTAAATCAAATGAAAAATACCGCTTTCGAAGTAATAGTACGATAATCTGATCGTTAGTACACAGCTTTCGAGATCCGATCAGGACAGTTCGTCCGAAATTATCCAAAGGGACACACACGAAAAATTCTCGTACAACACTAGATCATTGGATTAACCTCTTAATTTACGATATGGAGACTAATATGCAAAAAGAAAAAACATAAAAAAAAAATAAAAAAAAAGACGATAATCTCATTGTGTGTACCGGGCTTAACAAGGCAATAACAATGCCCTGAATGGGTTAACAATGACTCAAGTACTCCAGGTTGCAGCTGTGAAACATGATATTGGGTGTATCTTTCTCAACCCTGTACTTTGGTGAATATTTATATACCTGTGTCATAATCAGCAAAAAAAAATTCCCAATGCTTTACCAGATGAAGAGCTCTAGAATAAAGATTCTTCAAAATGTGGAAATCATGTGCTAGTTATGAGTAGGCACTCTACTCACTAACAAATGACAGAAGACCAAGCTCAAGGAGAACTCAAGCAAAAAATGAGAGGGGACAGAGCCCAAGTAGAACCCAACTAATAACCGACATGTGAACCAACTACAGGAGATACCAAACCAATAAACGACAGGTGGTAGAGCCTCAGTAGAACCCAACAAATAACTGACATGTGAACCAGCTACAGGAGATACCAAACCAATACATGACAGGTGGTAGAGTAATAATTGGCATTTGGCAGAACTACAGGAGAAAATCAAATGACAGGTGACAGAGCCCCAGCAGAACCAACTGACATTTGACCAAGACCAAGGAGAACCCAACCAATTATGACAGGGCACAGAGCCCCAGTAGAACCCAATTATTAACTGACATTTGACTGAGTCCCAATATAAACACAGTCAATAAAGGACAGGATGGAGCCCCAGTACAACCCAACTAAAACCTCACATTTGACCAAACTTCAAGAAGCATATCAACAGTAGAACCCAACTAATAACTGAAATGTGACCAAGCCCCAGAATAATCCCACTAACTACTAACAAAGGACCAAGGCACAGGAAAACTCAACTAAAAACTGACAATCAGCAAACCCCAGGAGAACCCAACCAATAACTCACAAGGGGCTGGTCACCAGAAAAACCCAACAATTAACTGACAGGAAACTGAGTCTCAGGTAAACCTAAACAATGCCTGGCAGGGGGCTAAATCCCAGGAGAACTCATGTAAAAAATTGCAGTAGACTGAGCCCCAGAGGAACCCCATTAATTACGGTTAGGGGCACTGAGCCCCAAAAGAACCCAGCCAATAGCTTGCAAGGGACTGGGCTCTGTACAATCCAACCAATAACTGAATGAAGACCAGGCCTCTGTAGTACTCACTAGTGACCAGCAGAGACCGAGAGACAAAGTAGGAAGGCATAGTGGCATTTGTAAAATGAGGGGGTTTACATGTAAATGAGCAAAAAACAGGACAAATGGGGTGCCAAGAGAAAGGTATGGGAAGCACCAAGTGGGGTGCCAAACTGCAGAAGGACTGTAGGCTGCAAAATGATTACTTCATTCCATAGCCCGAAGAGAGGGAGAGGCTATACAAGTTTATACAGCTGTATCACGTTCTCC
Source organism: Lithobates septentrionalis (assembly GCA_037952835.1). NCBI lineage: Eukaryota > Metazoa > Chordata > Amphibia > Anura > Ranidae > Lithobates > Lithobates septentrionalis. The sequence goes on from JBBDGP010003830.1 coordinate 62,365, forward strand.
ATATGATGGGACAGGACAAGCTCAGCGATTGTTCTTGTATGATTTGTAATTGGCATAAGGTTACTCTTCTGATCATCATCTGTAAAGCTGCTTCAGGATTAAAGATTACAGAGCATCCCTACAATGAAGACTGCATGCCATATATGATTAACAAGTCCAGAGACATAGGCAGCTGAAGTTATATACCATCAAGATGATAATTGGCCCCAATGACCAAATGTGATTTGTGGGATGCAGGGTGCAGAACTGAACTATGACTTCTAGTGAAATTCACTATAAATGTTTTAGTTGGCTTGGGTTTAGGGACACATAGTATGCTCTAGAACAGAAATGGATCTGTTAACATTCAACACAAGATGTGGGAAGTAAAGAATAGTTCAAATTATTAATTCTTATTTTATCATAAAGTTGAAGGCTTATTTATGAAAGATTTGATCCACCTTTACTTTTTTTTGTCTGAGAACAACTCTGGAGCTGAGAGTCAAGAGTAGACAGAAGCCCCATGGTATGGAAGTTGCTGACCTCATGCTGATAACTCAGGAGGAAGTTGGGAGATCACTGGAAGACCAACAGGAATTTTTGGTACTTAAAAATTTAACAAAACACTTAATAAGCCAAAATGGGCAAACTAGGGAAATTTATTGTTAGGTGATAAGACATTAGCCATGCAGTGACACGATTACCATTTTTTTTTTGCTGTCATTTTTCTATGGATTATTTTAATTTTGTTGGCCCATTTGTAGACTTGCATTATGAGAAAGAGCAGAAAAATAGAATTATTGCATAGCGATGCAAAGTAGGAAGCAGCGCCTATGTAATGATTAAATATGGCTGCCCCCATCAGTGCTAGGCTAAGATCATTTAGTACCCAAGGCAAGCAAGCCAAAGTGCAACCTTATCCCCCCCCCCCCCCCAGGAGCTGTGAACTTATTCGGCAGCCTAGGTTGCTGTTCCTACCCTATTCGCCCCACCCCCCAGTGAAATGCCCAACATGGCTGCCTCTTCTTCCTACCCTTCTTATTAAATGTTCTACAAATAAACAAGTTATTCTAAAACAAAAAGAAATGATGGAGTATTTATATCAGGTTGACCTTGTTTATCTAAAAAAATTAAAAGACTATACATTCCCTTTAAGATATACATGACTGATACGTCAGAGTCCATGATGCTGAATTTGAAGGGGTAATTTGGGGAACAAGGGCGTTTTAAGAGTCAGGTTTCTACAAATCTCTCCAGGAGGGAATTGTGTTGGTTGTTTCTGGTGACTCAGCTTTCATTTGATCCACCCAGCCTCTTCCACACTTGTTTATGCTCCTAAATCTGCCTATTCATTGGAGAGAGGCAAGGGAGATTAGGAAAGCAGCATGTGCATCCCAAAACTCCGGAAGGTTGATAAGGGCAGGGTGTCATTCCCTCTGGCTCTTTTCCTTGATGTATGGTTTCAAAATGCTTGTTTAATCCACTAGCTTGTCCATTCGTGACATTTCCCTGTAAATTTTTTATACGATGTACAACACATTGAAGCTCAATTATCAGTATTAACGTCACTAATCCCACTCATCGTGGATCAAAGATTTAAAGTGTACCATTCATTTTACAGCAAACAATATGCTGTGGAAAGTAGGGGAGGAAAGGCAGCCATTAATAACTTGTTTTGTTCTGTTTAATTCTAAGTAGTGTTGAATATTTCCCCTTTAGTTAACCACTTGCTGACTGCACTATAGCCAAACGTCTATGGTTATTGTCATGCTCTGTGATCGCTGTGTCCTTCAGACACAGCTGATCACAGATAGTTATAAGGGGCAAATGACAGCGGCTCTTTACCATGTGATCAGCTGTGTCCAATCTAACACTTGCTGGTTATCGACATTCCTTTCCTAACGCTGTCACAGCGTGAAGAGAGGAGACAGCAAGTAACCCGCTAGTGTGAAAGGGGACATCTGCACTGATAATCAGTGTCCTGATAATCAGTGCAGCCCTAACAGTGCCCATCAGTGTCACCTATCAGTGCTGCCCATTAGTGCCACCTAATAGTGCCTACTCATCAGTGCCACCTCAGTGCTGCCTATTAGTACCCATCAGTGCAGCCTCATCATTCTCTGCACATTAGTTTAGGAGAAAAATAACCTGTTTGCAAAATTTTATAACAGAAACTAAGGAGGTCTTTTTTTGTTTGTTCAGAAAAAAAAATTAAAACCAAGTGATGCTTAAATATCACTAAAAGAAAGCTCTATTTGTGTGAAAAAAATGATAAAAATTTCATATGGGTACAATGCTGCATGACCGAGCAATTGTCATTCAAAGTGCAGCAGCGCTGAGAACTGAAAATTGGCCTGGTCAAGAAAGAGGTAGGCAAGTTGTTAAAGTGTACCTACACTCAAAAATAAATCTAACGTATTGCAGCTTAACAGTCCTTAGAAATGGTGGCTGCATTTTTTTTTTTTTTGAAGGCTTAGGTTTCATGTACTGTATTTCTACCTGGCAATCCTGCCAGTTACACACTTCCTGTCCTAGGGTGACAACTCTCACTTACAGTACTGTATGGAGTAACAGTGTTGTCACTCATGTCTTCTTTCCTGATTTGGATCGCAAACATCTCCCTCCTCTCAATGACATAGGGAGGATGTGTTCAATAGTTCACAGAAAATAGCCTGAAAAGCTGATAAAATTATTTGAGATTTCAGCACAGCACACAAGGGGTAAATATCTCTTGCACAGTCGATAGGTATTTTTTTGTACTTACAGAAATGCTCTTGCCAAAACAATAAAACTAATGTAGCCGCCACATCTAAAGACCAGTAAGCTGCAATGTATTTGCTTTTGGGTTTACATATACATTAAGGTGTAAATCCACACAAAACCTCTGTTCCAGTTTTGGATAGAGAACCTCTGTCAGTTTTTTTTTTATTGCTGTTTGCATCTCCACTGGGGAGTTTTTCTTAATTTTTTGCCCCTGGGACACAAAAGGAAGTGGACATTTCTGCAAAATAAGGAGTTATACCACCATTGACAGTTGTCTCTAGAACATGAGTCCCTATCCCCCTTGGTTATTACCCAAGAGTTGGTGATAACTGTAAGATCGTCTTAGGGGCTCCAAAACCCAGCCAGTTTTGGCCTCATGCACATTGGGTGTTTAGGCCCCGATGCATGAGGCCCAAGCATTTAGATGCAGGTGGAGCAAACCATTCAGCCTCGCTGACAGTTGCTGCAGCTGGACAGTGCATAGAGCAGTACTTACATCTAAGCAATATGCACTCAGGGATGAATGTCCAGAAAGCAGAATGCTTGTTCTGGACCAGTCCAGCTGTACCTAAAAACACCAGAGCCTCATGCACCGGGACTAAACACCCAGTGTGCTTGGGGCTATGGGAATTCAACTAGTCATCATTTAGCTCCGTACCCCAACTCCAAGGCTTCACATTTAGTGAGTGGGGCTGAGTGTCATATTAATGCATCAGTCATTAGGCATAGGATGGGGGTGGAGGTGAAGGATAGCATTTGCATACGACGGCATCCTTGGTTTTAGGGCTTCTTTGGTGCTCTGAATGGTATATCCAGCGTGTAGCTTGTGTTTGCTCTCATACTAAATGGCATTTGCAGCATGACACCAAATTCAATTTAAAGTGCACCTGGATTAAAAGTGAAGATTTACTATGTAGGGAACATCTAAAAATGTTAATTTTGCTTAAAAATACCCTGAAAATGTAAGTTTTGTCTGCAGTGTACTTCCTGTGCCTGCAGCCTCATAGCTGTATATCTGCAGTGTAAAACCTAAGGCACTGACTGCTAGTCTCCGGAGATTTGGTAACCTTACAGTCTAATGCCCCAAACATTTGATTGGAATTTCCGTCGGAAAAACCTTGGATGGTTTTTCCCGACGGAATTCCGCTCAAGCTTGCCTTGCATACACACGGTCACACAAAAGTTCTCTGAACTTTCGATCGTCAAGAACGTGGTGACGTACAACACTACGACGAGCTGAGAAAATGACGTTCCGAGCATGTGTCGAATTGTTTCCGAGCATGTGTAGGAATTTTGCGCGTCGGAATTGCTACAGACGTTCGGAATTTCCAATAGGAACTTTTTCCGTCGGAAAAAGAGAACCTGCTCTCAATCTTTTGCTGGCGAAAATTCTGCCAGCAAAAGTCCGATGGAGCATACACACGGTCGGAATTTCCGCCCAAAAGCTCACATCAGACTTTTGCTGGCGGAATTTCTGCTTGTGTGCACGGGGCATTAGAACAAGGAAGCCATAAGTCCATAATGGGGAAAGATCAGCTGCAGGGGGACCACAGGCACTACTGGTGACTAGTCCTTGCTCTCTGCTTGGCTTTTTTGGGCACATCTTCCTATTAAAGTGTTAGATCACATATACAGAACAAATGTGAACCTAACACCATAAACCATAAGACCACCATTCCCACCCCCACCAAATCCCACTTTTTTCTCCCTCTTCTCCATACAGTGCTTCCAGGATGGACCAGATCAGCTCTTATTGGTCAGCACAGTTACAGTGAGTTGATCTGGTCTGTCCTGGAAGCACTGCACAAAGAGGGAGAAGAGCAGGGATTTGAAATCCCTAGACCACTGGACCAGCTGCAAGGGTGTTGACAGCTCAGCAACCCTGGAGATAAGTACTTTTGGGACTGGGGAGGGTGTACGGTGTTATTAGTTCACCTTTACATTGAACTAACCATTTAAAGTGGAAGTAAACCCTGTTTTTGAACTTGTACCTACAGGTAAGCCTATAATAAAGTTTAGGAGATATTTACACTGTATGCAGCTGGTGACGTCACTGACGCATGCGCTCTGAATGGACTGCGAACCCGGAGGACGCAAACCCATAAGGAAGACTAGGTGAAGATGGAAGCCCTGTCAGCGATGACAGCTCGCTGCTGGAGGGCTTCGTTCCAAGTTAAGCATCTCATAATGTGCTAGTATGCGATTCATACTAGCACATTATGCCTTTACCTTGCAGGTTAAAAAAAAAAAAGCAATAGGCTGCGGTTTACTACCGCTTTAAGTTCCACGTCAACTGGGAACCTGGTCCTGGTTCGGCTGCCATGCTGTCTTTTTGGAGCACACATTGTGAGGCTCGTGCCAGGGGTAGGAAGTCTCTGCAAAGACCTCCTTCCATTTCTGAAGTCTGGATCTACCACTTTTGCTAGTCCACTAGCTTTAAAGTTCCTTGCTTTACCTCATTAATAACATGCCATTTTATTGCCATTATGTTCCTGCTAGTGACATTTCCTCTCTCTTCCTGTTCTTTACAGAAAGTGAAGCAAAATCACCTAAATGAATAGCAGTAAAGGGTGTTAACCCTTTCCCACACTATCCAAAAGTAAAAAAAATGTTTCGACAACATAATGTGTACTCTTTAAATAAAGATCAAACACCAGCCACCGAAAATCTACTGGAACATGCTTACTTAACTCATTACAGACCACAGTGGATATTTTTATAACCGCTGCTATAATTAGAGAACTTGGTTGATGTTTGCGCACCTCCCTCACGTGTGTGTTATTGTTCAGTGGCAAAAAGTAAATCAATCAGTTCTGTGTCCTGGTTATATATGCGTTTGCCTGTGTTTTTTCAGGTCACATAAGGTGGATCGTCACCAATGAAGAGCTTCCATTGTGGCTGCAACAGGAGAATTGTGATTGATTAGGAAGCAAAATGCTTAAGGAATAGGATGTCTGCAAGGAGGAATGACAAGTATGGATTGAGGCAGTGATTAATAGGCAATTGATCAAGATGTTTACTTTAGTGATGACGGGCCTTTAAAGTTTATTTATGTCCCTGCATCCAGCCGCAGTCTTAAACTCATTGTAGTCATAGTCACACAATGATTGACAGTTGCAAATACAATAAATAAATTGGTGCAAAAGCATCTAGTTGGGCTGGTCATACACTGACAGACACCCCCAGATGAGGAAAAGGGGCAAAACATAATTTTGTAATAACTGGGAAGTACGAGGGTTATTATAAAATGACAAGGTGAGAGTCAGCAGCACAAGATCTGTGTTAGACATTTGTGAACACAGCCAAGAACTGCACAGGCTCCAGGATTTTGTCAGGGTTGGACTCAGCCCTTCCTTCTCTGAGCTGGCCGCTCAGCTGTCGGCTAATTGCCAGCTCCTATCTCTCCATAGTGACTCAGCTGTTGATGATATCCTGCTCATCAGTCCTGCCTGCTTAAGCTGTTCAGCCCAGTGGATCTCTGCCTTCGCCTTGGTCATCACAGAAACCTCCTGCGATCCTGTTCAAGACTTGCTTTGCTGACATCCCTTCTGGCTCCAGATCCTGCTTGCTGTTCCACTACATTGATCCCTGACTTCTGGCTTGGCTGACTATCCTTTCCGGTTACGAACTTTGGCTATGTTTTGACTACGTTTGTTCTTTTTACTTTTATTATTAAACAAGTGTGATTTAACTGTACTTCTGCCTTGGCCTGATTTCATGGTTTCTGGCAGTTTTACATGATTGTGTCATTTCTGAGCAAGCACATCAGGCAAGGAAGTAGCACAGTAACACCTTCTTGAAACAGAAAGTTTTTATGTGTCTTATTCCATTACATTTCTCAAAAAGAAGATTATTCCTCATTCCAGGGCCATGCAAATCATTACTTTACACCTCATTGGCCAGGTACACGTCCTGAACAGCTGGTGAATAGTGCAACTACAGCCTAATAATATTGAGTTATGTATTCCAAACTGCATTCAGCTGTTTTAGGCTCTTTAGCCATCAGTTCAGTATATGGAAAACATGACTTCTATGGAGTAGGGCTTGAGACCCAAATAGACAGTATAACCAGACAGGTTAGATTGTGTGACAGTGTGATGCCTTGCCACTGTCAAAATGTAGGAGAAAATGACACATGATTTGCATTAAGGGTTAATGTGAAGATCCAGGCTACTGTTTGAGCGAAGAAAGCTGTGTTTTTCTCCAAATTCTGTATTCCTGGATTGGCACCTGGAGCTTGAAGGTTCCAAAGTGTATTGGGTGGGACAGAACCTTCAATCCTGTGTCTGGATTTATAAAGTGCCTGCAGCCTGTGTGAGTACACAGGTGTGCAGGGTCATTATATACTCAAGCCTGAGGATAGCTCAAATCTCCCAGTGTGGAGACAGCTCCTATATTGGAGATATGGGTCAGAGAAGCCCCAGACAAGAGTCAAGAGACAGGAGGTCTCACCGAGGGGTCGGAGGAGCCCCAGCCAGCATGTCTCGTTCCAGGAGTCAGTTCAGCTTCTATCAGGGTGTCAGGAGAACTCCTATACAGATGCCAGGAGTGAGCCATACAGCAGGGAGCTTTAATTAAAGACTAAGAGTCAAGTGAACCAGGAGAGCTGGGCATCACAGTCAGAGGGACTGGTAAGAAGAGCAGCAGAGCTGCCGACAAGGGACCCAGGTGGCTCTGCATTTTCATGGGCAACTGATGTGTATGTGAACTTTGTTTTGTTCAATAAAAGTGGGCTGCCATGCCCTAAAATACAGTTTGGACTGGCAAAACTCATTGAAAAAGAACCTACCACATAAGTATAATCACCCTAATATCACAGGTGAGAAAAGACTAAAACAAACAAAAAGCCCCCCAACTTAATCTTTGCTTAGCATAGTAAAGCCTTCTGAAAACAGGAGATATTTATATTTCATTCCATCACATATAACAAAAATAGTAGGATTATTCTTCATTTTAGGACAGTGGTCAAAGCCATTAAGACCATTCCTTTACCACCCCATTGGTTTTTGGATTTCAGCGCATACAAATGCAGAGACTAAAAGAAAATTCATTGCATACAAAATGCATGAACTATAGAATATTAATTGGATGCAAAATACAGGGACTAATGAAAATCAATGCTTTTCAATATGACCTATTTACACTAACAAGTTGCAAAAAGCCCTGCATTCTGCATGTCAGGTGTGTTGACCTGCATTTTCTGTTCATATCAACAGAATCCCTTTAAATTAGACATATTTAAAATATACAATTAAAACGTGTGTTTATGCAAGCCACGCCTCCTCTAGCAATTAAGTATCTCCCTTTACTGGCAAGCTCTGCCCTCTTTTGTGTGGTCACTGCCTTTATGTGACAAGGAAAATCGAAATGCCATCTGACTTTTACTGGAACACAGACAAGTCTGCACTCTATTCTTAGCTATGTAAAAGTATCATTTACATATTATTAATGCATCTGAAATTAACATAATGACGGCGGAATCAGATTGGGCAATTTTCTATGGATCTATGTAGCAAGGATTCATGTTTTTCTTGCAACATGTACAAACTACTCCACATCTGCAATGATTAGGTGAATGGTGCTGCTGATTATAGACTGGATGAGGACTAGTAAGCAGGATGCGATGTCAGAACCGAGTTGGCATCAAAAGAACGTGGGTGGTCAGAGATGGTTATTTTACAAGGGTTGCACAATGCTGGTTAGCTTGTATTTTGTCTGAGTCAGTCAAGGCTCATGTTCACACCAGCAAGGGGTGAGTCTACAATCCAACATAATTGAACGAGAATTGGAATAGTTATGCAGTGAAAGGACATACAGTTTTAATAGTAAGGTTGGGATGACCCAATGAAGTCGTGGATAACCTTGTTGCTCTTCAACTGTAGATGAATTTCTAGATCAACAGTATAACTAAATACTTCATCTCAAACACCTTGTGTTAAATGAAGAGGGGCCTCTCAAGGTCGTGGTTAAGACAGGCCCGAAGCAAAAAAAAAAAAAATAGGCGAAGGGTCACGGGAGATGGGGGAAACAGGGAATGATTGGGTTAAGTTAAATACAGTCTGGTGGATGGTCACATACTGTTATTGGCTGGTTTGAAAAGTGTAGTATGGGCTGCTAGGGGCTTTGCAGGGTGGAGATCCTAAAACTCAGCAAATCCATTTGGAGCAATGGATGAGAAGGAATATTCCCGCCCTCCCGTCCTGTGTTGCATTCGTTTAAACGTTTTTTAAAGACTTGGCGGTTGGGGTCTTTGGAGGCGGTAACATTTTTGGTACAGTTCATAGTGTGACCCATCTAAGGTATGGTGTCATCTGTTGGATCCCAGTTAAAGCGGTAGTAAATCCCCGTGCTTTTTTTTTCTTCGTTTAAACCTGCAAGGTAAAGTCATAATGTGTTAGTATGCATAGCGTACTAGCACATTATGTGAAACTTACCTTAGACTGAAGCCCTCCGGCGACACACTCACCGCTGACAGGGCTCCCATCTTCACTCGGTCTTCCATCCGGGGTCACATCCTCTGGCCGTCTGATTGGCTGCTTCGTAATGACGTCACTCCCATGCATGGGAGACGCTATTCATGGCACAGGACTTTGAAAAAACGGCATGGGCATTCCGTTCCTTGAAAGCACAAGTGCACGTGATCTCACTGGCCCATTAATAAGTAAATATCTCCTAAACGGTGCAGGTTTAGGAGATATTTACTGTACCTATAGGTAAGCCTTATGATAGCCTTACCTATAGGTAAATGTCAACCATGGAAGTTCACTCCCACTTTAATGGTGGATTAACTGGGAAGTGGTTACAAGGAGGTATCTGTGGAGACATGCGTTTGTCCCCGAGTCTGTGTTGCATGACTGGGGATCGTTAAGTAGTAATGCTGCTACAGAACCTGATGTTGGTTCTTTGGTGCCTCCCAAGAGTGGCAACCTTTATGTTACGGGTACTGGATTATGTACAGTATCTCACAAAAGTGAGTACACTGCATCAAATTGGTCTGCATGGCTGTCGTTCCAGAAGGAAACCTCTTCTAAAAATGGTGCACAAGAAAGCCCGCAAACAGTTTGCTTAAGACAAGCAGACTAAGGACATGGATTACTGGAACCATGTCCTGTGGTCTGATGAGACCGAGAAAAACTTATTTGGTTCAGATGTCGTCAAGCGTGTGTGGCGGCAACCAAAGAGAGGGGAGAAATAAGAGAAATACTACAGCTTAAGATAGCCATACATGGCTTGATGAACCAACCAATTGCTTAACCCACACTACTTTATTAAGGCAGTTGCAGCACTGGCGAACAGTGACTGCATCCAATTTTGGAAGCAGTCACCAGCTAATAAATTTCCTCCTAACTCAGTTAATCTTTAAACCAACGTTTGTCAAGCCGAATGATGCTTGCAGGGCCACCTGCGGCTTGAAATCTGACTCATCTATAGCCAGCCTTATTTTTCTACCCCTAGACAAAATAATCAATTAGCCCTAGCAATCCAGGAAGGAGGGGAAATGGGTATCTTTTTCGTTTATTACCCCCGAGGCTCAACTTCAAAACCTGTGCAAGAATACAGTAATTGGTTTTACACCTACATTAAATTTATTCTGATAAACACATAAGAGCAGTCTAGAGTTTCACTCTGAAAATAGCACTGGATGTTTCACTTACGCGAAGAAGTCACGTGAGGTGTGACGTCACGCGTAGGGACGGATAGGCTGGACACACTGAGAGAAGGCTACGAGCTCGCCGCTCGTCGGATACAAACATTGTAACAATTTTGCCAATGTGAGTACCTGTTTCTTTGCCTAATAAACCAGTTACCTATAAAAACGGAATTACACTATTGGGTTCTTTTCTACTCTCATTTATAAATATCTTCCTGCATCATATCTGAGGGAACCTTGCCCCAGGACGGTGAGGAATACGCAGGAGCCGCTAGGTGGAAGAGATAAAGAACCTGTTTGGTCATATGCTGTTGCCCCATTACTTTGGGGTAAGGGGCCACTACCCACTGCACTGTTTGCACACGAAGCTGCATGAGATTTTGAGTCACCAGGCACTTTAACTGCTACATGCACATGTCAGCACTTTATTGTCACAGATTTCATCATGAATAAGGATGTTTTTTCTGTGTGAATTTTCCTTTTTTTGCATCATAATTTTTTTGGGACATTCACTCATATTTCATACTTATTTAATTTGGAGGTTTTTTTTGGTTTCTTTTCTCTTGTTTGCACACTTGCACTTTATACGGAATATTTGTTGTCTAACACTATTAGTCAATATGTGATGTAGTTATTTATGTTGCACAGTGTTTTGCACAATGCACTTTGCCAATTTTGGATTGTTAATTATTTAGCACAATTTACGCTGCACCATATTTAAAATAGTTTTTTGTCACTTATGCTGAACCAGTCACTGATATGGTCATCTATGGCTGATATGATGATCTAAGTTTTTTAGGTTGATAATTTGTTTACACCCATATTTTTCATTTATTTATTTTTGTGTAGTGAGATATATCACTTATACGTCACTGGCTTTTCAGACTATTTACACACACTATAGTGGACTATATTAAGACCCATTTTAAACCACTAGAGGTCTACATACAGGATTAGCGCTGCACCATCCATCCATATAATATCTATTTAGGTCAGGTGTTTACCCTAATAGGTGCATGCAGCTGTTCCACCCTTAGCCATCTCCATATTCGATAGCGCAGGAATACCTTTATTAAAGAATACGGTTATTGCACCCAGCAATTTCTACCTTGCGTGGCTGTAATTAAATCACAAATAGGAGCTATATGCTATTATTTAAACACTGGAGATTAATGAATTGTCCTATCAGACTATGAGTCACAGGACAATGGAAAATAAAATACACATTAAAGATGAATCAGATTCCCACAGACAGACAATGATATGCCCGTCACTGTCAACAAATTGGACTGCCAGTCAAGGGTTAAATGTAATGATTATAATGAGGAGGAATTCTACAGGTTATACTGGAAAGTAATGGCACTGCTCGCATTCCACAGTGATTTGGTATAAAGAAAAACACCAGACCATTTTTTTTTTCACAAACTCTCCACTTCTATAATTAAAGTGTATGTTAACCTTAAAAGTGATTATACATACAGAATATGTAAGTACTGCATGTAATAGCATAAATGCTTGTAAATATCTTATAAATACTTTAAGTATATCTAAAGCCAAAACTTTGGTTTGGTTCTGGAAAGTAGGGGAAAGGAAGATTTAAATCCTCTGTGATGTTTTTTTTATTTTTTATTATTTACATAACTGCTTGCATCTCATTTGGGAGATTTACCTTGCGTTCTGTAGGCACAATAGGAAGTGAGTAGAAACCTCTCAAAATGTGTGGAAATCCTTTCTGAGTGGAACCTGTCCTGTTAAACTGCTGTATGGTCTTGGCCACCGGGCTGCAGCTCAGTTTCAGGGTCTTGCCAATCTTCTCATAGCCTAGGCCATCTTTATGTAGAGCAACAATTCTTTTTTTTCAGATCCTTTAGAGAGTTCTTTGCCATGAGGTGCCATGTTGAACGTCCAGTGACCAGTATGAGAGAGTGAGAGCGAAAACGCCAAATTTAACACACCTGCTCTCCATTCCCACCTGACACCTTGTAACACTAACGAGTCACATGACACCGGGGAGGGAAAATGGCTAATTGGGCCCAATTTTGACATTTTCACTTAGGTGTGTACTCACTTTTGTTGCCAGCGGTTTAGACATTAATGGCTGTGTGTTGTTATTTTGAGGGGACAGCAAATTTACACTGTTATACAAGCTGTACACTCATTACTTTACATTGTAGCAAAGTGTCATTTCTTCAGTGTTGTCACATGAAAAGATAGAATAAAATATTTACAAAAATGTGAGGGGTGTACTCACTTTTGTGAGGCACAATTTTCATACTTTTGGCTCTGTATGCCACCAGAATTAAATTAAAACAAAACAATCCAAATTAATTTGAAGTGCAGACTTTCAGTTTTACTTTCACTTCAGCCCCAGACCATTTGGCTGGCCAAAGACCTGAGCGTTTTTGCGATTCGACACTGCGTCGATTTAACTGACAATCGCGCGGTCGTGTGACGTGGCTCCCAAACAAAATTGCCGCCTTTTTTCCCCCCACAAATAGAGCTTTCTTTTGGTGGTATTTGATCACCTCTGTGGTTTTTATTTTTTGTGCTATAAACAAAAAAAGAACAACAATTTTGAAAAAAAACCACAATTTTTTTTACTTTTTGCTATAATAAAATATCCCCAAAAAATATATAAAAAACATTTTTTTCCCTCAGTTTAGGCAGATACGTATTCTTCTGCATATTTTTGGTAAAAAAAAATAAAAATCGCAATAAGCGTTTATTGGTTTGCGCAAAAGTTATAGCGTCTACAAAATAGGGGATAGTTTTATGGCATTTTTATTATTTTTTTTTTTACTAGTAATGGCAGCGATCTGCGATTTTTATCGTGACTGCGACATTATGGCAGACAGATCAGACACTTTTGGCGCTATTTTGGGACCATTCACATTTATACAGCGATCAGTGCGATGATTGCTGTGTAAATGTGACTGGCAGTGAAGGGGTTAATCAGTAGGGGGCGCTGCAGGTGTTAAGTGTCCTGTCACTAGGAAGAATGGGGAAATGCTTGTTTACATTAGCATTTCCTCATTCTTCCTCTCCATGAGACGATCATGGGTATCCCTGTGGACATCAAGTCCGCGGGACCCGCGATCACACTCACGGAGCTCGCGGCGGGCACACGCCCACAATGTCGCGTCTTAAAAGGGCAACGTACAGGTACGTGATTATAGAAAATGGAAGGTGCGCTACTTGAAGGAAAAGTTCAAACAATTGCTTGTAGATACAAAAAAAAATGTCAGTTCAATCTTTAGTGTGGATGAAACACCAGAGTGAGTCAAAACAGAAACGTGCCACCACCTTAAGAAAAACCTGCTTACCAGCTGGCAAGCAAAGTCAGGCAGATGGCTTAAACCCAGCCAGGGCCTTTGCTTGTATAGATCATCTAGTAAGCTGGAATCTGGATGGCTGAATGGATGATCCAAACGCTCCTGACTAGAAACCCAATAACCCAGCCATAGAGGAAAGAAACCATCCATAGCGTAATATTACCTCAACAAATATTTAATAAATTAAGTATTGCACTTACATTTTAAAAGATATAAAATTGCGTAAAGATAACAGAGCCGGCCGGCTGCAAACATCCCGTCGTCCTAGTGTAATAGCGTGGTGACGTCAGCACGTATCCTCCTCCAGGCGCGTTTCGTCACACATGACGTTATCAATGGGGTAAGTTATTATGCCTGTACATGCCATTCTGCCGACGTATATCAGCGTGAGGCGGTCGGCAAGGGGTTGATTGAAGGTGTTGAACATAAACATCAAGTACAAATTTAAGGAACGGCAACCATTTTTATACACAGTCCCCCAATTTTCAGGGGCTCAAATGTAATTGGACAAATATAATCATAAATAAAATGTTAATTTTTTATATTTTGTTCAGAATCCTTTACTGGCAATGACTGCCTGAAGTCTGGAACCCATGGACATTACTAAAGACTGGGTTTCCTGCTTTGATACTTTGCCAGGCTCTAACTGCAGGTGTCTTCAGTTATTTGTTTGTGGGTCTTTCTGCCTTTAGTTTTGCCTTCAAAAAGTGAAATGCATGCTCAATTGGGTTGAGATCAGGTGATTGACTTGGCAATTGCAGAATATTCTACTTAATTTCCTTCAAAAGCTCCTGGGTTGCTTTTTCAGTGTGTTTTGGATCATTGTCCATCTGTACTGTAAAGCGCCGTCCAATCAACTTTGCTGCATTTGGCTGAATCTGGGCTGACAGTATATCTCTAAACACTGTAGAATTCATCCGGCTGCTTCTGTTTTTCACATCAATAAACACCAATGAACCAGTGCCACTGGAAGCCATGCTTGCCCTCACCATCACACTGCCTCCACCAAGTTTTACAGATGATGTGTGCTTTGGATCGAGAGCTATTCCAAGCCATCTTCACACTTTTTTCTTCCAGTCATTCTGGTACAGATTAATCTTAGTTTCATCCATCTAAAGAATGCTTTTCCAGAATTGGTCTGGCTTTTTTAGATTTTTTTTGGCAAAGTATAATCTGGCTTTTCTATTCTATAGGCTTATGAATGGTTTTCACTTTGTGGTGAACCCTCTGTTTTCTGTCTTCTCTTGATTGTAGACTTTGACAATAATACGCCCACCTCCTGGAGAGTGTCCTTCACTTGTCTGGATGTTGTAAATGGGTTTTTCTTTACCATAGAGAGGATCCTGCTATCATCCACCACTGCTGTCTTCCATGGACATCCAGGCCTGTTTATGTTGCTGAGCTCACCAGTGCGTTCTTCTTTCCTCAGAATGTACATAACTGTTGATTTGGCCACTCCTAATGTTGCTGCTATCTCTCTGATGGATTTGTTTAGTTTTTGAAGCCTTACAATGGCCTGTTTTACTTGCATGGCTCTTTTGAACACATGATGTAGGTTCACAGCAACAGATTCCAAATGCAAATACCACATTTAGAATCAACTCCAGACATATCACCTGCCTAATTAATGAAGAAATAACGAAGGAGTAGCCCACACCTGGCCATGAAACAGCTTTTGATTCAATTGTCCAATTACTTTTGGTCCCTTGAAAAAGGGGAGATGGCTAATCTTAAGAGATGTAATTCCTAAACCGTTCCTCTGATTTGTATGTACATACCCTCAAATTAAACCTGAGAGTGTTTCAGCCCATATCCATTATAGAACTATAGCTTGAAAATGTTTTGGTAAATACCTGAAAAAAAAACTAACATTGTGCCTGTGTCCAAATATATATGGACCTAACTGTATGTAAAGGTTCTGGGTAATGGGGGCAGGAAAGTTTTAAAACGTCCATGATATTTTTTTTTAACTGTGTAAATCTCACTAGGGAAATGTATTTTACTTCCTGTTCTAGAAGTACAAGTGAGGAATAGGAAGTGAGCAGGGCCGGTACAAGGCAGGGGCGGAGGGGGCGGATGCCCTGGGCGGTACAATATGCTGAAGGGAGGGGGCGCAGGTGAAGTGTGGCAGTGTGCTTCACTGTGTGTGTGTGTGACTGTACACACTAGCCACCGGCGCCGCTAATAGCTTTAATTACGGCTGATCCCAGGCAGGTGCCGCGAGCAAGAGCAGAGGGGGGAGGGTCCCCGAAGCCCAGTTGCCGCGGAAACTCTTCTTGTCGGCAAATGATAGGGACAGCGAGCGGGTGTGAGAAGGAGAAACTGTGCTGCCCCCCTCCTCCCCCCCCTCGAGCCGCCGCTGTCAGGAGAGGGCTCTGTTTCCGGCTCATTCCCCCTCCCTCTTTCAGTCAGCACTCAGCAGCGGGCAGAGCAGCTGTGTCTCTGTGTAGAGAGAGCAGCCGCAAGATCTTCTTTCCCCCCCTTCTTCTGCTGCTGTACTCGGGAGCGGCGCCCTCTCCTTCCTATTGGGCAGAAGAAAAAAAAAAAAAAAAATCGAAAAAGGAGCACAAAAGAGGATCATGGGATATGTAGTGCTGAGGACTAGCCCAATTCATTCCTAAGAGGGAAACTGCAACCCCCAGCATGCCGAACTGAAGGGGAGAGAGAGCCAGGCTATGGATGGCAAGTGACATGTTGCATCTAGCAGGAGGTGACAATGGTAAGTGACACGTGGCATCTAGCAGGAGGCGACGGTGGTGGTAAGTGACACGTGGCATCTGGCAGGAGATGGTGGTAAGTGACACGTGGCATCTGGCAGGAGGTGACAGTGGTAAGTGACACGTGGCATCTGGCAGGGGATGATTGTGGTAAGTGACACGTGGCATCTGACAGGAGGGGACAGTGGTGACACATGACAGCTGGCAGGAGGTGATGGTGTTGACATCTGGCAGGAGGTGACAGTGGTAAGTGACACGTGGCAACTGGCAGGAGGCGACGGTGGTAAGTGACATGTGGCAACTGGCAGGAGGTGACGGTGGTAAGTGACATGTGGCAACTGGCAGGAGGTGACGGTGGTGACACGTGGCAACTGGCAGGAGGTGACGGTGGTGACACGTGGCAACTGGCAGGAGGTGACGGTGGTGACACGTGGCAACTGGCAGGAGGTGACGGTGGTAAGTGACACGTGGCAACTGGCAGGAGGTGACAGTGGTGACACGTGGCATCTGGCAGGAGGTGATGGTGTTGACATCTGGCAGGAGGTGACAGTGGTAAGTGACATGTGGCATCTGGCAGGAGTTGACAGTGGTAAGTGACACGTGGCATCAGGCAACAGGTGACGATGGCAAGTGACACCTGACATCTGGCAGGAGATGATGGTGTTGACATCTGGCAGGAGGTGACAGTGGTAAGTGACACGTGGCATCTGGCAACAGGTGACGATGGCAAGTGACACGCTGCATCTGGCAGAAGGTGACGATGGCAAGTGACACGGGGCATCTGGCAGGAGGTGACGATGGCAAGTGACACATGACATCTGGCAGCAGGTGAGGGTGGCAAGTGACATGCTGCATCTGGTAGCAGGTGACGGTGGCAAATGACACATGGCATCTGGCAGCAGGTGACAATGGTAAGTGACATGTTGCATTTGGCAGCAGGTGACAGTGGCGAATTACCAGATGCCACGTGTCACTTGCCACCGTGACCTTCTGCTAGATGCCACGTGGCATCTGGCAGCAGGTGAGGGTGGCAAGTGACATGCTACATCTGGCAGCAAGTGACGGTGGTAAGTGACATGTTGCCCTGTGCCGATAATCAATGCAGGACTCTTTACAGAGGGAATGGTCGCTTTTTTTCTTACACGGGGGGGGGGGGGGGGGGGGTAGTTTGCCATCTTCACCCTGGGCACCAAATGACCTTGTCCCAGTACTGGAAGTGAGTACAAATCTCTCTAACGTTAAGGAAATCCTGTTTTAGCTGTCCTCACTGAAAGATTTCCTCTGTACTGCTGTTCAGGTGACAACTCAAAATGTTTGTTTTTTGCAGAATTTTTGGTACCTGTGACAATGTTTTTTTTAAACTGTTTTTATCTCATTGGGGAGATTTTATTTTACTTCCTGTGTTCAAGCAGTTAAGGAGTTCTCGTTTTAGTAGTCAATGGAAAAAGTGTCCCAACTGAAAGATTTCCCCTGGATTGCTGTTCAAGTGACAACTCAAAAGCAAGGGAAAACCAATTTAAGCGGTAACCAGAACAAGAGTGCCCATTTTTTGCAGTGTCCTTACACATACATTGAAACGTAACTAAAGTCCATTGTTACTCATCTCCACCTTCCAGTGAAGCGGGCACTGACATCTTCTCCATGGGTATTTCCTACTTTTTCCTTTGGCCTCTTGATTGGTCAGCAGGGGATGACATAACTAGTTATTCATTCTGGTATCACTGCAGAATATCGGGAATGTCTGCTGAGCTTGCACATTCAACATAAGACTGTGAACAGATAAGTTTGTCTTATGGCAGAAGAGACATAGCATTTCTCGTCGGCAATAAAACACTGCTCACAATACTAAGTTAAGGTCTATGAGAGTTTTTCTACTGCTTGTATCTCATTGGGGAGATTTCTGTTTACTTCCTGCTCTGGTAGCATATTAAGAAGCGAGTTGAAATCTCTCTAAAGTTAAGGTCTCACTAAACCCACATCCTAAAAAACTATCAATAAATGGTGTATTACATCCTATCCATACTCACTCAGTCACTATGATTCTATTTGATTCTGCTGTTCTCTATCTCTACCTTCTGTCCATGTCCCCAATGCAGCTAAGGATTTTGCAGAGCAGTGTTGGCAGCTCTGCACATGCTCAGTTTTCAGTGAGATTCTGAGTATTTCCTCCATATCACATCTGATCAGCCCATGGGACTATAGAGTCACACATGTCGGTGTATACAAAGTGATAAATGACAGCCCACTCCCTCCCTCCTCCTCCATGCCCACTAAGTAGCTAAACACAATGGGGGCGGGATATTACATGTAGATTGATGGAGGCTTCACCTAACCTATTCTAAGACACAGGCTGGAGGGGCATGCCACAGCCTTTGACTGACAGAAATCCACCTACACCATGTTATTGCCACAAAATATAAAGATTTGATTTCAAATATATATTTGTATGACAATTTAAGAGTTTATTGATGTTATTTATTTTTACTCTGTATTCCACTGCAGTTTTTTTACTTTGAACATGTGACCAGCAGCAGAGGAAAAGAAGCTCCTCCTGCTTATGTTTCTCTGTAGGCAGGCTGGGAAAGATCTGGGTCATGTGACAGCTGTATATTAGGAAAACGTTTTTTTTTTTTTTTAATTAAAATAACTGCAGTGCCATTATCCATATACAGAGAAAGGAAGGTCAATTTAAAGTGGTTGTAAAGACAGAAGTTTTTTTTATCCTAATGCATTCTATGCCTTAAGATAAAAAGCCTTCTGACTGCAGCAGCCACCCCAGCAACCCCCTAATACTTACCTGAGCCCCATCTCTATCCAGCGATGTCCACAAGTGTCTTGGCCGTCCAGGACTCTCCCTCCTGATTGGCTGAGACACAGCAGCGCAAGCCATTAGTTTCCGCTGCTGTCAATTAAAGTCAGTTAGCCAATCAGGAGAGAGAGGGCAGGGCCGAACTGGGGCTTCATGTCTGAATGGGCACACTGAGCTGCAGCTCGGCTCAGGTGCCCCCATAGCAAGCTACTTGCTATAGGGGCACTCAACAGGAGGGAGGAGGGAGGAGCCAGGAGCACAAACGAGGGACCCGAGAAGAGGAGGATCTAGACTACCCTGTGCAAAACCAACTGCTTAGCACAGGTAAATATAACATGTTTGTTATTTTGTATAGAAAAAAACTGAGACTTTACAATCACTTTAAATTAAACAGTGGGTTTGGATTTACTAAAACAGGTGCACTCAGAATCCAGTGCAGCTGTGCATGGTAGCCAATCCGCTTCTAACTTCAGCTTGTTCAATTAAGCTTTAACAATAAAACCTAAAAGCTGATTGGTTTCTATGCAGAGCTGAGCCAGATTTTACACTCTCCACGTTTAGTAAATTCCACCCAGTGTGTGTTTAGTATCACTTTAAGATCATGTTTTAGCTGTCAATAGAACAGGTGTCCCCACCGGAAGATTTCCCCTGTATTGCTGTTCAGAGGACAACTCAAACTTTTTTATTTTCATCATTTTTAGTCCCTAGGTCAGCCAAGTTTTTCTTAACTGTTTGTATTTCATTTGGGAGATTTCACTTTCCTTTCTGTCCTGGAGACAAAATGCGAAGTGAAAGGAAATGTACAAAAGCAAGGGAAATCTCCTTTTAGCTGTCTCTGAAACACGTGTCCCCATGTATTGCAAACAAACTTTTTTCTGGTTCTGAAGATTATGGGTGGGAAGGAGTTAAAACCTCTGCATTTTGTTAACTGCTTTTATCTCATCTGGGATATTTTCCCTTCACTTTCATCTCTTAGTAAAAATCTCTCTTTAAAAGTTAAAGCGGAACTTCACTCTCTCAATCAACATGAACTATTTTTTTTATCCTTATGCTTCTAGCATTAGTAAACAGATAGGAAGCTGTATTTTATTTACGGATTTAACAGGGGTTCTAACTATTCCCTGCTCATGCTCCCTGCTGATTGGAGAGCTCTAGTTTTGACTCAGCAAGGGATGGGTCAAAACCTCTGCAGAGAAGCCACTGCTTTTACAGAGAGCGCAAGCACCATGTTGGCAGGGGACAGGCATTTCTATCAAGCTGGGGCTGCTTTGTAAAGAAAATGAATTGTGAAACTTTAGACACATTTTGATTTGATGCACCCGGATTTAAAACAAAGTTCAATAAGATTTAATCTTTAAGCCACGGCAGTTTAAGCCCCAACGAAGGGGAAACTCAGACTCCTAAACCTTTGGCGTGGCCCTTATGTTCTCCATACCAGTGGTCATCAATCCTGTCCTCAGGGCCCATTAACAGGCCAGCTTTTATGTATTACCTTGGGGAGATGCAGACTAGAATACTGCAATCTCTGAGCAGCAAATATCACCTGTGATGTATTTCAGTTATCTTGCAAACCTGGCCTGTTAGTGGGCCCTGAGGACAGGGTTGATGACCACTGCTCTATACACCTTCTCACTTTAAAATCAATTTAGCAATTGAAGCGTCTATACTTCCATCCCAATCGGTTTCTCTAGTAGGGTTGCCACATCATCCCTTTAATCCATGGCACATATGAATTACACAGGTTCTGAGGCTGATTTAATGCAGATAAGGCACCAAGTGTGTTTAATTACCACCTTAATCAGCCACAGAACCTGTGTAATTAATGTGTGTCCTGGATTAAAGGGATGATGTGGCAACCCTTCTCTAGTGATCTCATAGTTAGACCCAGTTGGCAGGGCACTTTTAGTGGTTTGTCCTATTCTTAAGATCTGTTTCCATTTATTTTGGGGTGTTCCGTGTTTGTAGAAGTTATTTAATCTCTGTGTGGTTAAGTAATAATAAAGTTCCAAAGCCATTACATTCCAGCTGATCACCTGTGTATCTTTATTGTTCTTTCTGTATCATTGTTATTGCTCATTGCTGTTGGGTTCATTGCAATTTCAGGTATTTGTGTCTCTATTTACCTGAATGCTAACCATAGGCCAGAATTCACCTGGTACACAAGTTCCAAAACAGTGCATCTGATCATGCACAAGAACCCAAACATTATTTCACGTGTTGTGTTACAAGCATGCTTGGGATGCCAAAAATCACAAAAACAAAGCTGCTTGGGATAGCAGATTGAATGGCGCTGGGACCCCCAGGGTAGATATTCCTCAATAGTTACCTATGATTGGTCACAATACTCTACTACTTTCATCCCGACAGGACATCTGAGTGATGTATAGGCTGCTTCCATCCCCCTAATAGATCTCTGGGGAAAACCTTGGACAATCAGTAGCCAACCATTATACCTTCACTAAGCTGCTGTCACTCATCCTGTGTGACAGCAGGGTAGTGACTGACTAGGCTCAGAGGGGCAATCTACAATATCATCATTCTGCTGCAGGCAGGAAGGATGAAGCATTTCCTCAGTCGCCTCTCCTCCAGTAATCAGACTGCAAACTTGCAAGGTGAAAGGCAGCTGCAGATTTGTGCCAGACATTTGTGAAGACAGCCAAGAACTGCACAGACAGCACGATATACATTTGGAAGTAGAGGGTTACCCCAAATGATACCTGGACAAAGATGGTACTATCCTTCTGGAGAAAAAAAAAAAAAACAGATGAAAGCAATGTTAGGAGGAACACTGTGACCTCTGTTAAAGGTAATAAATACCTGAAGTGTTTATCTTACATATTACTGAGCATGTATGCTTACTGGGCCCATTTTTAAAAAAAATAGCTTCTTCAATCATTTTTACTTTATGCTTAACCTCTTGGCGCCAGCCGCACGCAAATATGGGGCCACTTTGCAGGTGGGCCTTGGCAACAAGTGGCCGCATATTTGCGCCACATTGGTGCAAATACAGCTGTGCCGAGGCACACTTACCGGCAGCTAAAGGAAAGTTCCTGATCGCCGCTTGCGATTGCGAGCTTCCCGATCATTTGACCGCCAATTACGGCGGTCACATCATCATAAACCTTACCTCCCAGCAGTCTAAACCCATTAAAGGGCCAGGAGGCGCTCGCTCCAAGGGGTTAAAAGACTGAAGAGTCTGATACTGTCCCTAGAAATCAGAGCCCCCCCCCCCCCCCCCAAAACATCTATTTTCAGCCCTGGCAGACGATAATGTATATCCCTCTCACTCAGTACAGTACATAGCAGGTCCTACAGTGTCAGGTTTGCACAGCGGTCATGAAATCTACACCTTGCATTCTCTCTCTAGACAGGATTAGACAGATATTAGGCTCCACCAGTGTCACCCACATCCTGTGAAGGGCCGAGTCTTCCTGCCTCTGTAGTCAGCCGCCTCGTTGATGGGAGCCCAGCCAAAGAAGACATGTTCTCAGATAAGGGCTCAGAGCTGGATGTCATATGTTTGCTGATACAGGATGTGCGTTCTTTGCTACAAGGATGCCTGCTCGGGAATTCTCATTAAACAAATGGCTCTTAAAGGTGAACCTATAATGCTTTATTAATGTTAGTTTTAAAAGTTTAAAGCTGAACTCCAGACACAAACTATCAATTGAATATATTCAGCGGTAACCACAAATGATAGAAAATTCACTTAGTGTGCACCAAATGCCTCCGCAAACCCAGATATTATCTTGGAGATGTAGTGGTGACATCATCATCTAGAGTTGCCACCTCATCCCTTTAAAGCCGAAAATGTGTTAATTACACAGGTTCTGTGGCTGATTAAGGTGATAATTAAACTCACTTGTTGCCTTATCTGGATTTAATTAGCCCCAGAACCTGTGTAATTCATATGTGTTCGGGTTTAAAGGGATGAGGTGGCAACCCCATCATCATCACTGTGCTGTACATAGCCTGAACAGAGAGTAAAGCTGTGGGAGGGGCCCGGCACGCCCCACCCACTGCAGGCTGCCCACCTTAACGCCCCCACTACCTCCAGGTGCATTCAGCTGTGTTTGTGTATTGTGATCTCCTGATATACAGAACTATTCACAACATAGCAGTAAATTAGTCTGAAAAAATGTTGCCTAGAGCTCGCCATGTGCAAGTGGAAGATAGAAATTTTTTGTATCCAAAGTTTTCAAATGACTTAGCTGGTTATATTTATAGCAGGCGCAAGAGAGTAGGATGGCAGCGTCTGTTCTGTGTCAGGTGTTTGCAGTGTCTGACCCCTTGATGTCCACTGTTCTTACTATTCTGGGAATTCTTCCCTATCCAGTCTGCAGGTCAATTCTAAGCTAAGCAGGTCAATTCTATTCCTATGCTGCCCCCATATGGGATCATTTGGAGTTGCATCTAATCTCAAGAAAAACAAGGAGCAGGACAGAGGTTTTCTTTTATCACACGGAAGGGCCAAAGAGGAGCTGCAAGCAAAAAATAAACATTGGTATTGCCTGTTCTTATCTACTGGTGTCAGCATGCTCTCATTTATCCAAGTTATGGTGTAGATGGTAGTTCTTAGTCACCTTCAACTGGATTTGTTCTACAATTTAAAAAAAACATTCTTTCACTTATTTAAAAGTCTAATAGGTGCCAGAAACATGCCCTGCTCTCTTTCTTTATTCTTTTTATTGCTTATAAACAATAGTATAAAAAACTGTTACAACCGTAACCACAAATCTGTATCTGGATTTTGCAAAGGCATTTGATACAGTTCCCCATAAATGTTTACTATACAAGCTAAGGTCCGTTGGCATGGACTATAAGGTAAGTACGTGGATTTAAAACTGGCTACAAGGGCGCGTTCAGAGGGTGGTGATAAATGGGGAGTACTCGGAATGGTCGGGGGTGGAAAGTGGGGTCCCCCCAGGGTTCTGTGCTGGGACAAATGTTATTTATTTATTCATAAACGACCTGGAGGATGGGATAAGCAGCTCAATCTCTGTATTTGCGGACGACACTAAGCTAAGCAGGGCAATAACTTCTCCGCAGGATGTGGAAACCTTGCAAGAAGATCTGAAAAAATGAACGGGGTGGGCAACTACATGGTAAATGAGGTTTAATGTAGAAAAATGTAAAATACTACATTTGGGTGGCAAAAACATGAATGCAATCTACTCATTGGTAGGGAGAACCTCTGGGGGAATCTAGGATGGAAAAGGACCTGGGGGTCCTAGTAGATGATAGGCTCAGCAATGGCATGCAATGCCAAGCTGCTGCAACCAAAGCCAATAGAATATTGGCATGCATTAAACCACTTCCCATCCAGGCCAATTTTGACATTTCTCTCCTACATGTAAAATTCATCCTTTTTTTGCTAGAAAATTACACAGAGCGCACAAACATAATATATGTTTTTTTTAGCAAAGACCCTAGAGAATACAATGGCGGTCATTGCAACTTTTTATCTCGCACAGTATTTGCGCGGCAATTTTTCGAACACGTTTTTTTGGGAAAAAAACAAAAACCTGTTTCATGCTTTAAAAAAAAAAACAAAACCTGAAAGTTAGCCCAATTTTTTTGCATAATGTGAATGATAAAGTTATGAAGAGTAAATAGATACCCAACATGTCGCGCTTCAAAATTACACACACTCATGGAATGGCGCCAAACTTCGGTACGGCCAAACATAGGCTTAGCAACTTCCCTTCATTCTCTGGATTCACCAGCCGCCGGGATCAGCTGTGCTGTTTACAGTGATTGAGGGGAGAGCCGATGAGGCCAACAGGAGACCATTTTTAAACGAAGACTACATACTTGCACAGAATGTATTTTTTGTAATACAGTGTGTAGTGTCACTTTAATCTAAATCAGATATTTGACCCTAATCCTTAATCCACCCCTATAAAGAGCCTTCATTTTATCACTTACCCTGATTCCGACAGGGGAAAACCTTCTTTAAAGCCCAGGTGATGCCATCACTAAGCTTCAGGATCTTCTCCTCCAGCATTACAAAAGGAGTCTGCAGAACTTCATCCTATAGACTCACCTTACAGAACTAAAGGGGGTCAAGGAGGAGACCGGTCACTCAGCCCAAGGACAGCCAGCAGATGTGACTGGTCTGCTCAACAAGAAATGCTAAAACTAAGACAAGTAAAAAAATCTCCATTTTCTGATAATTAAGTTTGAAGGGAGCATTAAAAAAAAATTCCATACAGAATACAGAAGTGTTATGTCTTACTTGACAGAGATAGAGAATTCCCCGGGTGAACTTTCACTATCACGGATCAGGAAGGCGCCTAGAAATCTCTTTTTCAGCAGGATTTCCTCTGCTACCTGCCTGGAGATCCGACCAGCGTACCAACTATATCAAGAAGATAAAAGCTTCCATTACTTAAGGTTACCTAGAATAATAAAAAATTACACTATTGTGGTTTTGAAAATCAGATAAAGGCCTCAAGGCTTCTGCTTTTTTTACTGTCATAATTTAAAGGACATCAGCTTACCCCACTGCATAAAGATGATATATTACTTTCTCATATATGGTATAGTGACAGGTTTTCTTAATAGGGCACCCTCAATCAAATGATACTTACCTTCCTCACACTCCTTTACAGGTCTGTTCTCTGGAGTTCTGGGTCTAATCCCTGTTTAAGCTTACACAGGGTCCATGACCTTCTCTATTCCCCCACCTGACAGTTTTCAGGCCTTGCCATTGGTCTCCTTGATCTGAGCACTGCATCCTGGGAGGAATGGGAACAAGGCAACATGCTTCCCCTGTGCCTGAAGAACTAGGTATTTCTGAGGGCCACAGCAGATAAATGGAATGGCATGGCAGCAGCACTGGGAAATTAATGGGTGTGGTCTGTCAGAAGTATAGATGGGACAGATTCTCTTTAACATCACTTTGTTGTTGGTAATCTGGAATTAACACTTTAAATTGTCATCAGACTGGGACTTTTTAGGTGCCACAATGGTGTTGCCCAGCAATGTATACATGCATGTATTTTATGTACAGATATCATTATAATAGTGCAATGGAGTAGTGGAATTATGAGTAGCCATGTAGTAGATCCTATGTATTAGGCAATATGGATTCAGCTCATTTTTCATTTGTGAAGAAGTTTTTTATTTATTTTTTTATACAACCCTATCCCAAAAAAGTTGGGATGCTGTGTAAAATGTACATAAACCCAGTGGCGGCCGGTGGTATATATTTTTTTTGGGGGGGGTGCGCGGCAAACAGTGCACCCCACGCAGTGCTCTGCGCCCTGAGCCCACCCTTTTTTTGAAGCCTTAAAAAAGAAAAACCCTTATTGGAATCCATGCGTCCGGCGCTCCGCTTGTGGATTAGGGGGCCAGAAGTATAGGTAGAGGGTGACGGCGCCCCCCATGGACGGACCGCCACTGTTTAAACCAGAATGCAATGATTTGCATATCTCAAACCCATATTTTATTCTCAATAGAAAACATATCTAATGTTTAAACTGAGAAAATGTACAATTTTAAGGAAAAATAGGGTAATACTGAAACTAATGGTAGCAACACACCTTAAAAAAGTTGGGTCAGGGTCATGTTTAGCACGGTGTAGCATCTACTCTTATTTTAACACTCTAAAGAAGTTTGGGAACTGAGGAGACCAGTCGTTGGAGTTTTGGGAGAGGAATGTTGTCCCATTCTTGCCTGATATAGGATCCTAACTGCTCAAGATGCGCCAAATATTTTCAATTGGCGTCTTGACTTTTTTCAGATTGGGGTTGGAATACAAATTGTGAATTCTTTTAAAAAAACGCATGTTATGTTCATCGTGGTGACACCTAAAAGGTCCCAATCAAATAATTCATAGTGTTGATTTAAAGAGGGAGTCCACCTAAACCGCCAAAAAAAAAATTATTAAAAGCCAGCAGCTACAAATACTGCAGCTGCTGACTTTAAATAAATGGCCACTTACCTGTCCCAGGGTCCAGCCATGTCGGCAGGCGACGCCAAGAACCCGCTCGGTTCTCGGCAGCTGCCGCCGCCATCCTAGGTGAGGGAATCAGGAAGTGAAGCGTTGCGGCTTCACTTCCCGGTTCCCTACTGCGCATGCCGCGCATCGTAACTGGTCCCCGCTATCTCCTGGGACCTGTGTGTTTCCCAGGAGACAGCGCGGAGGGACAGGAAGAGGCATAGACTCCCATGGGAGTCTATGCCGCAAGTGGGTGCAAATACCTGACTTAGACAGGTATCTGCACCCCCCTCCCCCCTGAAAGGTGCCAAATGTGACACCGGAGGGGGGGGGGGGTTCCGAAAAGCGGAAGTTCCATTTTTGTGTGGAACTCTGCTTTAAGAATGTAAGGGGACATAATGCAAAATCAGAACATACAGTATCTGGCCTGTAATCTGGAAGTCTGGGAATACCAACTGCTGAGCCAAGTGGATGTTCAGATTTTTATTAAACATGCTGGTGCAGTCATTTATAGTAGCATTTATAAAATGCAGCCAATTACAAGCTGGCCAAAAAAAAATTGAGAACATTGTGAACGTTTGTTGTAATTACGTAAATAGTACAATTCTTTTAATATACAGAGTTCTGCTTTAGATGATAAAGCCCATCTCCAGCCAATTTATTTTTGTTGTACATAGAGGGAAAGGATTAAAAGATCTGCCAGGTTTTTATTGATATGTATCCCCATTGGGGGAGGGGGGGGGGGGGTTGGGGTTTACCCCCACTTCCTGTCATGGTGACAGGAAATCACAAAGACTGAAAGTGATAGAATTTCTCTCTGATGGAGACAAAGACAGCAACAAAATTGCATTATTTATTAGAGCGGGGAAGGATTAGAATATCTGTGATGTTTTTATTGCTCTCCAGGTCTTCTTGTCCCAGTGACGCTCTTATTTTTAGTTCTGTGACACCTAAACAGGAATTGAGGGAAGATATCTCCAATGAGGACACAGAAGTTCTGACCTTTCCTGGCTCTTTACCAAAAACTGAAAGAAAAGTTTGGGCTGGAGCTAGGACGAGCACAGTGGGATTTGCTTACGAAAAGATCAATCGCTAAGAACATTCAATTTTAATACTGTACAACCGTTATTCTTAACCAGGGTTCCTGCAGAGGTTGTTAGGGATTCCTTAAGCTGTGGCCGATTGAGCAACCATTTGATAATGCCTGCAGCATTTCTGGGTCAACGCAACTTGACAAAGCCATCTGCAAGAACCCAAAGCTATCTATAAGTGTGGTATTCTGACCATTGCTGCCCGGTGGACATTCTTCCTACTTGTCACCAATGTAAGGGCCATTTTTTCCCACTGACCACCAATGAATTGGTTTTGGCAAGGGTTTCCTGCAACCTGAAAATGATTTCCAGGTAAAAAGGTTGAGAAAAGCTGCTGTACAATCTAAGTAAACCATTAGTGGGGTTCCTCCTTATAAAAACATAGCGTAGGCTGTATTTGTTGCACACTCCACTTGCAGATCGGTACAGTGCTCTGAATTCCACCACGTGTTGCAATGTAAGTTGTGGTTTCTGTGGTTTCCTATCTGCTTCACTGAGTTCAGGGAAATAACCCAGCACAACAGATGTGTCTCATCACCAGTGCTGGGAACAAGGGCACCTACAACTTCATGTCTAAATTATATATCCAACTTCACCTTTTAGTACAGCAGAGCTCATGTAGCTTCAGCCTCACATACATTACTACCCATTTTATAGCAGAAATACGTAGCGCTACAAAATCACTTTTCTTACAATTGTCACCAATGAAAGTTCTGTTCTGTAGGAATCCTGAGCAATGTGTGGCTCAGTCATTGAGCGCTGGACTGTTTGCAGCACTTTTGATAGCTATGGAATTGCCAACTTTAGCAGCTCTCTTCCTCTAACATTTCCAAAATACGCCCCTTCTTAGCCAATGACACCACCAAGGTACCATTTCATTCCCTGGTTATCTCCCGCCTTGACTATTGCAACTCTGTTCTTTTTGGCCTACCTCTCCAAAGGATAATCCCCCTTCATTCTATCATAGATGCTACTGTTAGACTCATCCACTTATCCAACTGCTCAGTGTCAGCCAACCCTCTCTGCCAATCCCTCCACTGGCATCCACTTGCCCAACAAATAAAATTCAGAATTCTAACATACAAAGACACCCACAAACCCAGTCACACCAACAATCTCATCTCAAAATTTTATCCAAACCACACACTACATTCTTCCCAAGACCTCCTGCTGTCTAGCTTCCTTGTCACCTCCTCCCATTGCCTTCAGGACTTCTCCAGAGCCTTTCCCATACTCTGGAACTCCTTACCCCAATCTGTCCAGCTATCTCCTATGAGGTGATCCCTGAAAAAGAATCTATTCACGGAAGACTATACCACCTCTACCTAACAGACTATAATTCAACTTCCTTTCCTTTCAATTTCAGCTCATCCTTTACAGTTATTACTTTTTGTATCACTTGTCCTCCCCTGTACGCTCTCACAAGCAGGGTCCTCCTAGCCCTTCTGTAATTAAAGTGGAACTGAAGTCCACAATACTTACCACTGCTTCAAAGGACCAACTCCCACAAGGTCCCTTGCCGTTACCAGCATTTTCTCCCGGGCTTCTTAAGCTGTTTTGATTGGCCAGTATGGGATGACATCACCCCTGCGCATGCGCAGCAGCTCAGTCTTCCTGGCACACAGGTGCTGTAGCTGTTCAAGAGCTACATTGGCTGAAAAAGCTGACATGCCTGGTTCCCCATTGCTCCCTTTGATTTATAGTTCTGCCACTAGGTGGTGTTAGCAGTGTTATGTTTAACCATCGGTTCTTGGACCCAGAGAGAGACAGGAAGTTACATCATTACCATGTAGCCCCACTAGGAAGAACGTTACATTATAACTGCAAATTGTATCAAATACTTACATTAAATGTATTTTTCTGGCACCAATCTATGGTAGCAAACATGTACTAGTATCTCCGCTTACCACATGAATGCCGCCATTGATTGTCATGGCTACTACCAAACGTATGTTGCCATGGATTGGTGCAAGAAAAGTAATTTAAATATTTGATACAATTTTCAGTTATAATGTAATGTTATTCCCAGTGGAGCTACATAGTTATGATGTAATTTCCCGTCTCTCTATGGGTCCCTGTTTTTTTCCAATAAAACAAGCAGGACTCAGATTATGTGTCCAGCATGGCAAGCATTATATCTGCAGTAGTTTTCAACGTGGCCATTTCTTGGTGACATTGCTGGAAATCAGGACTGGATGAAAGACATTGATCTGGGGTTACTTACGGGTGGGGCTTTACTTTGATATAATTCTTAGGAATGTAGCCCTCCTGTCCTTTAAGTTCTGCTTTGTACCAGTTCTGATCATCTTCCATATTGAGGATCTGAAAGAGAACATGACTTCTCTGATTATTAATCATAAACACCTCTTTTTGGCGAGAGAAAATGATTTTTAAAAATAAGTATAAAACTATACTGAGAAAAAAAGAAGTATCCATTGTAAACATGTTAGTGTTACTAAAGTGTTCCTATCATTGGATATATTTTTTCATGATAAGTGCTTGCATAGAAAGAAATGTGTTAGTGTAACTCTTCAAGGTATTTATCACCACTCAGAGAGATCATAGTACTCCCCCTGACTAATAATTCCCCCTAGGTTTGGTGTGAGACGGGTTCCGTGAACATCACTAATATTAGGGTGCAGATTCCGAACCTCATTGAAATCAACAGGCACCGAAGGTTAAAAAAAAAGAGCAATGGACATTTTCTAGGCTAATAGACAAATGGTTGTTACATAAATAATATGGGGGGTTGTTTTGTGGAGCATATACTAAAGGTATTGCGATCTTGATCTTTAACCCCCCTTTGCAAATCAGTGTGCAATTGGCGGATCCAGAAAGGTAGATTTCTTTTTTTTTTTTTTTGTTTCAATATTTTTATTGAAGAAATAGCAGGTTACAAATAACTCTACATTGAATTACACTGCATATACACTTGTGATATATCGTTACAAACAAAAGCAGGAGCATGAACCATAATGTTATATTTATAACACTCTAAGACACGTTTATACGTGGCACAAAGTTTCGGATTGAAACTAAGGCATAAGGCCCGGGAGTATTCTTAGGGACCGGGTGTTAAACCTGTGCCACACGCACCCCCGGCGGGAACTAACTGTGCGTGGGCAAGGTTGGAAATGCATTAGGATCATGCCTTAAACTAGCCGGTCTCTCCGGTATAGTCCTCACAGGTATAGGTCCTGTTGTTGCTGTGGATGGTCGATGTGCATCCTGTTTACTGAGGTCTGTCTATGTGGATAGTGAATGCATGTGGAGATGGAACGATTAAAAATAAAAATAGAAATAAAAAGGGGGCGTTAGGGAAGGAAGGAGGGGGTGGGAAGTTCGAGATCGAGTGTGGTGCTGGTACGGGAGGCATTATGTACCATCTCGTCCCCCAGGTCAAGCTATGCAGGTTTCGACATGATGTTGTTGTAGTCTGTCGTTTCTTTGAAATGTAACCAGCAAGCCCATGTTGTATAAAATTTAGTCGGTGTATACCTAGCTTGGTGTATTATATCTTCCATCTCAGCTATTTTCCCTATTCTACGGAGCCATTCAGCAATGGTGGGAGGAGAAGTAGTCCGCCAACGCGTGGGAATGCAGAGTTTCGCCGCATTTATGAGATGTATAGTAAGAGTTTTTTTATAGGTCGATGGTGGTATAGATGTATGGTGTAAGAGATATTGGGCCGGCGTGAAGTCGGGGGTATAGGTTGTGATCTGCGAGATAAGTCGGTGAACTTCTGTCCAGTATGGCGTGAGTAGTGGACATTCCCACCAAATGTGCAGTAGAGAGCCGTGAGCGGTGTTGCATCTCCAACAAAGCGGAGAAACCTGGGGGAGGAATTTGTGGATTCTGTCTGGTGTTCTATACCATCTAGAGTATAGTTTGTATCCATTCTCTTGTGCGGATACGTTTATAGATCCTTTATGAATGTGAGTATATATGTTATGCCAGTCTTCTTGTGTAAGGTTTATGGATAATTCTCTCTCCCATTTTTGGCGTGTCGTTGCTTCCATGGATGGTGTGTCGGGGAACAGCAGAGAGTACATGACTGAGATGATGTGTCTCAGGGGGCTGTGACTCGTGCATAGGGCTTCGAACGGGGTATGGTCTCTGTACCATTGGGATTGTGGATTAGAGCTCTGTAAGAAATGCCGAATTTGGAGATATTTAAAGAAGGGTATGTCCGTGTCAGGAAGTCGAGTTTGGATGTGTTGAAAGGATAACAATTTTCCTTTGTCAAAGAAGGATTCAGCTCTGATGGACCTCGGTGTGGGTTCATTATCGGTGTCAAGATGTGTGATGCCTGGGGGAAAATCCGGGTTCCAGTTAAGTGGGGTCAGTGGACCGGGTGAGGAGGCAATGTTCATTTTTTTACAGACTGTGCGAAATATTTGTAACGTGGGGCCTGTTAGGGGATGTGATTTGTGTTTGTGCGGTGTTTTGGGTGCGCTTATTCATGGTAAGTGGTGAATAGGCAGAGAGGAAAAGTTTCCCTCTATATCAATCCACGCTTTAGTCCCTGAATGTAAGTGCCAGTCTATGATTCTAGCTAAGTGGCAAGACCAATAATATTTTTGTTTGTCAGGGAGGCCGATTCCTCCTTTCAACTTAGGGATTACCAATTTTTTCCAGTGTATACGTGAACGTTTGTCAGCCCATAGAAATTGTAGGCAAAGCCTTTTATATGTATCAAAGAATGTCTGTGGTAATTTAATCGGGATTGTTTGGAGTAGATAAAGGAGTCTGGGGAGGATGTTCATTTTTATAATTGCTGCTCTTCCAAACCATGAGAAGGTGCCTCTATTCCAGTTTTGGACGTCCTTCCTTATTGTTTGCAAAATGGGAGCATAATTTTTAAGATAGAGGTAATTTAGGTTGCTGGGAAGCTGGATCCCTAAGTATGTAATGGCTTGTGCATCCCATCCAAACGGAAAGTTGGCTTTACAGAGGGTCACTGTGGAATCTGGTAGGGAAATGTTAAGGGCTTTAGATTTGGAGAAATTTATTTGGAGATTGGACAGTTCCTTGAAAAGTGAAAAGTCTTTTAATAGATTAGGAAGTGTGGTGATGGGGTCTGTTAGGAATAGGAGAATGTCATCAGCGTACGCTGCAATTTTGTATTGTTTGTTGGCTATTTCGACTCCTTTGATGGTTTGATTCGCCTTAATCCTGCGGAGTATTGGTTCCATTGTGAGTATAAATATGAGGGGGGATAAGGGACACCCCTGTCTGGTTCCGTTCGACACGGAGAAGGCATCTGACAGAACACCGTTAACCCTGATTTTTGCAGTTGGGGACGAGTAGAGGGTTAAAATGTATTGAAGCATGCGTTCTTTAAACCCCAATTTGCGTAAGACTTCTGTCATGTAGTCCCAGGCCACCCTGTCGAATGCCTTCTCCCCGTCGAGGGAAAGGAAGAAACCCGGGGTGTTGGAGGACGATAACCGGTGGTGAATATTAATAGCTTTCAGGGTATTATCCCTGGCCTCCCGCCCGGGGATGAATCCTACTTGATCTAGGGAAATCAGCGAGGGGAGTAGGGGGAGTATACGGTTTGCCAAAATTTTTGCGTAGAGTTTCATATCTACATTGATAAGCGAAATAGGTCTGTAATTGGAAACTATGGTAGTGTCTTTACCCGGTTTTGGGATCATCACAATGTGAGCTTCGAGCAGGTCCTTACATTTGTCAGGTTGGGTATATAGTGAGTTGAAGGTGTTTAGTAACTGTGGTATGAGTGTATCAGTGAAGGTCTTATAGTAGCTGACAGGTAGACCATCAGGGCCAGGGCTTTTGCCTGGTTTTAGTTGTTTAAGGGCAGCTATGAGTTCCTCCTTTGTGAAAGGTTTATCTAACTCATCGGCTTCCGCGGTAGTGATGGGGTGTGGGCCAAATTGCGATAGGAAGTCCTCTATCAGTTTGTTCCTGTCATCAGTCGGGTCAGTCGTTGGGTGAGTCTTCAAATTATATAATTTGGAATAAAATTGTTGAAACTGGTTTGCTATATCGATTGAAGATTCTATTTTGTTCCCTTGTGGGTCTAGGAGATTGTGGATAGTTGAGTTTGCTCTTTTGGATTGGAGGGCTCTGGCGAGCATTTTACCAGATTTGTTCCCAAATTCGTAAAAAAAATTTTGCGATAAGGCGAATTTACGTCTGGTCGATTTCCCTATTTCCTCTAGGAGATCCTCTCTGGCTTTCAATAGCTCTTGGAAATTTTGATCCGTTAACGATTGCTTGTGTTTTCCTTCTAGAGATCGAACTCTGTCAGATAGTTTGTTTAATAGTGCTTGCCTAGCTTTGCGTTGTTGCGACGTTATTGAAATTAATTCTCCCCTAATGACGCATTTATGAGCCGCCCATAGGGTCACCAAGTTGGTGTCGGGGGAAGCGTTTTCTCGAAAGTAATGGGACAAGCAATCGTTAAGTCTCTTCTGATGCGCAAGATCCGTGAGGATAGTTATCTAGTCGCCAGTTCGGATGTCTCGGGTAGGAGGCTGGGAATGTAATTGTGATGGAAATAGGATGATGGTCTGATATTACCATTGGGTCGATTGTAGCGGTCAGAAGTGAATCTAGGTCGTATTGTGACAGGAAAAGGTAGTCTATCCTTGTATACCTATTGTGAGGCGATGAGTAGAATGTATAGTCTTTAGTATTTGGGTGCAGTGTGCGCCATGCGTCGTGTAGAGTTAGGTTGGCCAGTTGCGTTTTTATTGCGCGGAGTGCACGATAGGTGATAGAGGATGCACCTGAAGATGCGTCCATGGAGGGGTTAAGGGTTAAGTTGAAGTCACCCCCAACAACCAACAGACCCTTTGAAAACGTGGAGAGGTGTTGTAGGGTGTCGCGAAAAAAGGGAACCTGTTGCCTATTGGGGGCGTATAAGTTAGCCAGTGTAACAGGCTTGTTGTGCAATTTGCCTTTCAGAAAGATGTATCGTGCGTTGCTATCAATCATTGTGTCGTATATCTGAATGGGACAATTTTTGGAAATTAGGATGGAAACTCCCTTAGATTTGGCATCTTTATTTGTGGCATGATATACTGTTGGGTAAGATGAATTAAAAAGTTTGGGTATGGCGTCCGATCTGAAGTGTGTTTCTTGGAGAAACACTATATCTGCTTTGGCTTTCCGTAGTAGTAGAAGTAATTGCGATCTTTTTTCGGGGGTATTGAGTCCCCGTATGTTTAAGGAGTATAGCTTGACCTGGGGGGTGTCACCTCTTCTAGGAGGTGGCATTTCGCTATCAAGTGCTTGCACTGTGTGTATGTGTAAGTGGTGTAGGTGTCGTGTAAGGGGGCGAGGGGGCTGGGGTGGGCGAGGAGAGAATAAGGGAAAGGGGGTATATTAGGAGGTTGATACTCCTAAACCGTAAACCGAACAGGCCTGGAATCAAATCCAATACCTGTGTTAATATGTTCGGTAAGGTACAGAGTGAGGGCAACGAGAACCTATCTAAGAGAGGTCCTCACCTGTCCAAACTACTGTGTGGGGGTTGAGAAAGTCTACCCGGGAAAGATGAGAAGTGAAGTAGGATTATGGTATGCCGCTACCGTCTAAGCCAGAGACGGGATGAGTATATGTTTTTGGGAAGCGTTGTGTGTGTTTGTGCCATATCTGTTTTGGTTTTCCTTATGTTCCTGTCTTTGGTGTTGGATATGTGAGTGGAATAAATGGGAATATTTATATATTGGTAAGTCGGGCGGACCGTTAGGTCAGGGAGGAAATCGCAGTCCACCATATGTGCCCAGTTTTGTTAACCGCTGTATGTGTATTTAAGTATGGCCGGACCAGTCATGGAGATCAGGTGCAATGGAGTTTGTAGAAAGAAATTCAACAATTGGTAAAACCCAACAGCAAACAGAACTTGGTATGTATATTAAGAACTTAATCTGAACATGAGAATGTCCTGAGGTTTCCGACTCCTGTCCCAAGTGAGACCAAGAGTAGGAACTTCGAGATCTGAGGTTTCTGCATTGTATGGATGGGACGAAGGGGTGTTGTCTATAGAATAGGGTATAAGGTTTTACCTTATTGTTTGTGGAGAATGGGGTCACAGTTGGTCAAGGGGGAGTCATGTTATGGTATGAGTCCCTATAGCTCGTGTGACCTATCTTCATCTGCTGGGTAAGTTATGAGTTACTCCCTGTTAGTGTTACGCATGTGAAACAGGGTCAGATAGAAGATAGAAATGAAATGAGCTAGCCTTGGTCTCCACCACTGCCATTAGCATCCCCTGGTAGGTGAATCATAAGTAGAATGGGAGGGGCAGTAGGTGTGCGAAGTGCCAGCTGAGGCGCATTAGTCAGAAATAAACAGGCTTATGTCCGGGGGGTTCGTAAATAATTAGAGACATTGGGGGCAAGTTTAAAGGGTGATTGGCAGTAGGGAAACCCCGGCCAGCCCATATCAACACACCCTGCATACATATACCATTCTTGTTACGTATGGCAGTGAGTTAGTTACGTTAAAACATTTAAATGTGGTGCATGTGGATAACCTGAGTAACATACCACATGTATTATCTATAGGCAGATTAAATAGTTGAGCAGAGCAAAAAAACAGTTCCAATGTACAACCTATTAAATCGATCGATATGAGAGTGATGGGGCAAATAATACAATCCCTTTCAGGGTAAAATAGTCCCGTATTTGGAGACTCATTGTCTCAGATCACATGAGTAAAATGAGCAGAGACTTTTGAGTGGTAAAAAAAAAAAAAAAAAAAATTGAGTCCTCAAAATCGATCGAGTGTTGCTTACCTCAGATCTCGAGGTCGCAAAAGTGAACGTCGGGAACTGTCCAACTGTGGAATGCGTGAGCTTAAACGATCCTAAAAGAAAAAGGAGAAAAAACAAAAAGGAAAACAGAAACACCTGGTAACTTTTCTGTGCATGCGATGAGCCTCTGATCAGATAGGTGGAGAGTGATCGTGAGTCGGGCCAAAATCTCTTCTGGCTCGTCTCGATCGCGGAGAGTCAGTTGGACTGATGTCAGTGCGGTTCCCTCTGGAGGATGTGTGCGATCTGTTGCCCGACGGTGATCTGCGTCTGCGATATCTGGCTTCCTGCGTTTCCATAGATTCTTCGTGCCGTTGATCTCTCTTAGGTGGGGGGAGGCGGAATTCAGCGTACCAGTTAGGGACTTCCATCATAGGGATGCCCATGGCGTCGCAGAAAGGCGGCAGGTCTTCGGGTACTCTGAGTAGTGCTGTGCGGCCGTGGTAGGTAGCGGAGAGACTAAACGGGAACTTCCATCTGTATGGTATGGCTTTGACGCGAAGTGCGTCTAGGAGTGGTTTCAGGTCCCTCCTGTGTTGCAAGGTAATGCCAGAGAGATCTTGGTATATATGTATCTCTGAGCCACCATGGGTGGATTGGATCCTATTTCTCGCTTTGCGGAGTATGTCTTCTTTCAACCTGTAGTCCACCAGGCAGCACACCACATCTCTGGGGGGGTCAGATTCTTTGCCTTTGGGTCTGAGTGCGCGGTGGATTCTCTCCATATCTATATTGGTCTGTGCCGGCCGGTCTAATATGTTGTTGAATAGGGATGTAATGGCGGCAGGAAGCTGGTCATTTTCAACAGATTCGGGCATTCCTCTGACACGGAGGTTGTGTCTTCTGCCCCTATTGTCCAAATCTTCCACATGTCTCTGTAGGTCTCTCAATTGGATGGTGTGTGCATCAATCTTGTGGGTTACTTTGCGGAGGACAGTGTGGTGCTGGGCTGTAGTTTTTTCCACATCTTGCACTCTGTCAGCTATGGCGCGAAAATCAATGCGCAGGTCGGCTATGGCAGCTGCCAGTGTATCTTTAATATCAGCCGCTACTGTTCTGAGGTCTAGGAGGCTTGGGTGTTGCTGTGCGAGCGCGCTGTGGGCTCCGGAATCTGAGGCGATGAGGCTGGGAGTCGCTCCAGGCATTCCAGGCAGTGGCGGTGTTGAGAGCTGTGAGGGAGTGTGGCGGGACGCCGCCATATTGGATCTCTGGGAGCGGAACAGTTCGGGGATGCTCTGGCTCGTACCGTTCTGCTGGTGTCCTCTTGGTGAACGGGAGCGGGAGGCGGAGGATGTCCGCGAAGCTGTCCCCATCTTTCAGTGTGTTCAGGCGCTTGACTGGAGCGGAGAGGCTATGAGGTAGCGGGAGCTAGTCTCTCAAGCGTCCATCTTCCCGAGCAGCCAGGCCACGCCCCCCCGTAGATTTCTATTCCTCAAAGGTACCTTAGGAACTTAGGAAGACGACATTTTTCTGGACTGTATGCAACCAATTGACTGCCTTTGAGACGAGGATCCTAGTGTTTGGGGGAGACCAACTGGCCTTTGAACTTCTAGTCTCCTCAATGGGCACCTCAGTAGTCCCGTTCATATCGTTACAACAGATCAAGCTCTAGATCACCACTCTTACACTACATGACTCTTGAAAGTTATTAAGCCCCAATGTTAAAGACTTTACCTACCCCCCCAATCAAAAATACTCAATAGATTACATTTTTCAAGCATTTTTCAATCAGATTTAACATACCTGCGACCCATGTCCATAGACCCCATGTAACTATCGGACCACCATCCCACAACCATAATCTCATCATATCCAGAGAAAGACTGTAGAACTAAAATTTGGAGATGGATTCAGCTCTTCTCAAAGCCCCTGGGGATATTTCACTTTGAACTACACCCCTGAGGTGGCCTCCACACTCCAAGTTTTAACGTTAGCTAGGACCAAGCTACTGAAGGAATTCGGAAAGAAGATGCAACGCCAGTTCATACGCAACCAGAAGGTTTTTGTGGGCATGCGAATAAAAGTGGTAAACTCCTGGATAAAATGCTGGCGGAGAAGAAATCCAATATAACCGTGCATGCTATTCGTGACAAGACAAGACCTTGTATAACTTCAACTATGGACTGGAAACTGAGCATACTTCCATAGCTCGTGAGCACATTCTATCTGATTACCTATCCTTAAAATATCAATCACTGGCTAACTAAGCACGCCACCCCTGGTTTCTTTCTATCAATGGATGTCGAAAAACCATTTGACAGGGTGGTATGGGATTACATGATGGCGGCCTTATCCTTGCTCGGAATAGGGAAGGGCATGTGCAGCAGGATTCGAGCCTTATTCACTTCATCACAGGCCAAAGTGAAAGCTATTGGTAGCATGTCAGAAGCTTTCCCGATAACAAATGGCACGTGCCAGGGAAGCCCCCCTCTCGCCCATTGTTTTTGCCTTGTCCTTGCAGCCTTTCCTGCATAGTTTATGTGGCAATTCATAAGTGAGAGGCATTTGGGTAGGCAGTAGGGAATACAAAATAGCTGTGTTTGTGGACATTGTGCTCCTTTTTCTCTGAGCCACTAACCTTCACAGAGCATTTACAACTTTTGAGAAACTTTGCGTTTCCAAATCCCCACGTCATTGCATCACTACCATTTACATTTTTTTTGTAGATGTTAATTTCAATCTGTCCCCATATGTCCAGAACTAGGAAAAATATTTGGGGACTGCGTTATCTGAAGAGAATTGGAGAGCAGCTTTCAACACCATGCACAAAGGTTTAATGAACGTGACAGTCCAGCAACATATTTTAATGGTCTATTCACATTGGTACAAAGCCCCTACCCTACTCCATTGGATATTTCCCAATACTTCCAACCTTTGTTGGGGGTGTGAGGATGCTGAGAGATCAATGCTACATATCTGGTGGCTTAAAGACCATAAAGTCTTATTGGACGAAAGTGTTGTCGCTTCTAGCGTTACTAGCTACCCTCTCGAATTCTCGCCTACGCAATACCTTCTTTACCATTCTTGTGTCATGAAAGGTGCATATCATAAGTCTCTCGACATACACATAATTAATGCCGCTCGGGTAGGTATCCCTGTACAGTGGCGCCCACATCAGGTACTGTCTTTAAAGTTATGTTTCACTAGATCTAGCAAAGTAGCGCAAATGGATGAACTTATTTATATCTGATTAGATAGGCTTTAGCCTTTCACCAAAAAATGGGCCTGCTGCTTTCATTACCAAACCTCTGATAATTACAAAGCTACTATGTCCACTACCCACTGAGGTTCTGCAACTCATTTGCCCGAGTTTCCAACCCATCAGCCTTTTGTAGACCTGACAACAAAAGGTCTTGACCTAATGCTGAGGGACACAAATATACAGAAAGACTTCTTCAATACGCCCTCTTTTTTTTTAATCATGTGAACCTACATACTGTCAGCCTATCCTTGTTCTTCTCACTCCCTTTCCTCTCTACCCCTGCCTCCTACCCCCCTCCCTTTTCTTTCTGTCTTCCTTCTTTCCAAACTGTCAAATTTTTACTTACAGATATGCAAGTTAAAGTTTTACTAAACCCACAAAAGTAAAATCAGTCTGTATATGCAGAATAGCTTGATTGTTTTACTCACTGCGGAACTTAAGGGGTTAATCCTCTGTGTTGTGTAAAAAGGCTCTTTGATCCTCTATGCACATATTCCTCCCCCACCTGCAGGGTCTCTCTGGGCAAGGCCAGACAAGACAAAGTTACAGTGGTCCCCCTGCACATGCTCAGTTTGGTCTCTATTGCTGTAGAGAATATTTCCTTGTTGAGCTGAGCTATTCAGGTCACATTGTATTGACATCACACATTTGTGCATGTATACAGATCCTAAATGACAGCACAGTCCCTCCCTCCTACATGCCCAGTAACTAAAAAAGAACACAGTAGGTGGGATGTCACATCTTGATTAATGGATGATCCGCCTCAGATAACAGCATGAGGACACAGGCTACAGTGGAAATCTCCTCCTACCTGAACACTCAGCACTAGGGCAGACCCTGCAGTTTATCACGTGACCGTGGTATACAGATCAGCCAAAAAGGTATATAGTGGCAGGATTTGAATGTAAAAAGATTTATAAGCTGTGGGCACTGCGGGGGGGATTAACTATTTTCATATAACTGGGTTTAGTAACACTTTAAAGTGGAGTTCGGCCTAATTTTTTTTTTTTAAAGTCAGCAGCTACAAATACTGCAGCTGCTGACTTTTCAGATAAGGACACTTACCTGTCCATGGCGCCCGTGATGTAGGCACCCGAAGCTGATCTGTCCCTTGGCTGTCGGGTGCTGCCGCCGCCATCCTTGGTAAGGAAATCAGGAAGTGAAGCTTGTATGTTTCACTATTCTCTATACAATTTAAGCTCTAGACCCCATTTAAAGTAGGTGCTCAGCAGCTGGAGTCTTCATATGAATATCCCTACCAACAAACTGATAACATACTTTTCATTGGTCGTTATTTTACTCAAATTACTTATGGTATAGCTGTACAGCTGTAATACCAGAGGTGGTGTTTTACATCCTTCCTTTACCTCTTCTTTGTGCTGTCTTTATGTTCACCTTTTACAAGTTGCTCAAGCTGTGACACCTATTTAGCGGTTATATATTTAGTATATATGTAATAACACTTCTATACTACTCTGTATGCTATATTGAACTTTAATAAAATATTATGGAGCTAAAAAAAATTAAGTTTGGCGGGAAACAGTGATTTTTGTAGTTCTTAACAGGCACCATAAAAAAATGCAAACTTTCTTTAAATAACCAGTCTGGGGGATGCCCTTAACCTGCCTGTGAAGTCTGTATGATGTATACTACCTACTATGGAAAAAATGCTGTTTAAATTTCCAGTAAATGACAGTTTTCAGCCGCTTATTTTGTTTATAAACAAAGCAGTTGGGGATTCCCCTTGTTTACACCAGACCCTTATAATATATGAGGGTCCGATATAGATGTTAGTGGTAACCCTATCCAAAAACATAAAACGGCATGGGGTTACCCCTATTCCTACATACTAGACCCTTATCCTTGATGAGGGTCAAGTATTGATGTCAAAGGGAAAACCATGCAGAAAAAATAAAACAGCATAAGATCCCCCCCAAAAGCAATACCAGATCCAAACCAAGTCTGGTATGGATTTTAACCACTTACCGACCGCCACACGGCTATAGATGTCCTGACTTTGAAGAGGAATATCACGGTAATGGCAACAGCTGCTGCCACAACCAAGGTATCCATCTCTTCAGGTGGCGGTTCAGTTAACGATAATGGTGGTCTCTGCGGCGGATTCGCTGCAAGATCACCGTTATTGGCGGCGGGAGAGGGCCCCCCCGCCACTCTCCCGCGCCCTCCGCCGCTTACCGGAGCTGTCGGCAGCGGCGGAGGCGATCTGGACCTGTCCGTGGCTGGGTATGGAGAAGAGTGAGGCCAAGATGGCCCCCACCCATCTCCATATCATAGCAGGGCGGAAGCGACCAGAGCAGGATAGAAATTTTTAATGGAACAAACACATTTCTAACAGTGAAGGTGGTTTACATTCCCAAAAGTCCAATCGTTCCAAAATCAAGCATTAAAACCAAATTTGGAAGTACATTTGATTGACATTCGTCAAGTCATCGAATGTACTTTTTCATACATAATACTGTACTGAATTTTCATACAAATTTTTGTAGAAATTTTTGTAAGAATGTTTGTTCATAAATCTACTAGCATATGGCCAGCTTAAAGGAAAAGCAGGCTGTTGTAGATCATGTTCCTCACCCTTTATGAGGTGAGAAGATGAGCTCCACCAAGAAAGGTCTTAAGCAGCAAACAAAAAGAAACTACAGTCCTTTGCTCTGCTGAAAACCCTAAAGGCTTCATGTGCATAGTATGTGTAATATGATTCTAATTTACAAACTTACTGTAGAGGGAAATTTCTGTGTTGACCACAGTAACCAATCAGATTCTACCTATAACTTTTTTACATACAGAAACGACAGCAAATTTGTTTCGGCCACTACAACTTTTCCTTTCGCTGTAGATATGTAGAGTTGATTTATGATGATATCACCAAAAGTTCACACATTTTTGATTTAGACTGACTTAGAAAAAAATGTGAATCCTAAAGTTGTGTGAATCATAAAAAAAAATTCTAAATATTATATTATACAGGATTTATATAGTGAAGGCAATTTGCATATACTCCAGAATGTTATGAAGTATGATCAGATGAATTACAATTACAAAATCCCTCTTTGCCATGAAAATGAACCTAATCCCAAATAAAACATTTCCACTGCATTTGTGAAGAAGGCTTCAGGGCGCCCAAAAAAGTCCAGCAAGCGCCAGGAGTGTCTACTACAGTTGATTCAGCTGCGGGATCAGGGGGCACCACCAGTGCAGAGCTTGCTCACAAATGACAGCAGGCAGGTGTGAGTACATCTGTACGCACAGTGAGAAGAAGACTTTTTGAGGATGGCCTGGTGTCAAGAAGGGCAGCAAAGCCACTTCTCTCCAGGAAAGCCATCAATAACAGACTGATATTCTTTCAAAAGGTACAGGGATTGGACTGCTGAGGAATGGGGTAAAGTCATTTTCTCCGATGAATCCCCTTTCCGATTGTTTGGGGCTTCTGAAAAAAAAACTTTGTCCAAAGAAGAAAAGGTGAGCGCTACCATCAGTCCTGTGTCGTGCCAACCTTAAAGCATCCTGAGACCACTCATGTGTGGGGTTGCTTCTCAGCCAAGGGAGTGGGCCCACTCACAATTTTGCCTAAGAACACAGCGGATGAGGCGGATGACCAAAAAAACCCCACAAATTCTGACAAACTCCAAGCAATGATTATGCAAGAATGGGCCGCCAGTCAGGGAGTAGCCCAGAAGTTGATTGACAAAATGCCAGGGCGAATGGCAGAGGTCTTAAAAAAAGAAGGGTCAACACTGCAAATATTGACTCTCTGCATAAACTTAAAGTGGATGTAAACCCTCACATATACCCAGTGAAGTGAACGGCCTCAGATGATACACAGAGATTAAACAAATCTCCCTACATAAGTTTTACATGTATATCTGCTGTCTTCGGCTTTATATACTGTTTAGAATGTTCAGATCCTGTTAGAGATTTTCTCTTCCTGTTCTCCTTGGAACACAGCCAAGACAGCTGATTGGAGGAAAGGCACACACCCCCTCTCCTCATAGGCAGAGACTCTCAGAGCTGTTCTGTGAATAGTTCAGGTGTCTGACAATCTATTTATAGCAACCTCCCGACACAAATTTCAGGTTGGTTTTCACATGTGTCAGAGAACTTGTCAGAAGTTATCATGCTAATAACAGAAGAACAGAGCAGGAGAAAGCCATGGGACTTAGTGCTTTGAAGAGAGATAAGAAAATACCTCAGATATATGTGCCCAGGTCAGATTTCATGAATCTGGTTTACATCCACTTTAACCACTTGCCGACCAGCTCATGCCGATATACATCAGCAAAGTGGCATGGGTGCGCAAAACAACGTACCCGTACGTCGCTGCATCATCCGCGGCTAGCAGGCGCCACAGGAGTGTGCCCGCGGGTCCCACGGACTCGATGTCCGCCGCTGGCCCACAATCGTGGCACGGAGAGGTAGAACGGGCAGAGGCCTATGTAAATAAGGCATTTCCCTGTTCTGCCTAGCCACATGACAAGGATCTACTGCT
This sequence comes from Lithobates septentrionalis, assembly GCA_037952835.1. Lineage (NCBI taxonomy): Eukaryota > Metazoa > Chordata > Amphibia > Anura > Ranidae > Lithobates > Lithobates septentrionalis. The sequence goes on from JBBDGP010003830.1 coordinate 107,149, forward strand.
CCCAGTGATCGGGAGCAGTGATCTCTGTCATGTTCTAGTGAGCCCATGCCCCCTACACTTAGAACACGCTGAGGGAACACAGTAAACCCCTTGATCACCCCTTAGTGTTTAACCCCTTCCCTGCCAGTGACATTTACACAGTAATCAGTGCATTTTTACAGCACTGATCGCTGTATAAATGCCAATGGTCCCAAAATAGTGTCAAAAGTGTCCGATCTGTTTTTTGGGGATATTTATTATAGCAAAAAGTAAAAAATATTGCTTTTTTTTCAAAATTGTCACTTTGTTTATAGCGCAAAAAATAAAAACCACAGAGGTGATCAAATACCACCAAAAGAAAGCTCTATTTGTGGGGAAAAAAGGACATCAATTTTGTTTGGGTAAAACAACGCACGACCGCGCAATTGTCAGTTAAAGTGACGCAGTGCCGTATCGCAAAAAAGGGCTTGGTCAGGAAGGGGGTAAATTCTTCTGGGGCTAAAGTGGTAAATGTATTTGTCAATAAAAGCCTTTGACACTTATGAAATGCTTGTAATTATACTTCAGTATACCATAGTAACTGACAAAAAGATCTAAAAAACACTGAAGCAGCAGAATTTGTGAAAATTAATATTTGTGTCATTCTCAAAAAACTTTTGGACAAGGCTGTATGTTATTGTTAGTGTTTTGAATTTTATTTGTTGGGCAATGGGAAGCCAGTGGGGGGATTGGCAGAGAAGGGTGGTGGACACTGAACGGTTGGTAAAGTAGATGAGTTCGGCAGCAGCATTCATAACAGCCTGCAAAGATGTAGGCCAATTAAAGTTGAACTCCAACCACAAAGCTTTTCTGTGTTTTGGATAGAAGAGAGAAGGCTTTAAAGGTCTGTATTAGAAAGAGAAAGGGAATCTCACTCAAGGAGAAATATGGGGCCATAAAAAAAGTTTAGTGAAGTTAGGGTGCATTTGTTGATATTGGGGTCACCGAGTCAGGAAATAGGAAGAATTCATCCCAAAGGGGAGAGAGACAGCAGTAGAATTCCAGCATAGGTTCCAACCTTTCTCAACTTTGTACGAAACAAAAATAAGATTCCAAAGGTATCTCTACAATGACCCACAGCAACTGTACATATAGGTCCACCTTAGCGTCCTATTCACAGTCAGCACATTCACGAATATCTAGAACAGGCGTTAGATGCTCATATCTCACAGCTTCCTAGGACAGTAAAAATGGTCATATCTCCGCTACAAAATAGGCAAAAGATACCAGATCCTGCCTTACACTCCCAACATTTCACATACTTTATGCCCAAAAGACACATGTTCAGGTAGAAGGTGAAATCAACCAGCGGGCTCCTAATGATATCCAGCATATAATGCAACCGTGCTAATGTAATAGAATTCTGAATTGTAATCCACTGCAGGCAGATTTCAGTGAGCTTCTCACATGTGCAGTGAGTGGTCTGCTTTCTACATCTGCACTGTGTAACTTTCTAACTGTATGATGCATCTCCAATAAGACTCAAACTTCAAAGACAAGCTTGAATGTGACTGTTGGACATAAGGAACCTCTTGCAAGAGGGGCTTCATGATTGGCTAAAACTGGAGCCAAGTGAACAAGTCCCTAGCCCCACCCCTGCCCTGCTAGATCACTGTCCTCCCCTGCTGAGGCCAAACCCTTCACCATCTTGTGCCTGATTCCATGCCTGAGGCCTCCACACGACATTTCCTGGCCATTGACCATGAAATCACCAAATGAAGGAATGTTCAAACACAGTTAGTAGTTTGCTGCACTTTACTGATGGAATTCTGGAAATGGCCTAAAAGTCACATTTAGTGGAAGGTCCGCAGTAGTCACATTTGGAAGCATATGCAGAACCTTTAGCAGCCATCTCTCTAACAGTCTCTCCTTTCGCCCGGGGTCATTAATACTCACAGGACCCACACAGGATGAACTAGATGGACTGGTGTCTTTATTCAACCTTACCAACTCTAACTATGACTGTGCTCTCTGTAGTAACCTCCTTAGGTACATCCCTCCCAGGACCCTCCAGGAAAGCGGCCTCACTCAGGGAATTCTTGGCCTGGCCTAAAAGGCCTTTTGCAATCTGCCTTAGACCCACCTTCATAAAAGGACAGAAAGTCAACAGCCGGCTCTTCCAGTGTGCAGGTCTACTCATCCCAGCCTCCTGACCTCAAAACTATCTCTAAGCTGACGAAAGGAATAAGTGTCCAAAATTAATTTCCTTCATAAGCGAGATAGCATTACACAAAACAAAACAGCCAACACGTTTCAGGAGTTAAGAAATGTCCCCCTTCACCAAGGCTTAAGGTGCTGGACTCTTTAAAGCTGAAGTCTAATCTGCTTCCATTGTTCCCTTCCTGGTTCCTCCTTCCTCATCAACATGACATTTAAAAAAAAAAAAGGTTTCAATGCATACCTTGTTCTCTGTGTTTCTCTATATAATGGAGACAGATCATGGCTAGTAGAAGGGGCTAGCAGGTTGCTGTACTTCCTGATAACTTTAGCACCCTGCCTCAGGACTCCTGTCAAGCCCTGCCCCTGATGCAAGCAGTAATCTGGTTTATAGAAGGAGTTATGGAAATATGATATGCCTTTATGAGTGGTCGTCAGTCTAGAAGAGTGGGTGTTCCTAGGCAGACAGTACAATATTTGCATGCAGACCACCCTAGATAACACCCACTCAGCCTCCTTGATTGACAGAATTGAAATCTTCGCTTCCTGAAGATGCGTGGAGACGCAAAATGCATAGAGGCTAAGAGGTTGATGTAATTTCAAGTTTTACCCCCAACCTTACTTCCGGGTCTGTTGAACGCGCGCCGGCTTTGGTGGATGGGGGCGGCGGTGCAAAGTTTCGAGACAGTGAGCTGTTTGGGTCGGTGCCTTTCCAAAGGCGCTTCTACTTCTGAGTAAAATATTTATGGTTTTAAATATATATTTTTCAATAAAATTACTACACTATATACTATTTCCATCTGTTTTTTTTCTTTTACATCTGCTTTATGAGAATGGCTGATGAGTATTAGGAAAAGACTGAATGGTTGCCGATTCCCTGTATTTAAGTCATAAGGGCTTGTTGGCTGCTGGTCGGCCTCATTGTTCTGGTGAGTGCAGTGTTTGCTGGCACGTGGTGGAGCACATTTTTTTTTTGGGGTGTTGAAGAACAAACAGTCACCCTCACTTCTCCCAAAGTTTTATGGACACAGTGATTTGGTGGATTTTTATGGACTAAGGCCTGATTCACACCTATGCATTTTTTTGTGCATTTTCAGTTTTGCATAAACACACTACAGTCCATTTAACATGGGTTCCTATGGGTCATGTTCACATCTGTGCATTTTATGGAAAGGGCCAGGGACTTTTTTCTGGTTTTTGATTACATAGACTTCAATGGATCAAAAACGTGAATGAAAAAAAACGCAAAATGCACCTGGAATATGCAAACTGCAACCTGCATAGGTGTGAACCCGGCTTTAATGAATAACACTTGTTTGTAGCACATGTATTAATAATCTATTATCTTGTATACGGATTACAATCAATTTCATTTTACATGATTACATATTTGTGTGTATAAGGTTGAGGTTTTACACATTCGAGATTCTGTTATTTTATTAATAATTTTATTCATGTGTATAAGGTGAGTGCCCTTCTAAATTTGGTTTGACATCTTAGAAGTGGTTTATTCACACTTAAAGGGTTGGCTGCTATATATATATATATATATATATATATACATATACATACATATATACACACATACATACACACACATACATACATATAGGCTGGCACCATTTCTCTTTTTTACCTTTTACCTCTTTTTCTTTGAGAGCTGAAATCCAGTGAATGAAAGGGACAGACCAGTGATTTTTAGGCTGGGGAGGAAATGGCTAGATGATGCTGGATATCCTCTAGCCAGGAAATGAGGCGGGCTCTATCTGACTTGCTGCAGTTTCTAAGAAGCTCACAGTGTGCAGTGAAATCATGTCAAGTAGTTTCAGTACAGGAGAGGAGCCTGTACAATGGTGCAAGACTTAATGGGAAGGCTGGAGTTCAATTAAAAAAAAAAAAAAATGAAGTAAAACTTTAGCAGCTTTTTTAAAGATTTGGATAGAGTGGAGAGGGGGTTGGAACAACTTTATTTGCTTTCTGTATCCCCATTAGAAGAGTCACTCTTTTTTAATCATCCTGATCACTCATGTACTGTAGTGACAGCAAGGTAGGGGAAACCTCCCCAATGGTACAAAGACAGAAATGAAAAAAAAAACCTCAAACCCTACCCTACCCTTCCCTTACTCAAACAGAGCAAAAGTTAACAATTTAAGGACCAGCCTCGTTTTGGATTTTAGGTGTTTACATGTTTAAAACAGATTTTTTTTGCTAGAAAATTACTTAGAACCCCCAAACATTATATATGGTTTTTCTTCTAACACCCTAGAGAATAAAATGGCGGTCGTTGCAATACTTTTTTTTGCACCGTATTTGCGCAGCGGTCTTAAAAGCGCACTTTTTTTGGAAGAAAATCACTTTTTTGAATAAAAAAATACGACAACAGTAAAGTTTAAATTTTTTTTTATATTGTGAAATATAATGTTACGCCAGGTAAATTGATACCAAACATGTCACGCTTGAAAATTGCGCCCGCTCCTGGAATGGTGTCAAACTTTTACCCTCAAAAATCTCCATAGGCGACGTTTAAAAAATTCTACAGGTTGCATATTTTGCGGTACAGAGGAGGTCTAGGGCTAGAATTATTGCTCTCGCTCTACCGATCGCTCACATGTGTGGTTTGACCACCGTTTTCATATGCGGGCGCTACTCACGCATGCGTTCGCTTCTGCACGTGAGCTCGTCGGGAGGGGGGGGGGGTTTAAAAAATTTTTTTACATTTTTATTATTTTACAATATTTTATTTTTACACTGTTTAAAAAAAAAAAAAATGGTGTCACTTTTATTCCTATTACAAGGAATGTAAACATCCCTTGTAATAGAAAAAAGCATGGCAGGACCTCTTAAATATGAGATCTGGGGTCAAAAGAGACCTCAGATCTCATGTTTACACTAAAATGCAATTAAAAAAAAAAAAGTCATTTAAAAAAATGACATTTGAAAAAATGTGCCTTTAAGAGGCGTGGACGGAAGTGACGTTTTGACGTCGCTTCTGCCCAGCAGTGTCATGGAGACGAGTGGGCGCCATCTTAGCCTCACTCATCTCCAGACGCAGGATGGAGAGGGATGTGATCGCCTCCGCCGCTACCGACGGCTCCGGTAAGCGGCGGAGGGCACCGGATCGCGGCGGGAGGGGCCCTCTCCTGCCACCGATAAAAGTGATCTTGCGGCGAATCCGCCGCAGGGACCACTTTTATCTGAAAGCCGGCCGCCGCACGAAAACGGGGATACCGGGGTTATGGCAGCTAGCTGCTGCCATAACAACGATATCCGCCGCCAAAGTCTGGACGTACATCGTCGTGCGGCGGTCGGTAAGTGCTTAAAAACATGTAAATGTCACCTTGAGCTATTGAGCTTTGTAAATAACGGCTTTTTTTCCAGCAGGTGATAGGTAAAGAGAGCCAAGAAGGCAGACAAGGGTCCCACCTGCTGGCTGGATAAAGGGTGACACAATAGTCACATGAAATGTTTATTAGTCTTGACCTTAACCACAATACATTCCTTGAAAAAAAAAAAAAGAGCTTCAACAGTCAACCTCCAAGCCTGACTGACACATCTGCCTTTGACACTTCACTGCTGACAAATGTCCATCATGCCCGACATGCAATTCAAAAATGATTTGTGGGTGTTATTTTAATTGCACTTTATTTTCATGATGAGCTCCTATTATCCTGTAAATGTTAAGAGTTATACCCCATCCCTATAATTGTTATACAAAACAAAAAAGGCAAAAAAAAAAGAAAAGGAACATGGGACATTTGAGGCACAACATCTCTAAACATTTTTTTTTTTTAAATTCATTATTAACCACTTCCTTACCAGGCCAATTCTGACATTTCTCTGCTCCTGTAAAAATCATAATTTTTTGCTAGAAAATTACATAGAACCCCCAAACATTATGTTTTTTTTAGCAAAAACACTAGAGAATACAATGGCGGTTGTTACAACTTTTTATCTCACACGGTATTTGCGCAGGAATTTTTTGAACGCGTTTTTTGGGGGAAAAAAACTGTTTTGTGTTTAAAAAAAAACAAAAAAAAACGGTAAAGTTAGCCCAATGTTTTTGCATATTGTGAAAGATGAAGTTACGCCGAGTAAATAGAAACCCAACATGTCACGCTTCAAAATTGCACACGCTCGTAGAATGGCGCCAATGTTCGGTACTTAGAAATCCCCATAGGCGACACTTGAAATTTTTTTACTGGTTACATGTTTTGAGTTACAGAGGAGGTCTAGTGACAAAATGATTGCTCTCGCTCCAACGTTCGCGGCGATACCTCACATGTATGGTTTGAACACCGTTTTCATATGTGGGCGGGACTTACGTATGCGTTCGCTTCTGCGTGCGAGCACACGGGGAGAGCGGCGTTTTAAAAAATTTTTTTTTTTTTTTATTGACAATTATATTTTGTTTTTTTTATTTTGACACTTTTTTGAAAAAAAAAAAAACATTTTTGATCACTTTTATTCCTATTACAAGGAATGTAAACATCCCTTGTAATAGGAATATAACATGACAGGTCCTCTTAATAGTGAGATATGGGGTCAAAAAGACCCCATATCTCACCACTAGGCTGGGAAGCCTGAAATAAAAAAAATATAAAACGATCACCGCTTACCAGCAGAAGCTGCGCCGGTTTTTTGAATGGAGAGGCCGGGCGTGACGTCATAACATCGCGCCCGCCCTCCTATGATCATAGAGACTCCGGCGACCATCTGGTCCGGCGGAAATCTCTATGATCTACATCCGGCGCCGGCGGATCCGTTCTCCGCCTCACCGATCGTAACGGTGAGTCGGAGCAAGCACCGGAGGGCGGCGGGAGGGGGGGGGGGGGGGCGCCCCCTCTCGCCTCACATAGGAACGATCAAGCGGCGGAACGGCCGTTATGATCGTTCCTATGGTGTAGAGATTTGCCGGATGAAACCGGCAATATCTGTAACTATAGGCATCATTCAGATACACCAGCCCAAAGCCCAGAAAATCATATGACGTCCGCGGGCGGGAAGTGGTTAAATAGGATTTTGTATCCTAATGCATACAATATATCATGAACAAACCTTAAAACAGATACAAATGATGAAACATCATTGTGGTTAAGTTTTCCAAATAATATTAGACTGCCTGTGTATAGAAGTTTAGAAAGTGGGATATATGGAAGAGGTCCACTGGGAACTGGCTATGGGATGGTGTGCTGCTGCCTGTTGACCCCATGTGGGGCTCCGGCTTTAGGGCTTTCCCACCTCTCCAGCTGTGACATGTTTAGAGATGTAACTAAGAATGGTATTATCTGGCTGACAAATAACAATTTTGGTTGTTTTTGTTTAAAGTATATGGTGAATGAGCACTTTAATGGCTCCGGAAGAAGTGGATCAAGTCCATGAAATGTGTCGGTCCTAAAGAAATCAACTATGTTCTGATATAATGTTCTGCTTTACCACACTGATGTTTCATCATTTGTATCTGTTTTAAGGATAGTTCATGACATATTGTATGAATTAGGATACAACATCCTTTTTAATATTTAATCATGAATAAAAAAACGTTTTTTTTTAGAGACATGTTGTGGCTCAAAAGTCCCATTTTCCTTTTTTGGTTTGTATAAGCTCCAATTAGATAACATTTAGGAGAGAAGCAGAGGGTTACATCATCCACAGGTAATCCTCGACCTTTGTGCCGGCTTCACGCAATCAAAAGGCGCTTTTTACTAATTGATGACAAGCTTAGTTACAGGATGTCTTTATGTGAAAGTGTCACTCACTGCCCAATATGTAATAAAATAAATGTTATTCATACAACACATCGGGTAACCATGAAGATCCTATTTCTGAGGTCTGTAAATGCAGTGTGACCTGCAGCAACCAATCAGAACTTATGTTTTATTGATGTCTCTTACAGGGGAAGTTGAAAGTGGATGAAAAAAATAAAAGTCAGCAGCTACACATACTGTAGCTGGTGACTTTTAATATTAGGGTACTTACCTGTCCTGGAATCCAGCGGTGTCCTCACTCGAGCCAATCTTTTAAATTTTTTTTTAAATCGGGTGCTGCTGCCGCCATCTTGTCCAAGGTAAACCGGCAGTGGTGGCTTGCAACAGTCTCCTAGTGTAATGAATTCTGTGAATGAGCTGGCTGTGGGGGAAGGAGGGGTGAACTGAGCGGGAAGTGGGATTGGGTACCTGTCAAACCCAGGCACCCGCCCCAAAAGTGGAGAGGGGGGGGGGGGGGAGGAGGCAGACAAGTGGAGCTTCCCCTTTTGGGTGGAGCTCTGCTTTAAACTTTGACAAAAAAACCTGGAAGCTGATTGGTTTCTATACACAGCTGCACCAGATTTTGCACTCTCCAGTTTTAGTAAGTCAACCCCATACAGTTTAATTGTTTCCAGGTCCTTATACTTCAAAATTCCAACACTTGTCAGGGGTTTAAAGGGGCCTTCATCAGGGCTTGGTATAGCTAAACAAAGTGTGTACTTTTAAGCCTTAAAGTGGTAAAACCCAAAACCATAAGGACCAGTTCACACAAGAGTTTTTCAGCTTGATTCTCAGAAAGCTTATCAAGCAAAATCCCATTAATTTCAATGACCCCTGTTCACATTTGAGCGTTTTGTCGCATGTAGCAAAATGCCTGTCACTCAAAAAAGTACAATAGCTACTTTTCAGGCAGATGAGTGTTTTTGTCCCCATAGATTTCAATGCAAAAAGCCTGAACAGTGAGAAATTTGCATTTTTTTCAGAAGTTTTCAGCTCAAACACCAGCTCCCTTCCCCTTTTCTAGCATCACTCCACACCTTACACAGGTTTCTATTGGCCACAGCAAAAACGCCTAAATGAAAAAACACCTGAACAAAACACCTATAATTTTTGCAAATCTGCTAAAAAAAAAAAAAAATCAACTCAACTCAAGAACGCCTGAAAAAAAAAAAAAAAAAAAACAATTGAAAATGCTCAGCTCAAGTGTGAATGTAGCCTAAATGTAATATATTGCAGCTTACAAATCATCATATGTGGTGCGACAAATGATGAAACTTAGTACAGATTCATATACTTGTCAGTAGGGTGGAAATATATCAAATATCAGTATAAAATGCCTTGTTGTTAGCCTGCATTTTTGTGATATTTGAAAGTTGAACTCTAGGCAGACAAATGAATTAGAGCTCTGTATAAAGTAATACATGAAGTATTTACACTGTTTGTATTTAAACAAACATTTAAAGGGTATAAATTCACCCTTACACATTTCCAAAAAAAGGTCCCCTTGTACCACAGTGCCTCTAATATATTAAAATGTCGTGCTCTATCCCCCAAAGACGTCAGGTGACGAAGCGCGCACGACGGACCTACGCATTATCACATCACTTCCTGGCAGACAAGTGGGTGGAACGCAAACATCTCCATCAGACCGCCACTTCCCCCAACTTGTACCTGCATTGAGTACAGTGATTGTGCATACCATCCAAGCTAACATTTGAGTGTCATCCCTCCCCAGTGGTCACGGGGCGGCTGAACGAAAGCTTATTTCTTGGATGATTGCAACTTTTAAATTTATATTTTTTACTTTATGGTTTTGGTTTTTAAAAATTTTTTTTTTTAAATAAATATTTTTTGGGACTTTATCACACTATGGAAGCCCTTTTTCTTTCCCTGATACATGAGGGTTTAACCGCAGCATGACCCACCGGGATACCAATGGAAACATCTGAAGTACAACAGCAGTAGCAGCAAAGCCCTTGTATAGCACTACAGGCCTGATACCCCTGCAGGGGTTCCGACATTTGGTGAGTGAGCAATTTGAAGGGGGATCACAGAAGTCACCATTCAACCCTGTACACATGAAAGTCACTCTGGGGAATATCGTGCCTGGTTGTCGTATGAAGTACATGGGACCATTATATATATTACTATAACCGCCACAGCATATGAACTGTATAAATATTGAGATACATATATATACCTATGGTGTATGCAAAAAAAATTTTTCCCTTATAGGAATTGTCATAATTGTATTTATATATGTTTTTTTGCTACACATAGTATGCTTTCATTTTGCAAACAGTGGTGAATATAGTTCCTGATTTGGAGAGAGAATATTGATCCACCAGGAATATATGGGATGTAAAAAAGTTTTTTCTGACATGCCTTATACACTACTCCCCATGTAGGATGTATGCAACCATATGCTGATCCACACATATGCATTCCAGCCATTTTTTTAACATTTGTTTTCAGTTGTTACAACACTGAACTTTTTTTCTTATACAAGTTTGAAGATCCTCTATATATACAAAAAAAACGTTTGCATAATGTTTCCTGTATAGGCTGAGCCAAACAGGTTTCTTAGGTAGCGCCGTTTTAACCCTAATATCTCTAAATACATCTGTCCCCCAAACACCCACCTCTTCAGCTGCTGACACCATTGTCCTCTCCAGTCCATCCTGCAGATGGCATGTACCTTGCACTGAATGTGTGGTTTTAGAAATGCATGCCCCCTTTCCCACCCATGCACGTGCAGTCCACTCTCCTTTGGGCTCTGTTCACACCTGTGTGTTCTGAGTGCAGCACGTTATGTGCGGTTTATGTGCAATATGTTCATAAATGCTGCTGTCATCAAAATGCACATTCTTTAGTGTTCAATGGTAACTCATCTAAAACCAGGGCTTTTTTTTAGGGGGAACGCCACGGAATGCAGTTCCAGCACTGATTGTATGTAATGGCAAGGGGTTCTGCGGTATGCTGGAGGCTTTGATGCAGGCTGTTGGATAATCTATTGCTGCAGGGGGTCTTTTGTTGTAGGAGGGGTCTATTGTTGCTGGAGTTGTCTTATGTTGCTGGGGGGGTCAATTGTTGCTAGGAGGGATCTACTGTTGAGGGAGGGGGGTCTATTGTTTGGTGGCTCCTGAAGGGTCTAATAATGCTGGCTGCTGCAAAATCTACATTTGGCTGGCTGGTAGGGATTGACCACCAATAGGTCTCCCAGCAGCCAATGCTGGCTGATAGGGGTCCATTGTTCCTGGGGTGGATCTGTTGTTCCTAGGGGGTATTTTGTTGCAGGGAATCTATTTTTGCTCAGGGGATCTGTTTTTGTTGGGGGGGGGGGGTCTATTGTTGGGGGATCTATTGTTGCTTGAGGGGGGCTATTGTTGCTGGTTGCAGGGGTTCTATTTTACTGCATTTCTTGTCAACATTAACAAATTCCATACAAATTACGCAGCACCACAAAATGATACTCGATACCGTTTTCTCTAAAAGGGGCAGTGCTGGATGCTGGGTAGTGGGTGGAACCAAAGGATGAAACTTGAAGATGGGTAGGGGGCAGAGACAAGGGGTGACTTAGAAGAGAGGAGTACTTGTTTTCTGAGAAAAAAAAAAAAGCCCTGTCTAAAACACATGTAAAATGTGGCTAAAACGCAACAGACAGATGTGAACCAACCCTAACTCTAAACGCTGAGCTGTGAGAAACAGCGGACTGCGCATGCACAGGTGGGGAGGCATGTCAGGAGTGTTCATTCACAGATTTCCTGGGTCAAACCTACAGAACATCTGGTGCTGGGCGTGTTCTGACATCTGCAGGACAGATTGGGATGGACAAGATGACGGTGGGTTTTTCTTTGAGTAGCAGAGCACAGCATTTTCATATATTGGGGACACTGTAGGGACCATCTTGGGAAACGCGTATAAAGGTGAACTTACCCTTTAAATGTTTTTTTTTTTTTCTTTTTTTAAGCAGCTAAGCAGTTAAATGTGAATAATATTTGAATGTGACCTGGTAACAACAGTATCTTGCAGTCTCCCTGTACGGGGAGTGGTAAATTGCAGCACAAGGAGCCAATCTGTTCATACATTAAAGATACATGCTGATAGGAGGAAATTGCAGAGTGACAAAAAGATGAGCTCATCACTGTGCTGCTTCTCTGATAGGGGGCGGGACCATGACAACCCAGGCTGAGAGAAAGCAGTCTAAATGATGACCCAGAAGACTCATCAAATCCAATGCCAGCTCCAGAGTGGAGATGGAAATTGCTGCAAAAGCTGCTTTTTATTTTATTTTAAACAAGCTATTATAACTTTTTTTGGATTATTTTTATCTGGGGCTCCGATTTAGGACTAATCATTCTAATTCTTGTATAATAAGCAGGGTCATAAATGGTCCTCTTCCAATATTATTATGTAGGATTTATATAGCGCCAACAGTTTGTGCAGCACTTTACAACATGGGGGCAGACAGTACAATTACAATACAATTCAATACAGGAGGAATCGGAGGGCCCTTCTCACTTAAGCTTATAATGAGGATACATTTTTGGGTGTGATAAAGTGTCACTGAAACTGTTGCACCCAAAACTACCAAGACAATTTATTTCAAGCCAAACAAATTTGTCTTCTAGAGGAGGAAGAGATTTTGGAATTATTACGTGTACACACAAAACAAAACATAGGATCTGATTTAAAAACAAAAAAAGTTGCCTGATCTCCGCACATCTGTGTACTGCACAGGCAGGAAGACAACATCCTGTTTATACGTATGAAGGATATTTTTAGTTTTTTTTTTTTTGGGGCCATTGACATTGAGTCCTATTAACGTGTTCTGTAAATTCCAAAACAAACATTCAAAGTAAAAGGCTAATGAGCTTGAAGTCATTGGGACACAGTGACAGTACAAAGCTAGGCTGGAAAAAGGACAAGTCACCAAAACCTTGGAAGTATTAGCTGATCCAAAGGAAGGTAAAATAAATCAGACAAAGAACACTCCGATTTGATTTAATGGGAAAAATTTTCTGAACACGAATGGGAATGATATAAATTCTGAGATCAAGATCCTACTATACAGTATCAGAACTGGAATCAATATTGCACATTTTTACAGCTGTGTGCATGGACCTTTATGGCACGTACACACGATCGGACTTCTCGTCGGAAAAAGACATGACGGCTTTTCCGACGGGATACCGCTCAAGTTTACCTTGCATACACACGGTCACGCAAAAGCTTGCTGAACTTACGACCGTCAAGAACGTGGTGACGTACAACACTACGATGCTTCAGAGCATGCATCGAATTGTTTCCGAGCATGCGCAGGAATTTTTGCGCGTCGGAATTGCCACAGACGATCGCATTTTCGGATAGGAACTTTTTCCGACCGAAAAATTGAGAGCATGCTCTCAATCTCTTGCTGGCTGGAATTCGGCCAGTCCGATGGAGCATACACATGGTCGCATTTTCCGACAAAAAACTCTCATTGTTTTTTTGTGGCCCGAAATTCCGATCGTGTGTATGCGGCATTACAGTCAGCCCACATTCACATTAGCATAGCGTGGGAAAGAGTGCAAAATAGTGCAACTGTTCGCGGTCAAGAAACACGTGCCTAACTTACCATGTCGCCTAATGTTATTGGCACCCCAAGCACGCTGAGAAAAAACAAGCGTTTTTAATAAACATGCAAAGCTTGAAGCTAAAAAAGTTACATGGGCTTCTCTGCCGCTGATAGGGCAGCCCATTAAAATGAATTGGGTTGCCCTACATGCAAAGCACAGTAATGTAAATGGGAGTGTAAACCGGGGGGGGGGGGGGGGGGGACAGATACCTGTCTAATACAGGTACTTTATCACACTTCCGAAAAGAGCGCCGCAGTATCCGCAGAGATCTACGCCATGTATGGCCTCTTCTCCGCCCCCCCGCTGTCTTCTGAGAGACACATAGATCCCAGAAGACAGTAGGGACCACTCAGAACGCGCAGTGGGACTCACGCATGCGCAGTAGGGAAAGCAGTGACAGCTGATTGGTAGGGAGAGGGTTTTTATACTGGCACTGTGTTAGCATGCCGGATGTCTACCACATCCTGCTGTATGACACCGGTCTGTTCTGTTAGAAATCTGTTTATTCTTGGAATATATAGGCAAGAAATCTCTTCCTGTTTTGACCACTATTGCCTTACTTGTGTGCTATTTATAACTTCAATGCCAATACTAAAACGCTATTCAAATCCAGAGAATGTCGCCATCTCATTTTTGGAAATTTAAATTAATTGATAATACCATTATTAGTTTTTTACTAAGGCTCAGCGTTTTTTCACTTCCTACTATTTAGAAATAAATTTCAACAAATAAACTTACATTGTTTAAAGGTTATAGCAATATAGTAAATAATAGTAAAGAACTATCAATCAACGAAATACGGTAAGTGATCTATTCATTTGTCACTTTTATAGTTACCACTTACATACTAACAACATCGGTCACTGGGCTCCCAAACAACCCTCAGGTATGATTTATCGCTTGCACACAAAACCATCTTTATCAAAATAAATAAAAGTAGTGCTTTTAATTTCTAGCAAATACGATACATTTTTTCTACTATTTTTTTTGCAGGACTTGCTTTTCGGCCTCCGTGCATCCTCAGAAATACCCTATTATTATGCCCTCTACTGGCCTCCCTTCCTCTTTTTTGGAAGGCCAAGGGAGGATTTAACCCCCCCTCCCCTATTATACTGTCTAAATGAATTTTCATCTCATCTTTCACCTGAGTATGGACACAAAATAATTTTCCAATAATATTTAAACTGAAAACCATTGCTTTCTTTTGGAACCAAGAACCTTTATGGTAGACAGACCGTGTCTCTGCTGTTTTTAATTAGAGTCATATGGAATGCTAAGCCAGCAATACACTATAACAACGTAAGTGTTAGAAATATGGAGACCAAAAATTACTACACCTATATATATGCTTGAATGTTGACATTTGTTTTTGCTTTTTTCTATATACCTTTTTAGAATAGAAATGTCTAACTCACACCCACCCTTGAGGAAGGAGGTACATATACTTCGAAACGCGTCGGGTGCAAGAGTACTTCTCAATTGTGTACATACATTGATGTAAAAATGTCTGTTATGCATTCCATACAATCTTTGTTACACCATTGTTGTAATTTATTATATTTCAACGTTAAAAACACATTTGTGTTAATATATTTTTAAATCTTTTTATGTGCCTCAAAAGTCCACTATTAGGGGGTTCTTTTCATTGTTTAGCTTTATTACTTTATGTGGCACAAAAAAAACACAGTAAGCTTCCGTTCTACAACAAAAATTCTCTTTAATTTCTCCTTTTTGGTCTTTTAAATATCTCATTACGGTCTTATGCACACAGGAGTATTAAAAGAAATTGTGAGAAAAATCCAGCTTAAAAAAAAAAAAAAAACGCTCACACTGTCTCATACACTTGTTTATGTGCTTTTACATGGCATTTAGAGGTGTATGTACATAAATTCATTCTAGTGGCTAAAATATTCTATTCTAGCCACTAGAATGCACTTAAACTTGTTTATACGCGTTTATGCGTAAAAAGTGCCAAATATGCTTCTCCAGGAGCGAGAGTTTGGGGAATTTTTAGTACACCCCTGAATGCTGCAAGCAAATGCGTCCTTAAACGCCTGCATGTGCATGGGAACATTAGCTAACACGCAGCTGCGTTGAGGCATAAAAAAAAAAAAAACACCCAAAAAACAGACGTCCGTGAAAGAGGCTCGCTTGCGCCCCGTGTGCATGAGGACTAAAAGTGATACTAATCAGTGCCAAAAAATATGTATATATAGGAATGTTGTAGGTGGTAAAAAATGGTGAAAATCACAATAAAAAAATAGTCAATCAATAAATGAGTGTAAAGATAATAATCATTTGAGCATAATTGTTGATAAATCTTCTCCATAAATGTGGTAGGTGATATGGGCAATAGTAGATGGTAGCGAAATGTGCTCACAGAGCCCTTACCTCAACAGGCATGGGTAAATGCCTTAATGATCAGGATGGTGGAGGGCAGTAAAGACCAATGGATGTCTCCGGCAGATGGATCTCGGTTGTAGGGCCGGGTCAAGCTCGCCTCAAGGTCCGGGTGTGCATATAGAAAGAGAAGGGAAAAAAGGCCTCCAATTGTCATCTTTTTCCCTTCTCTTTCTATATGCACACCCGGACCTTGAGGCGAGCTTGACCCGGCCCTACAACCGAGATCCATCTGCCGGAGACATCCATTGGTCTTTACTGCCCTCCACCATCCTGATCATTAAGAGTAGATCATTCATCTACTATTGCCCATATCACCTACCACATTTATGGAGAAGATTTATCAACTATTATGCTCAAATGATTATTATTTTTAGACTCATTTATTGATGGACTATTTTTTATTGTGATTTTCACCACCTACAACATTCCTATATATATATATATATATATATATATATATATATATATATATATATATATATATATATATATATATATATACACACACACACACACATATACATATTTTTTGGCACTGATTAGTATCACTTTCACTTGATAACACTGATTTTGTGTTTTAAGCTTCACATGTGGCTATTTAGTATTAGGACTCCATTTAGTACTGTGACCCTATTTTTTCACATGTGTAATTATTTTGCTTGCTATTAGCATTCATTATCGATGTATTGTTTTGCGCAAAATCATTTTGTTTTTATATTTCTCATTTGTTGATTGGTGTACACCATTAGATTTTGCAGCACTACACACATTTTTACATTTTAGTAGCGCAGAGGTCCTCATATTGTCTATTTTAGGCCTAAAAGTGTTTTGTTATTTCTGTTCAGTAAGTCAAAAAATGCCTGTCGATCCTGCCATAAATCTTGTGAGCTGGTAATTAAGCCTCCTGTTCTCCTTGCCTCTGTTGACTGTATATTGCAAGTCAGCACTGTTCCTAAGCTATCTCTGTGGAACACAGTACCCCCCCCCCAATGTTATGGAGATGGAGAGGGGAAGGTGTTGTGCAGTTCTAACACACTTTCTGTGGGATAGGATGACAACGCAGCTCCACTATAAATACAATACAGTGAGTGAGCGTTATTATTCCAGGACAGGAAGTTTGTTGATGCTTGGCAAAGTAGGTTATTGGTGCTGGAACCCTGAGTTTTTCTTTAATATGTTTATTTTGTATACAGTAAAACCTTGGATTGCGAGCATAATTTGTCCCAGAAACATTCTTGTAATCCAAAGCACTTGTATATCAAAGCAAAATTCCCCATAAGAAATAATAGAAACTCAAATGATTCGTTCCACAACCATTTATTCATAGGTCATTTAGTTTGTAGTCCATATAAAAGGATTCTAGCAATGTGATAGGTTGTGTACCATAAAATGTCCATCCACAAATAGAAGCCTCCGCAAGGGGATTAGAAGCAAAATCCATCAGGAGCTCCAGAGTATAAGAGAGAAGAGAGGCGCCTCTAAATGTAGCAATGTGTTCCTAAATGTTGTACCTTCATTAAATGTAACCATATTGCTACACTTGGAGGTGCCTCTGTTCTCTTTTATACTCAGTTGTGACATGACGCTACTTGTATATCAAGACATCGCTTGTGTATCAAGTTATAATTTATTTAAAAATTTTGCTTGTCTTGCAAAACGCTCTCAAACCAAGTTACTCTCAAACCAAGGTTTTACTGTAATTGCTATCAGTCAATAGTATGATGGTGGTGTAAATAGGGATGATCTTAACCACTTCAATACCTTAGGACGTCCTTGAGTTTGTGAGGGGATATCTGAATGATGCCTGTAGCTACATCCATCGGGGGCCCGGAGAAAGAATCGTATGGCGCCGGATGACGACGATAGAGATTTCTGGTGACCAGATGGTCACCAGTCATCTCCATGACAGTCGGTGGCTCGGGCGTGACGTTATGACGTCAAGCCCAGGTTCCCGGAAGTAAACAAAACCGCGATCGCGGCTGTCAGCATGAGATCGGTGAATTTTTTTTCACGATCTCATGCTTTCTAGCCTGGAGGAGAGATGTGGGTTCTTATTGACCCCGCATCTCTCCATAAAGAGGACCTGTCACAATATATTCCTATTACAAGGGATGTTTACATTCCTTGTAATAGGAATAAAAGTGATCAAAAAAAAAAATGTAATAAAAAGTGTAAAAAAAAAAAAATTAAGTAAAAAAAAAAAAAAAAATATTTAAAAACGTCCTGTCCCCAGGAGTTTGCGTTCAGAAGCGAACGGACATGTAAGTCCCGCCCACATATGTAAACGCTGTTCAAACCACACGTGAGGTATCACCACGTGCGTTAGAGCGTGTGCAACAATTCTAGCACTAGACCTCCTCTGTAGCTCTAAACTGGTAACCTGCAAAAATTTTCAGTGTCGCCTATGGAGATTTTTAAGTACCGAAGTTTGGCGCCATTCCATGAGTGTGCGCAATTTTAAAAGCGTGACATGTTAGGTAACTATTTAGTCGGCGTAACATCATCTTTTACATTATACAAAAAAAAAAAAAATCGGGCTAACATTACGGTTTTGTTATTTTTTAATTCATGAAACCGTTTTTTTTTTTTTTTTAAAAAGGCGTTTGAAAAATTATTGCGCAAATACCGTGCAAGATAAAACGTTGCAACGACCATTTTATTCCCTAGGGTGTCTGCTAAAAAAACATAATGTTTGGGGGTTCTGACTAATTTTCCAGCAAAAAAAAAAAAAAAAAAAGAAGATGATTTTTACACGTAGGAGAAAAGTGCAGAATAGGCCCGGTATTGAAGTGGTTAATATTGGGTTGGCAGCTTCTACACCGAATGATTTAACCACTTGACGACCGCCTCACGCCGATGTACGTCGGCAAAGTGGCACGGACAGGCAAAATCACGTACAGGGTACGTGATTTGCCTTCCGCGGGTGGGGGGTCCGATCGGACCCCCCCCCGGTGCCCGAGGCGGTCGTCTTTTGTCCAGCGGCGATCGAGGGGAGATGACATCACTTCCTTTGCTGCTGTTTAGCATACAGCAGCAAAGGAGTGTTCTCATCTCCCCTCGGGTCGGTATTTTCCGTTCCGGCCCGAGGAGAGACGACATGTAAGTAAGTGCACAACACTACACACACACACAGTAGAACATGCCAGGCACACAAAACACCCCGATCCCCCCCCCGATCGCCCCCCGATCCCCCCCCAATCACCCCCCCCCCCCCTGTCACAAACTGACACCAGCAGTTTTGTTTTGTTTTTTTTTTGTTTTTTCTGATTACTGCATAGTGTCAGTTTGTGACAGTTACTGTGTTGGGACAGTGTGTATTACCCCCCTTTAGGTCTAGGGTACCCCCCTAACCCCCCCTAATAAAGTTTTAACCCCTTGATCACCCCCTGTCACCAGTGTCGCTAAGCGATCATTTTTCTGATCGCTGTATTAGTGTCGCTGGTGACGCTAGTTAGTGAGGTAAATATTTGGGTTCGCCGTCAGCGTTTTATAGCGTCAGGGACCCCCATATACTACCTAATAAATGTTTTAACCCCTTGATTGCCCCCTAGTTAACCCTTTCACCACTGATCACCGTATAACCGTTACGGTTGACGCTGGTTAGTTCGTTTATTTTTTATAGTGTCAGGGCACCCGCCGTTTATTACCGAATAAAGGTTTAGCCCCCCGATCGCCCGGCGGTGATATGCGTCGCCCCAGGCAGCGTCAGATTAGCGCCAGTACCGCTAACACCCACGCACGCAGCATGCGCCTCCCTTAGTGGTATAGTATCTGATCGGATCAATATCTGATCCGATCAGATCTATACTAGCGTCCCCAGCAGTTTAGGGTTCCCAAAAACGCAGTGTTAGCGGGATCAGCCCAGATACCTGCTAGCACCTGCGTTTTGTGCCTCCGCCCAGCCCACCCAAGTGCAGTATCGATCGATCACTGTCACTTACAAGGCACTAAACGCATAACTGCAGCGTTCGCAGAGTCAGGCCTGATCCCTGCGATCGCTAACAGTTTTTTTGGTAGCATTTTGGTGAACTGGCAAGCGCCAGCCCCAGGCAGCGTCAGGTTAGCGCCAGTACCGCTAACACCCACGCACGCACTGTACACCTCCCTTAGTGGTATAGTATCTGATCGCATCAATATCTGATCCGATCAGATCTATACTAGCGTCACCAGCAGTTTAGGGTTCCCAAAAACGCAGTGTTAGCGGGATCAGCCCAGATACCTGCTAGCACCTGCGTTTTGCCCCTCCGCCCGGCCCGGCCCAGCCCACCCAAGTGCAGTATCGATCGATCACTGTCACTTACAAAACACTAAACGCATAATTGCAGCGTTCGCAGAGTCAGGCCTGATCCCTGCGATCGCTAACAGTTTTTTGGTAGCGTTTTGGTGAACTGGCAAGCGCCAGCGGCCTAGTACACCCCGGTCGTAGTCAAACCAGCACTGCAGTAACACTTGGTGACGTGGCGAGTCCCATAAGTGCAGTTCAAGCTGGTGAGGTGGCAAGCACAAGTAGTGTCCCGCTGCCACCAGAAAGACAAACACAGGCCCGTCGTGCCCATAGTGCCCTTCCTACTGCATTCGCCAATCCTAATTGGGAACCCACCGCTTCTGCAGCGCCCGTACTTCCCCCATTCACATCCCCAACCAAATGCAGTCGGCTGCATGAGAGGCATTTTCTTTATGTCCTCCCGAGTACCCCTACCCAACGAACCCCCCCAAAAAAGATGTCGTGTCTGCAGCAAGTGCGGATATAGGCGTGACACCCGCTATTATTGTCCCTCCTGTCCTGACAATCCTGGTCTTTGCATTGGTGAATGTTTTGAACGCTACCATTCACTAGTTGAGTATTAGCGTAGGGTACAGCATTCCACAGACTAGGCACACTTTCACAGGGTCTCCCAAGATGCCATCGCATTTTGAGAGACCCGAACCTGGAACCGGTTACCGTTATAAAAGTTAGTTACAAAAAAAGTGTAAAAAAAAAAAAAAATAAGAAATAAAAAAAAATAGTTGTTGTTTTATTGTTCTCTCTCTCTCTATTCTCTCTATTGTTCTGCTCTTTTTTACTGTATTCTATTCTGCAATGTTTTATTGTTATTGTTATTATGTTTTATCATGTTTGTTTTTCAGGTGTGTAATTATTTACACTTTACTGTGCTTTATTGTTAACCATTGTTAACCATTTTTTGTCTTCAGGTACGCCATTCACGACTTTGAGTGGTTATACCAGAATGATGCCTGCAGGTTTAGGTATCATCTTGGTATCATTCTTTTCAGCCAGCGGTCGGCTTTCATGTAAAAGCAATCCTAGCGGCTAATTAGCCTCTAGACTGCTTTTACAAGCCGTGGGAGGGAATGCCCCCCCCCCCCACCGTCTTCCGTGTTTTTCTCTGGCTCTCCTGTCTCAACAGGGAACCTGAGAACGCAGCCGGTGATTCAGCCAGCTGACCATAGAGCTGATCAGAGACCAGAGTGGCTCCAAACATCTCTATGGCCTAAGAAACCGGAAGCTACGAGTATTTCATGACTTAGATTTCGCCGGATGTAAATAGCGCCATTGGGAAATTGGGGAAGCATTTTATCACACCGATCTTGGTGTGGTCAGATGCTTTGAGGGCAGAGGAGAGATCTAGGGTCTAATAGACCACAATTTTTTCAAAAAAGAGTACCTGTCACTACCTATTGCTATCATAGGGGATATTTACATTCCCCGAGATAACAATAAAAATGATTAAAAAAAAAAAATATGAAAGGAACAGTTTAAAAGTAAGATTAAAAAAGCAAAAAAATAATAAAGAAAAAAAAAAAAAAAAAAAAAAAAACACCCCTGTCGCCCCCTGCTCTCGCGCTAAGGCGAACGCAAGCGGCGGTCTGTCGTCAAACGTAAACAGCAATTGCACCATGCATGTGAGGTATCACCGCGAAGGCCAGATCGAGTGCAGTAATTTTTCCAGTAGACCTCCTCTGTAAATCTAAAGTGGTAACCTGTAAAGGCTTTTGAAGGCTTTTAAACATGTATTTATTTTGTTGCCACTGCACGTTTGTGCGCAATTTTAAAGCATGTCATGTTTGGTATCCATGTACTCGGCCTAAGATCATCTTTTTTATTTCATCAAACATTTGGGCAATATAGCGTGTTTTAGTGCATTAAAATTAAAAAAAGTGTGTTTTTTCCCCAAAAAATGCGTTTGAAAAATCGCTGCGCAATTACTGTGTGAAAAAAAAAAATGAAACACCCACCATTTTAATCTGTAGGGCATTTGCTTTAAAAAAATATATAATGTTTGGGGGTTCAAAGTAATTTTTTTGCAAAAAAAAAAAACTTTTTCATGTAAACAATAAGTGTCAGAAAGGGCTTTGTCTTCAAGTGGTTAGAAGAGTGGGTGATGTGTGACATAAGCTTCTAAATGTTGTGCATAAAATGCCAGGACAGTTCAAACCCCCCCCAAATGACCCCATTTTGGAAAGTAGACACCCCAAGCTATTTGCTGAGAGGCATGTCGAGTCCATGGAATATTTTATATTGCGACACAAGTTGCGGGAAAGAGACAAATTTTTTTTTTTTTTTTTTTTTTTTGCACAAAGTTGTCACTAAATGATATATTGCTCAAACATGCCATGGAAATATGTGAAATTACACCCCAAAATACATTCTGCTGCTTCTCCTGAGTACGGGGATACCACATGTGTGAGACTTTTTGGGAGCCTAGCCGCGTACGGGACCCCGAAAACCAAGCACCGCCTTCAGGCTTTCTAAGGGCGTGAATTTTTGATTTCACTCTTCACTGCCTATCACAGTTTCGGAGGCCATGGAATGCCCAGGTGGCACAAAACCCCCCCAAATGACCCCATTTTGGAAAGTAGACACCCCAAGCTATTTGCTGAGAGGTATAGTGAGTATTTTGCAGACCTCACTTTTTGTCACAAAGTTTTGAAAATTGAAAAAAGAAAAAAAAAAATGTTTTTTCTTGTCTTTCTTCATTTTCAAAAACAAATGAGAGCTGCAAAATACTCACCATGCCTTTCAGCAAATAGCTTGGGGTGTCTACTTTCCAAAATGGGGTCATTTGGGGGGGTTTTGTGCCACCTGGGCATTCCATGGCCTCCGAAACTGTGATAGGCAGTAAAGAGTGAAATCAAAAATTTTCACCCTTAGAAATCCTGAAGGCAGTGATTGGTTTTCGGGGTCCAGTACGCGGCTAGGCTCCCAAAAAGTCCCACACATGTGGTATCCCCATACTCAGGAGAAGCAGCTAAATGTATTTTGGGGTGCAATTCCACATATGCCCATGGCCTGTGTGAGCAATATATCATTTAGTGACAACTTTATGAAAAAAAAAAAAAAAAAGTGTCACTTTCCCGCAACTTGTGTCAAAATATAAAATATTCCATGGACTCAATATGCCTCTCAGCAAATAGCTTGGGGTGTCTACTTTCCAAAATGGGGTCATTTTGGGGGGTTTTGTGCCACCTGGGCATTCCATGGCCTCCGAAACTGTGATAGGCAGTGAAGAGTGAAAGCAAAAATTTACACCCTTAGAAATCCTGAAGGCGGTGATTGGTTTTCGGGGCCCCGTACGCGGCTAGGCTCCCAAAAAGTCCCACACATGTGGTATCCCCATACTCAGGAGAAGCAGCTAAATGTATTTTGGGGTGCAATTCCACATAGGCCCATGGCCTGTGTGAGCAATATATCATTTAGTGACGACTTTTTGTAAATATTTTTTTTTTTTTTTTTTTTTGTCATTTTTCAATCACTTGGGACAAAAAAAATAAATATTCAATGGGTTCAACATGCCTCTCAGCAATTTCCTTGGGGTGTCTACTTTCCAAAATAGGGTCATTTGGGGGGGTTTTGTACTGCCCTGCCATTTTAGCACCTCAAGAAATGACATAGGCAGTCATAAACTAAAAGCTGTGTAAATTCCAGAAAATGTACCCTAGTTTGTAGACGCTATAACTTTTGCGCAAACCAATAAATATACGCTTATTGACATTTTTTTTACCAAAGACATGTGGCCGAATACATTTTGGCCTAAATGTATGACTAAAATTTAGTTTATTGGATTTTTTTTATAACAAAAAGTAGAAAATATCATTTTTTTTCAAAATTTTCGGTCTTTTTCCGTTTATAGCGCAAAAAATAAAAACCGCAGAGGTGATCAAATACCATCAAAAGAAAGCTCTATTTGTGGGAAGAAAAGGACGCAAATTTCGTTTGGGTACAGCATTGCATGACCGCGCAATTAGCAGTTAAAGCGACGCAGTGCCAAATTGGAAAAAGACCTCTGGTCCTTAGGCAGCATAATGGTCCGGGGCTCAAGTGGTTAAAGTGTCACCTTGAGGACCACCCCTATAGGGAAGAATCTGGAACTGAAGTGCGACACCATAATAGTCGGAGTCCAGACAGAAGACAATTCCTAGGATATATTGTTTACAAAGACAACGCGTTTTGGGGGCTGTTAAAGCGGTAGCTTTTGCCCACTTTGTGATTTTTACCTACAGGTAAGCCTCAGCTAAGACTAAAGCTTACCTGTAGGTAAAATGAATACATCTCTTAAAACGTGCACCGTTTAGGAGATATTCACCCTGGCTTCAGCCAATTATATCGCCCGTGCAAACGCTCTGAAGGTCCGGCATACCGCGCCAGACCTTCAGAGCTTTGTGCTGGGCAGCTCTCCCCCGGGCATGTGCGGGAGTGACATCGTGACTCAGGCCACTCACTGGAGCCCACGAACGACCAGGGGAAGATGTCAGTCCTCTAAGCGATCGTCTTCAGAAAATGAAATACAATACAGTACAGGCAAAAATCAATCTATAGTTAGGTGTTATAACAGTGAGTGGGTTTGCACATCAGCCATCAGCACCTGAAGAGCATTCTGCATACACTGCTGCATGATTTCATTTTCTTCAAGCCATGAAGCCCCGAAATGCGTTGGCTTTGTAAACAGTCTGTCATTAGAATCTTGTACCTAGACTTGAATATTACAGCGTGGGGCTCATTTTTCCCTATCACAACTCAATATGATTTTGGAAATCCTTTGGTGCGTAAAAGCTGCCAACCAAATATTCAAACCCCCCCCCCCCATCATGGCCAGGACCTTGTTATTGGTTGTGACAACACCAGATCATGCCAATGTATGCCAGCATGACTGCTTGTAGTCGGGGGTGTATGTGATAGGGTGACAAATTAGGAGCACAACTGGGGGCAAAGACAGAGTGTTGTCACCCAAAACAGGAACTGCCTGAAGGAGGCTTCTCATGGAAGGAACACCAGGTATTATTGTTATTCATTTTATTATTTTTTTGACAGCTTCAGATATAAAAAGGCTGAAAACGATTTACAATGACATGTTACAGCTCATAAGAGGTTTTATTTTATGGATATAGATCTACTTTAAGGGCCGATTTCAATGTGGTATGGATGCTGGAAGGCTGAAATAACAGATGAAACTTACAGCTGAGAGCAGCTTCTGTGTTTCTAGCTCCCCTCATCATTTGATGGACTCTCTTGTTAATTTTTTTTTTAATAATGAGAATGCAACAGGTGGAGTGAGACTCTTAGAGCCCTTTCACACTGGGGCGGTTTGCAGGCGCTATTGCGCTAATAATAGCGCCTGCAAACCGACCCGAAAGTGCCACTGCTTGCATTCCAGTGTGAAAGCCCCGAGGGCTTTCACACTGGAGCGATGCGCTGGCAGGACGGGAAAAAAAAGTCCTGCCAGCAGCATCTTCGGAGCGGTGAAGGAGCGGAGTGTATACCACTCCTTTACCGCTCCTGCCCATTGAAATCAATGGGACGGCGCAGCTATACCGCCGGCAAAGCGCCTCTGCAGAGACGCTTTGCGGTGGTATTTAACCCTTTCTCGGCCGCTAGCGGGGGGGTAAAACCGCCCCGCTAGCGGCCGCATACCGACAGTAAAACGCCGCTAATAATAGCGGCGTTTTATCGCTGACGCCGCCCCCCGCCCCAGTGTGAAAGGGCTCTAAGGGGACTGGGTAGGGTAGTTCGAGAGTGAGGAAATTTTGGTGCCATTGGCTAAGAGCGCTAATCGGAAGCCGGTCTGCTGCTGGTTTTCCAGCATGCTCTCCAACAGAAACGGTCAGCTGGCATACACACAGGACGAATGTTTGCATTGAACTGGCAGCAATCGTGTGTACGGGGCTTAAAAAGCTATTGGTTGTTGAACTTGTGGGATTCATGTGGTTTCCTCTTAAACTCCAATAGCCTACAGGTGTGAGGGGTACAGTGGACCTGTGCCGAATGCGACAGAGGTAAAAAGACTGTAGAAATATTAACGGTAGAACTAGTTATCTCATATAGGCTGACAATACTCAGTGTCATACCTCCCAACATTTTGAGATGGGAATGAGGGACACCTACCAGCAAACGTATATAGGTATAGGACACACCTCCTGCCACACCCACTTAAAGGAGAACCAAAAAAAAAAAAGAAGGTTAATTAAATCCACAAGTGTTTTATTCCCCAACTACTATTCCTTTATATTGGATTTTAAATGTACAAATGCAGCAATTTAGAAATTGGATGAAAGGTTTAGCTCTGGGAAACACTTTTTGAAAGATAAAAAGTGCATTTTATATACAACTATATAGATCAGACCAAATTGAGGGACAATGAGGAGGAAAGAGGGACATTGCTCCAAATCAGGGATAGTTGGGAGCTATGTTCAGTGTCAGGTTGGGGCCAGTAAAGCAATAGATTGGTGCAACAAGGTTATCCTATCAAAGGGGTGTTGCTTTGGGTGCCAATGGCTGGGTGCCTACAGATTCTGGTAATGCAAATCCATCTCACGCTTGGTTACCTGGCTTCAGCTCAAACTAGCAGTGCTGAATGAACATCATAAGGAAATTAGATTGTAAGCTCCTTCAGGTCAGGGAGCGATGTAAACGGTGCTAAAGAAAAGTACTAGCACTCTATGAAGTAGAATAAATACCTGCTGGGATGTTAAACATATGACCGTCAGGTCTTACCTTTAGTATGTCTCCTTTGTTGAAGGGCAGCTCGTCTCTCTCTGTGGTTTTGAAGTTGTAGATGGCCACGGCTTCCATCTCTTCTGACGTGGAGAGGGGGACTAATGTGTGTGCTGCTCGGTGGGTTTAAGTGACACTTACAGCTGGTGACATACACAGCTGGAAAGTGTGTGTAGGTGGGTGACAGAGTCCTCTGTTCTCAAGAAGTGAAAATGTTCACAGCTCCCCCGATAGTGGAAACCAACTCAAGCATGTCCGCAGTGTGGGACCAAGACTGGGACAATCAGAAAAGGGTGTTTCATGCAGAGGCCTTCCTGGAAAAACAAGTCAACTGTCTGTGTCTGGTATTTAAACAGTCCTGCAAATGTCAGGGCTTAAAGGCATCAACACTTGTTTAATTTATTAGAAAACAGCAAAAAAATAAAAAAATCACATACAGTATATGGGAACTGTTTCACCCTCACAGTACAGCTAGGTCACCAACCTCCACTGTGGCAGCCGCACAGCTTGGTTAATAACAACCCACTGTCTGCTGATTGGCCAGTGGAAGAGTAGCAGATATGAAGAGGTTATCCCTCTGTTTACTCTACGCTCTCCTCCTGTCAGCATGTGCAAGTTGTTCTCTCAGCAGCTTAGCTCCCCCTGATTTCCACTCCTAAGCAGCTTTTTAGTCACAAAGCCCTCCCCCCAAGAAAAGACTCGGCAGCTTAGCTCCCCCTCCCATACGTGATTTAGCAACTCAGTTCGCATTGTCCCCCCAATCCCTCCCAACAGTGACTCAGCAGCTCAGCTCTCCCACTTCCCATCAATGATCCAGTAGCTCAGCTCCTGCTACTCCCCCCTCCCATCAGTGACTCCGCAACTCTGCACCTCGCCTCAGCTGAGGCTCAGCAGCTAAGCTCTCCCTCTCCCAGCAGTGGCTCAGCAGCTAAGCTCTCCCTCTCCCAGCAGTGGCTCAGCAGCTAAGCTCTCCCTCTCCCAGCAGTGGCTCAGCAGCTAAGCTCTCCCTCTCCCAGCAGTGGCTCAGCAGCTAAGCTCTCCCTCTCCCAGCAGTGGCTCAGCAGCTAAGCTCTCCCTCTCCCAGCAGTGGCTCAGCAACTAAGCTCTCCCTGCTCCGCTCTCCCACCAATGTCACAGCAGCCCAGTTTCCGTTGCTCCCCCCTTCCAGTAATGACTTAGCAGCTCAGTTCCTACCTCCCACTGACTAATTAGCTCAGCAACCCCCCACCCCCCCAATCACAGCAGTGGCTTAGCATCTTAGCTCCCCCTGCCCTTACCTCCCAGCAGTGACTCATTAGCTCAGCCCCCCCCCCCCCCCGTCCTAGCTGTGGCTCAGCAATGCCCCCCCCCCCAATGACTCGGCAGCTAAGCTACCTCCTACCAGCAGTGACAACAGCTCAGCTCCTCCTGCTCACCCCTCCCTGCAGTGACTGACCAGCCTTTTATTCTCTAATGCAAACACAGAGCAGGAGCTCCGAAAGGGGGAATTGAACTGCTGAAAGATACACTCAAAAACCTTCACTGCTTCTGCTATGGAATTTGAGGATGATTTGCTCCACAGTGCACTCAGCTACAGAGGTTAAATATTTGAATGTGCATTGCCTGTCCACAGACTGACTTTAAAGTAACAAAGATTTATAGAAACGAAGGCCTAGATATAATCCTATCATCTGAAAGCAGCAAGCCACGAGACATCTGCTTGTCATCGCTGGAAGCTACCATTTCCCTGTGTGAATGCAGCGCACATGGAGTTAAATATTTAACATCTGCTCATGTTTAATTTCCTCCTTGCTGCTAAATCACTATGTGCTTTAATAAAGTTTCTAGTGCTTTGTATTTCTCCTTGTTGTCCTCCAGTCAACTCCTCCATGGCCGCAGCCTCCAGGTCAGTGCTTGAATCTGTTGCAGCTCCTGCCTGTATGCCAAAGCAACAATTTTTTTGCTGTGCTCATCATAATCTGGCATCATATGATTTCATGAATACTGTAAAAGCAACATTCGGGAGAATCATTTGAGCTGAGGGTAGAATGGATACAACTGGTACCGCTTTTATCATTTTTGGATTGTTTGGCAAACCTTACAGTGTTTCTGTTGCATAAAACCTAAGCAGATTTTAAAGGAACGTTCTACAAATCTAATTCTGACAGCTGTCAATGTGGAAAGACTGCCATGGAATCTTCTCTTACTTGGAGGAATGGATACTTCAAAAGCCTGCATAGGCATTACAGAATGAGCTAGTTTAAACTCTTATCTCGTTTAAAGCGTATCTAAACCCAAGAACAAAAATTAAAGAGATTGTAGCTTATCATTAGATGCGGTGGCAGGATTAATTTTCCTTTTTTCAGGCTTTTACATGTATTTTCACTATGGGGTCTATTTATAAAATTCACTGGATGAACGTCACAAGCAATTGCCCAGCCATCAAAAGTAATCACCGCCATTCGCTAAGTTCTCCTATGATCGTCAGCTCCATCTAGTAGCCATAATGCCGTATTTTCCTGAAATAGCTCAATCCGGGAAAAAAAAAATGCATTATGGTCACTAGATGGAGCTGATGATCAGAGGAAATAAATGTATTGGGTAACTGATTATTCATGACAGCTTGGCGAATGCTTGTGACAGCCATCCAACTAATTCTTCATAATCTCCCAGGGTGACAATGCTCGCTCACTATGTACAGTGCCTTGAAAAAGTATTCATACCCCTTGAAATTTTCCACATTTTGTCATGTTACAACCAAAAACGTAAATGTGTTTTATTGGGATTTTATGTGATAGAACACCACAAAGTAGCACATACTTGGGAAGTGAAAGGAAAATGATAAATTGTTTTCAAAATTGTTTTCCAAATAAATATGTGAAAAGTGTGGCGTGCATTTGTATTCAGCCCTCTTTTCTCTGATACCCCTAACTAAAATATAGTGGAATCAATTGCCTTCACAAGTCGCCCAATTAGTAAAGAGTGTCCATCTGTGTTTAATTTAATCTCAGTATAAATACAGCTGTTCTGTGAAGCCCTCCGAGGTTTGTTAGAGAACCTTAGTGAACAAACAGCATCATGAAGGCCAAGGAACAAACCAGACAGGTCAGGGATAAAGTTGTGGAGAAGTTTAAAGCAGGGTCAGGTTATAAAAAAAATATCCCAAGCTTTGAACATCTCACGGAGCACTGTTCAATCCATCATCCAAAATGGAAAGAGTATGGCACAAGTGCAAACATACTAAGACATGGCCGTCCACCTAAACTGACAGGCCAGGCAAGGAGAGCATTAATCAGAGAAGCCGCCAAGAGGCCCATGGTAACTCTGGAGGAGCTGCAGAGATCCACAGATCAGGTGGGAGAATCTGTCCACAGGACAACTATTAGTCGTGCACTCCACAAATCTGGTCTTTATGGAAGAGTGGCAAGAAGAAAGACATTGTTGAAAGACAGCCATAAGAAGCCCCAGGATAAGCCATGTGGGGGACACAGCAAACATGTGGAAGAAAGTGCTCTGGTCAGACTTTTTAGCCTAAAAGCAAAACGCTATGTGTGGAGGAAAACACTGCACATCACCCTGAACACACCATCCCCACCGTGAAACATGGTTGTGGCAGCATCATGTTGTGGGGATACTTTTCTTCAGCAGGGACAGGGAGGCTGGTCAGAATTGATGGGAAGATGGATGAAGCCAAATACAGGGCAATCTTAGAAGAAAACCTGTTAGAGTCTGGAAAAGACATGAGACTGGGGCGGAGGTTCACCTTCCAGCAGGACAACGACCCTAAACATACAGCCAGAGCTACAATGGAATGGTTTAGATCAAAGCATATTCATGTGTTAGAATGGCCCAGTCAAAGTCCAGACCTAAATCCAGTTGGGAATCTGTGGCAAGACTTGAAAATTGCTGTTCACAGACGCTCTCCATCCAATCTGACAGAGCTTGAGCTATTTTGCAAAGAAAAATGGGCAAAAATGTCCCTCTCTAGATGTGTAGCTGGTAGAGACATCCCCAAAAACACTTGCAGCTGTAATTGCAGTGAAAGGTGGTTCTACAAAGTATTGACTCAGGGGGGCTGAATACCAATGCACGCCACACTTTTCACATATTTATTTGTAAACAATTTTGAAAAACATTTATCATTTTCCTTCCACTTCTCAATTACATGCCACTTTGTGTTGGTCTATCTCATAAAATCTCAATAAAATACATTTATGTTTTTGGTTGTAACATGACAAAATTTCAAGGGGTGTGAATACTTTTTCAAGGCACTGTATCTATGGGGTTGATTTACTAAAGGCAAAGGCAAATTTACTAAAGGCAAGACAGTTGCTCCAGAGCTTAGTAAATGAGCAGAATCTCTGCTGACGTCCATCATCCAATCATGTTCAAGCAAAAATGCAGTTTTTTTTTTATTTTCCTTGCATGTGATTGGGTACTCTTTGCAAAGTGAAGCCTTACCTCATTTACTAAGCTCTGGAGCAACCGCACTTGCAAAGTGCACAGTCTATTTGCCTTTAGTAAATCAACCCCTATGGTGGAGCACCATTGTCACCCTCGCAAGGAAGCCTGTTAGGACTACATACCTCCCCCTCTCCTCATCTCTAATATAGGGGGGGGGGGGGGGATTGACACTGATAAGACTGCAGCACACACAGAATGCACAGAAGTTATCAGCTCACAAAACTACTGTTACAGCTGCTTAAAGGTAATGGTGAAACCGGGTCCTTTAGCACTTAAGAGTGTAAAGGCCAAAGTCTTCCCCATCCCAATGAGCTCTATATTACCTCAGCCGCATAGGTTGTCCTGCCCTTTTTGCGATCCCTTCCTGCTGAAGCACCCAAGACTGCCACCTCTTTAAAACTAGAAAAGTACCTCGAAAAGTGGGATTTTAAGGGCAATGTAATGATTGGAAGTATTGAAATATCATTAAAAAGTAGTTTATTTATACAAAAACAAAATAAATATACATAAGCATACACATTGATCTATAATTAAAAATATTAAAAAATATCAAACATGTGACAGTGTATGATGCATCCTACTGCTAATTTGACAAATATCACCCCCGATAGGTGTGAGGCGTCCTGATAGCAGATTTCCAACGCGTTTCAAATTATTGTAAGAATAAAGTCTTCCTCAGGGAGGGACTGCATCACATTGTTTGCGTCTGGCTGTGAAAAATCGCTTTCCCAGTGCTGGCCGGGGTCCTAACACGTAATTGTCAGTACTGCTCAGATATCCTCTACGGGATGGCCTGGTATATTTGTAAAAAGACCAGTATTTGGCAGTCGTGATATTTAAACAACTTAAGTTGATTGTGTCAGATGAGAGGTTCCATGTGTCAGGGAGCTTCGTTCCTGTAGTACCTCTCTGTAGCAAAGCCAGTTGTGGAATGCCATTCCACAACTGGCTTTGCTACAGAGAGGTACTACAGGAACGAAGCTCCCTGACACATGGAACCTCTCATCTGACACAATCAACTTAAGTTGTTTAACCACTTGCCGACCGCCTACCGCATATATACTGCGGCAGAATGGCACGGGCAGGCAAAATCACGTACCCATACGTGATCTGCCTCCCGCGGGCGGGGGGTCCGATCGGACCCCCCCCCGGTGCCATCGGCGGTCGGCATCTGACTGGGAGCGTCGGGAGGCGAGGGGGAGACCATCCGATCGTGGCCCCCCCCTCGCGATCGCTCCCAGCCAATAGGAATCCTCCTCTGCCTGTGTGTCGTTTCACACAGGCAGAGGATGTGATGTCATCTCTCCCCGGTCTGGCAGTTTCCGTTCCAGCGCCGAGGAGAGATGACAAGTGAGTGCACAACACACACACACACACAGTAGAACATGCCAGGCATATTTACACCCCCGATCCCCCCCCCGATCGCCCCCCGATCCCCCCCCAATCACCCCCCCCCCCCTGTCACAAACTGACATTAGCAGTATTTTTTTTTTTTTTTTTCTTTTTTTTTTCTGATTACTGCATAGTGTCAGTTTGTGACAGTTAGTGTTAGGGCAGTTAGTGTTAGGCCCCCTTTAGGTCTAGGATACCCCCCTAACCCCCCCTAATAAAGTTTTAACCCCTTGATCACCCCCTGTCACCAGTGTCGCTAAGCGATCATTTTTCTGATCGCTGTATTAGTGTCGCTGGTGACGCTAGTTAGGAACGTAAATATTTAGGTTCGCCGTCAGTGTTTTATAGCGACAGGGGACCCCCATATACTATCTAATAAATGTTTTAACCCCTTGATTGCCCCCTAGTTAACCCTTTCACCACTGATCACTGTATAACTGTTACGGGTGACGCTGGTTAGTTTGTTTATTTTTTATAGTGTCAGGGCACCCGCCGTTTATTACCGAATAAAGGTTTAGCCCCCTGATCGCCCGGCGGTGATATGCGTCGCCCCAGGCAGCGTCAGATTAGCGCCAGTACCGCGAACACCCACGCACGCAGCATGCGCTTCCCTTAGTGGTATAGTATCTCAACGGATCAATATCTGATCCGATCAGATCTATACTAGCGTCCCCAGCAGTTTAGGGTTCCCGAAAACGCAGTGTTAGCGGGATCAGCCCAGATACCCGCTAGCACCTGCGTTTTGCCCCTCCGCCCAGCCCAGCCCAGCCCACCCAAGTGCAGTATCGATCGATCACTGTCACTTACAAAACACTAAACGCATAACTGCAGCGTTCGCAGAGTCAGGCCTGATCCCTGCGATCGCTAACAGTTTTTTTGGTAGCGTTTTGGTGAACTGGCAAGCACCAGCCCCAGGCAGCGTCAGATTAGCGCCAGTAGCGCTAACACCCACGCACGCACCGTACACCTCCCTTAGTGGTATAGTATCTGAACGGATCAATATCTGATCCGATCAGATCTATACTAGCGTCCCCAGCAGTTTAGGGTTCCCAAAAACGCAGTGTTAGCGGGATCAGCCCAGATACCTGCTAGCACCTGCGTTTTGCCCCTCCGCCCGGCCCAGCCCACCCAAGTGCAGTATCGATCGATCACTGTCACTTACAAAACACTAAACGCATAACTGCAGCGTTCGCAGAGTCAGGCCTGATCCCTGCGATCGCTAACAGTTTTTTTGGTAGTATTTTGGTGAACTGGCAAGCACCAGCCCCAGGCAGCGTCAGATTAGCGCCAGTACCGCTAACACCCACGCACGCACCGTACACCTCCCTTAGTGGTATAGTATCTGATCGCATCAATATCTGATCCGATCTGATCTATACTAGCGTCCCCAGCAGTTTAGGGTTCCCAAAAACGCAGTGTTAGCGGGATCAGCCCAGATACCTGCTAGCACCTGCGTTTTGCCCCTCCGCCCGGCCCGGCCCAGCCCACCCAAGTGCAGTATCGATCGATCACTGTCACTTACAAAACACTAAACGCATAACTGCAGCGTTCGCAGAGTCAGGCCTGATCCCTGCGATCGCTAACAGTTTTTTTTGTAGCGTTTTGGTGAACTGGCAAGCGCCAGCGGCCTAGTACACCCCGGTCGTAGTCAAACCAGCACTACAGTAACACTTGGTGACGTGGCGAGTCCCATAAGTGCAGTTCAAGCTGGTGAGGTGGCAAGCACAAGTAGTGTCCCGCTGCCACCAAAAAGACAAACACAGGCCCGTCGTGCCCATAATGCCCTTCCTGCTGCATTCGCCAATCCTAATTGGGAACCCACCGCTTCTGCAGCGCCCGTACTTCCCCCATTCACATCCCCAACCAAATGCAGTCGGCTGCATGAGAGGCATTTTTATGTCCTCCCGAGTACCCCTACCCAACGAACCCCCCAAAAAAGATGTTGTGTCTGCAGAAAGCGCGGATATAGGCGTGACACCCGCTATTATTGTCCCTCCTGTCCTGACAATCCTGGTCTTTGCATTGGTGAATGTTTTGAACGCTACCATGCACTAGTTGACTATTAGCGTAGGGTACAGCATTGCACAGACTAGGCACACTTTCACAGGGTCTCCCGAGATGCCATCGCATTTTGAGAGACCCGAACCTGGAACCGGTTACAGTTATAAAAGTTAGTTACAAAAAAAAGTGTAAAAAAAAAAAAAAAAAAAACACAAACAAAAATATAAAATAAAAATAGTTGTCGTTTTATTGTTCTCTCTCTCTCTATTCTCTCTCTATTGTTCTGCTCTTTTTTACTGTATTCTATTCTGCAATGTTTTATTGTTGTTATGTTTTATCACGTTTGCTTTTCAGGTATGTAATTATTTATACTTTACTGTTTACTGTGTATTATTGTTAACCATTTTTTTGTCTTCAGGTATGCCATTCACGACTTTGAGTGGTTATACCAGAATGATGCCTGCAGGTTTAGGTATCATCTTGGTATCATTCTTTTCAGCCAGCGGTCGGCTTTCATGTAAAAGCAATCCTAGTGGCTAATTAGCCTCTAGACTGCTTTTACAAGCAGTGGGAGGGAATGCCCCCCCCCCCCCCCCAACATCTTCCGTGTTTTTCTCTGGCTCTCCTGTCTCAACAGGGAACCTGAGAATGCAGCCGGTGATTCAGCCAGCTGACCATAGAGCTGATCAGAGACCAGAGTGGCTCCAAACATCTCTATGACCTAAGAAACCGGAAGCTACGAGCATTTTATGACGTAGATTTCGCCGGATGTAAACAGCGCCATTGGGAAATTGGGAAAGCATTTTATCACACCGATCTTGGTGTGATCAGATGCTTTGAGGGCAGAGGAGAAATCTAGGGTCTAATAGACCCCAATTTTTGCAAAAAAGAGTACCTGTCACTACCTATTGCTATCATAGGGGATATTTACATTCCCTGAGATAACAATAAAAATGATTTAAAAAAAAAAAAAAATGAAAGGAACAGTTTAAAAATAAGATAAAAAAATAATAATAATAAAGAAAAAAAAAAAAAAAAAAAAAAAAAGCACCCCTGTCCCCCCTGCTCTCGCGCTAAGGTGAACGCAAGCGTTGGTCTGGCGTCAAATGTAAACAGCAATTGCACCATGCATGTGAGGTATCGCCGCGAAGGTCAGATCGAGGGCAGTAAGTTTAGCAGTAGACCTCCTCTGTAAATCTAAAGTGGTAACCTGTAAAGGCTTTTAAAGGCTTTTAAAAATGTATTTAGTTTGTCGCCACTGCACGTTTGTGCGCAATTTTAAAGCATGTCATGTTTGGTATCCATGTACTCGGCCTAAGATCATCTTTTTTATTTCATCAAACATTTGGGCAATATAGTGTGTTTTAGTGCATTAAAATGTAAAAAAGTGTGTTTTTTCCCCAAAAAATGCGTTTGAAAAATCGCTGCGCAAATACTGTGTGAAAAAAAAAAATGAAACACCCACCATTTTAATCTGTAGGGCATTTGCTTTAAAAAAAATATATAATGTTTGGGGGTTCAAAGTAATTTTCTTGCAAAAAAAAATTATTTTTTTATGTAAACAATAAGTGTCAGAAAGGGCTTTGTCTTCAAGTGGTTAGAAGAGTGGGTGATGTGTGACATAAGCTTCTAGATGTTGTGCATAAAATGCCAGGACAGTTCAAAACCCCCCCAAATGACCCCATTTTGGAAAGTAGACACCCCAAGCTATTTGCTGAGAGTCATGTTGAGTCCATGGAATAATTTATATTGTGACACAAGTTGCGGGAAAGAGACAATTTTTTATTTTTTTTATTTTTTTTTGCGCAAAGTTGTCACTAAATGATATATTGCTCAAACATGCCATGGGAATATGTGAAATTACACCCCAAAATACATTCTGTTGCTTCTCCTGAGTACGGGGATACCACATGTGTGGGACTTTTTGGGAGCCTAGCCGCGTACGGGACCCCGAAAACCAAGCACCGCCTTCAGGCTTTCTAAGGCCGTAAATTTTTGATTTCACTCTTCACTGCCTATCACAGTTTCGGAGGCCATGGAATGCCCAGGTGGCACAAACCCCCCCCCAAATGACCCCATTTTGGAAAGTAGACACCCCAAGCTATTTGATGAGAGGTATAGTGAGTATTTTGCAGACCTCACTTTTTGTCACAAAGTTTTGAAAATTGAAAAAAGAAAAAAAAAAATTTTTTTTCTCGTCTTTCTTTATTTTCAAAAACAAATGAGAGCTGCAAAATACTCACCATGCCTCTCAGCAAATAGCTTGGGGTGTCTGCTTTCCAAAATGGGGTCATTTGGGGGGGGTTTGTGCCACCTGGGCATTCCATGGCCTCCGAAACTGTGATAGGCAGTGAGGAGTAAAATCAAAAATGTACGCCCTTAGAAATCCTGAAGGCGGTGCTTGGTTTTCGGGGTCCCGTACGCGGCTAGGCTCCTAAAAAGTCCCACACATGTGGTATCCCCGTACTCAGGAGAAGCAGCTAAATGTATTTTGGGGTGCAATTCCACATATGCCCATGGCCTGTGTGAGCAATATATCATTTAGTGACAACTTTGTGCAAAAAAAAAAAAAAAAAAAAAAAATTTGTCACTTTCCCGCAACTTGTGTCAAAATATAAAACATTCCATGGACTCAACATGCCTCAAAGCAAATAGCTTGGGGTGTCTACTTTCCAAAATGGGGTCATTTGGGGGGGTTTTATGTCATCTGGGCATTTTATGGCCTTCAAAACTGTGATAGGTAGTGAGGAGTAAAATCAAAAATGTACGCCCTTAGAAATCCTGAAGGCGGTGATTGGTTTTCGGGGCCCCGTACGCGGCTAGGCTCCCAAAAAGTCCCACACATGTGGTATCCCCGTACTCAGGAGAAGCAGCTAAATGTATTTTGGGGTGCAATTCCACATATGCCCATGGCCTGTGTGAGCAATATATCATTTAGTGACAACTTTTTGTAATTTTTTTTTTTTTTTTTTTTTTTTGTCATTATTCAATCACTTGGGACAAAAAAAATGAATATTCAATGGGCTCAACATGCCTCTCAGCAAATTCCTTGGGGTGTCTACTTTCCAAAATGGGGTCATTTGTGGGGGTTTTGTACTGCCCTGCCATTTTAGCACCTCAAGAATCGACATAGGCAGTCATAAATTAAAGGCTGTGTAAATTCCAGAAAATGTACCCTAGTTTGTAGACGCTATAACTTTTGCGCAAACCAATAAATATACACTTATTGACATTTTTTTTACCAAAGACATGTGGCCGAATACATTTTGGCCTAAATGTATGACTAAAATTGAGTTTATTGGATTTTTTTTAGAACAAAAAGTAGAAAATATCATTTTTTTTCAAAATTTTCGGTCTTTTTCCGTGTATAGCGCAAAAAATAAAAACGGCAGAGGTGATCAAATACCATCAAAAGAAAGCTCTATTTGTGGGAAGAAAAGGACGCAAATTTCGTTTGGGTACAGCATTGCATGACCGCGCAATTAGCAGTTAAAGCGACGCAGTGCCGAATTGTAAAAAGTGCTCTGGTCAGGAAGGGGGTAAAACCTTCCGGGGCTGAAGTGGTTAAATATCACGACTGCCAAATACTGGTCTTTTTACAAATATACCAGGCCATCCCGTAGAGGATATCTGAGCAGTACTGACAATTACGTGTTAGGACCCCGGCCAGCACTGGGAAAGCGATTTTTCACAGCCAGACGCAAACAATGTGATGCAGTCCCTCCCTGAGGAAGACTTTATTCTTACAATAAGTTGAAACGCGTTGGAAATCTGCTATCAGGACGCCTCACACCTATCGGGGGTGATATTTGTCAAATTAGCAGTAGGATGCATCATACACTGTCACATGTTTGATATTTTTTAATATTTTTAATTATAGATCAATGTGTATGCTTATGTATATTTATTTTGTTTTTGTATAAATAAACTACTTTTTAATGATATTTCAATACTTCCAATCATTACATTGCCCTTAAAATCCCACTTTGAGGTACTTTTCTAGTTTTAAACTTTTGAGGGATGATGGCAATGACACAGCCAACTCTCTGAGTCATACAAATTATGCAGACTGCCACCTCTTTTGCCAGCCCTGCTTAATCAGTCCACCTAAAACCCATCCTTTACCAATGGGTAGAAGCTTCTGATAGCTTATCACATCTGGGAGACACTGGAGACCCATGAGGACTGCCAGTAGTTAAGATCAGCAATTACATTTGGGAGACTAGATGGTCAGCTGCTCATCCATGCCCTCCTACAAAAAGGTGTCAACTACATTCTGGGGCAATGGTAGTTAACGAAGACAAACACTGCCACCCTCGGAGGGGCATCATCCTGGCAAAACTGATGGGGGACATTGAGGTGTGAAACCTATTTTCCCTCACTGGTGTCCTGTGCAGTCTATGTCCACCTGTACGGGGGACACTTTTTCATGGTCTGTAGCCACGTTCCACCCTGAAGTCTCCTTGCTGCTGCACCCATCATACTGTGTAATGCATGAAAAACTAGAGATAATATTAAAATAATGAAAATATCAGTTTTCCATGGATTAAGTAATGCCACAAGATACCTCTGTGATAGCCTTTGCTTGCGTATCTCCCCTCCTGTGCGTTAGCCTCTCTCGTTGTTGTCACCTTGAGGTCTCCACTTCGAGCTGTAATGTTACCTCCGCTCTACTGATCTTGTGAGGGAAGAGCTGTGCTGTGCATTTGCAACTTTTTTTTTTTAAGATAAAGACAAACAGGATGTCGCTGTAAAGGAGGCTGCCAGACTTTGAGACTGTATGACACTATAAGCAACACAGAAACGGTATTCTTAAAAACCAATGTTAGTTGTATCACTGAACTTTTTTTTAGTGGTCGTCTTGGAGGATATCAGGTAAAGAGAATGAATGACGTCTATATCTATATAATGTATTTTAAACTACTTAACCTCTGGAAGATTTACCACCCTTCATAACCAGGTCATGGTTCGCTATACAGCACTGCATTCCCCCCCCCACAAAAAGAGCTTTCTTTTGGTGGTGTATGATCACCACTGCATTTTTTTTTTTTGCACTAAAAAAAAAGACTGACAATTAAAAAAAAAAAAAAAAAAAAAAAAAACACAATATTTTTTCTGCTATAAAACATATCCAGTGAAAAAAAAAAAATCGGCACTGATTTCTGGCTGTGGTGGGCACCGATTGTTGGTACTGGTGGGCATAGCTCCCAACATTTTGAGATGGGAATAAGGGACGCCTACTAGCAAACATATGTAGGCATAGGACACGCCTCCCGCCACACCCCCTTAAAAGGAGAATTAACCAAAAAAACAAAAACAAAAAAAAACAAAAGTTAATTAAATCCACAAGGGCTTTTTTTTTTTACCACTTCTATTCCTTTAGATTGGCTTTTAAAATTTACAGATGCAGCAATTTAGAAATTGGACGAAAGGTTTAGCACTGGAAAACACTTTTTGAAAGATAAAAAGTGCATTTTATATACATCTATATAGATCAGATCAAAATGAGTGACAAATGAGGGGGAAAGAGGGACAGAGGGACATTGCTCCAAATCAGGGACAGTCCCTCTAAATCAGGGATACTTGGGAGCTATGCTGGTGGGCATGGATTGCTGGCACTGGTTGGCACTTGTTGCTGGCACTGGTTTACATGGGTTGCTGGCACTGGTGGCGCGCTAATGTAATCAGGGCACTGATCATGAGTGCCCTAGCAACATAGCGTGATCGCCACGAAGAAGCGGCCATTTGGGTGCGCCATCATATAACGTCTGCCCCCAGACCGAGAGTCGCACAGTCCCGCCGTAATTTGACGGTGGGCAGGCGGCAAGTGGTTAAAATGTGTTTTTTTCTTTTTTTACCCAAATCTTTCAAAATATTACAAAGAACAGAGAAGTGTTTCTAAACCCAATGAATTAATATTTTACCGATCTTGATCTTTAAAAGGTGACCATACACTGCAATCAGTTAGATTTTAAATAAATTAGAGTTCGTGCAAGAGCCTGTTTGATTTTCTATATTTTGATTTGTTCAAGTGCGTCTTCCTATTACCTATTTTGCCTAAATATCGAGCTGTACAGAGATTGGCCAATAAGATGGTCATGCACTATGCAATCTGAAGTGCCAAATTTGGAATGTAGATGTGCCATGACCCACTTGTATTTTCCTAACGGTATTTCTTGGGCATTATACAAGGCACATGAAAAAACACCTTTTTTCAAGACATGCTAGAGTGATCAGGCATCTTCAAACTACTGCTCTCCAGCTGTTGGGGAACTACACATCCCATAAGGCATTGTTAAACTCTGATGCCGCGTACACACGGGCGGACTTTTCGACCGGACTGGTCCGACGGTCTTTCTGACGGACTTCCGAACTAACAAACTTGCCTCCACACGATCAACAAAAGTCTGATGGATTCGTACGTGATGACTTACGACCGGACTAAAATAAGGAAGTTGATAGCCAGTAGCCAATAGCTGCCCTAGCGTCGCTTTTTGTCCGTCGGACTAGCATACCGACGAGCGGATTTTTCCACCGGACTCGAGTCCGTCGGAAAGATTTGAAACATGTTCTATTTCTAGGTCCGTCTGACTTTTGGGGGAAAAAAAAAAAAAAAAGTCCGCTGGAGCCCACACACGATCGAATTGTCCAACGGAGTCCGGTCGGCCAGACCAAACCTGCCGGAAAGTCTGCTCGTGTGTACACGGCATTACATTCACAGACATGACTAGGCATGATGGGAATTGCAGTTCCTGAACAACTGGAGGGCCGTAGTTTGAAGACCCTTGTGCTAGACCGTTATTATGCCTCCAGAATTGCGAGTGTGGCATCTACCCAACCTCTCTCTGCTGGTGGACACAAGAACCTACAGCTATAGATATATCTATTGTAAGATTGGGGTGATCAGACTCCAGCGGTAGGTGCGTTTTCAGTGAGTACGCCAGTCCAGAACTGAATTTTTAAGGGCCTGGTAGCCCACTTATTAAAAATGACAGAAAAGTTCACAAAGACATCAGGAGCCCACACAGAGGGGGTTCCACCATTACTGTATCTTGCATACGCAATACTTTAGCCTCCTGGCTTACATTCTTGCCATACGGCTGCTTCAGGCCTTTGGTCTGCTCCTCAGAACAAAAGAGTTTCCTAGAGTTAAGCTTACTCCTGATCAGCGCCTTGCTGCTCTGTCACCAGGGACATCTGCCTCCCGCAGACATGCATGCTCTGGCTGCACCCATGCAGCCTCTGACTCCTCTCAGAGGAATGGGAGTGAGTCCACCTGACTCCCATGCACAGACTTCCTGTCTGTTGGGTGGAGCCCTGAGCCATAGTCAGGTCACAACTAAATAGCCCAACATACAGGTATGCAATCAGTGTGCCTTTCCCTCCAAAATCTGGCATAAACCAGCAATCTTTAAGGTAGCACGGGGTCCCACTGCCACACATCCTTCCCCCTTGTTTTGAACCGGAGGGAGGAACACATAAACCCGTCACCATGAATGGGAAACCTCTGTGCCAGCCATTAACTGCGTAGGCCCATTTCTTTTTCCGGGTATGTTTCCACCAGCACTTCACCTTGGCACCTCTGTGCCAACTATCAGCAGCAGGAGTCCTAATCTGCCCAACCTTTTCTCTAAAGGAGCACCCCACCCACATCTTTTTCCGGGTGTGCTTTTACCAGCACTTCATCCTGAACCGTGGGCTCCCACTAATCTCTCTATCCCTTCTACCCTCGGAATCCTCCTTTTTTCTTCCACAGACCTACTCCCGGGACTGTTGGGGACCCACTTCCATGAAATCTGTCAGGGACTGACCCCTCTCACTACCTGACGCAACATTAACCAACAACATCCGTTTCTCAGGTTCACTTAATCCCTGTGTGGTTACCCTTGGCAACCAAACCATCTGAGATCAACACCACATCCTTCTGTTTAACCTCAATAGCAATGTTCCACAAGGGGTTATTCAACTCAATATTGTCATTAGGACCTCTTGTCCCCTTGTTTGCTAGGACGGTGTCTATGGAAGGACAAACAACATCTCAGTTATTTCTAGACATGCCGCATCTAAACACAGAACTCTAGGGACTTTTCCTTTACCAACGACGTGGAGGGGCTCATTTGCTAAGGCTTGAGAGGCTGAGACACTCAGACCTCCACCTCAGAGGCAACTGACAAAACTTGCGGCTCCCCATGAGCACTGCAAATCGCATGTGTCACACTCATCCTCTCATTTTCAGCAACACTGAGCCCTTCCAAGTCCCTATCCATTATTCCATCATCCTGACGCTCAACATTACTTGTCTCTTTTGCTGTGGACAAAACCTCTGCTATGTATGCGCCCTTTTCAGATCCTTCCAACTGGAGAGGGTTAACTTCTGCAAAAGCCAACACACCTGTGTCTACTGGCCCTGCAGCCTCTCCATTTGTCACAGCAACAATAGTGTCCACCTTACGATTACCTTCAGAAATTTCTTTCCACCCCGCCAACACCTTTATGGCGAGACCACCCCAGTCTATCCAGTCTGTGCTTCAATCACCAGCACTCCGTAGCACTGCTCCCTCTGCCCAAGGAGACACAGGTGGACAGAGTGGTTTAGCAGCAGACAACCTGCACCAGTCACTGTCAACCACATCAGATTGTGATAATTCATGCTCCATTACTTGAGCAGTTTTCCCATTGTGTTCCACACCTGAGCAGTATCAGAGCCACCCTGGACCACCGCTGGCTCCAACACAGGAAGTCCTCGTGAGATTTCCTGGGACAACGCTGCGGCACTACCTGTGGTTACCATGGGGGACACCAAACCATCAACATTGTCAGCAATACACTTTTCAACATCATTATCCACCTTCCTGCCTTGTATAAGCTGTGTTAGCACATTAGCAGTTTGAGATAGTAGGATATTTAGTACATTGCTTTTCATCTCATGTGAAGCACTTGTCAGTCGGGGCAGCGACACAGTTGTCTTGGGAAACCCTGAGCTCAGGTGGTCTCCAGGGACACCTCTGCCACACCTGCCACGGGCAAAGGCCCACATTTCTCAGTGGTCACCCCTGACATTTCTGGATGCAATATCACATTTTTAATCGCATTAGCGAGCAACACATTATATTCATTTTTACCACTTGTCTTCCTGCTACACAGTACACTGCCTGAAGAACAGTCCTTACCAGTCTTCAGGCTTGCTGCAGGTTCAGCTTCAAACTGGGCTTTGCTACTACACAAGGTATTCACTTGCAGCAAGTCTCTGAAAGCAGATTTTATCACTGGACTTATTCCCACTTCACAGGGAATAGTCCCATAACCATTCCATTTGGCAGGTGCTGAAAGCTTCAATTGAGGGTGTTGTCCCTTCTTCGCTGTGCTCTCACAAGCTAATGCCCCCACATGGACACGGGGCAACATTGCATCCTTCTTGGATTTTCCAACATCCCCTGCAGGCCAAACATATTTCCTGTTGCCAGCAGACCCACACACCTGGTCACACCCCTTGCAGGATGCTGGATATGGTGCCCTCTTCTTTGGGCTGATCACTTCACACAAGCAGCCATAAGATGAAAGCACTGGTTTCTTGTGCTCTCTGTCACCCCCTGTAGGCTGAACAAAATTTTCACCACAGTTGCCAGGGG
This sequence comes from Lithobates septentrionalis, assembly GCA_037952835.1. NCBI lineage: Eukaryota > Metazoa > Chordata > Amphibia > Anura > Ranidae > Lithobates > Lithobates septentrionalis. The sequence continues at coordinate 151,544 of JBBDGP010003830.1, forward strand.
CGGCAACAAACACTTTTGCACCAACATCTTCACTCAAAAGTTGAGCCAAATCTCTGCTGTAGTTTCTCCTTTCTGAGAACATACTTTCTCCGGTTGCTATGGGAGACCACATTCTCCCCGCTGATCTTTTCCAGCGCTCTCTAGATTAGATTGCTCCTATGAAATTGTCGTAGTCATCTCGGTTATGATACATCCTGTGGTACACCTCTTGGTACTCCTCCATGAGAAAAGGTTGCACCAACTCAACCCAGCGACCTTTGGGCCATCCTCTGTAGGAAGCAGTCATCGCAAACTCAGCTAAAAAGTCTCCAACATGTTCAGAAGGCAACATAGGCCGTATGAAGTCAGCTGTACAGATTTCTGCTTTGTTGCTAGGGGCAACCGCACCCATCTGCTCACTCTTTGCACTAAGCGACGGCTTGCTTTCCTTTTTCCTTTGCTCCAGTGTGGCCAAGTGCATCTTGCACCAGTCTGGGGCTTGTTCTGTCGGTAACAACCCCTCCAGCCACAAGGTTCTGTCTCATCTCAGCAAACATTGCTTCCTTTTTGCGTTTTGACCGGCCCATCTCAGTGGTCAGGCAAACAACGTTTTTTAACACAGTTCCTTTTAACACAGGAAAATTTGGCGTACTGTCTCCAAGACTTGCAAATAGCACACTTTCACATGCAGACTCTACTGGTTCACATTAGCTGCTCCTCACAGCATTGCTGCAAAACACAGTTTCTTGCTACTCACTGTTTTTGGTATGCGAGGATCTGGAACTCTTCCAAATCTGCCCGAAGCAATATCTCCACCACGTGTAAGATTGGGGTGATCAGACTCCAGCAGTAGGTGTGTTTTCAGTGAGTACGCCCACTTATTTAAAATGACAGAAAAGTTCACAGAGACATCAGTAGCCCACACACAGGGGGTTCCACCATTACTGTATCTTGCATACGCAATACTTTAGCCTCCTGGCTTACATTCTTGTCATACAGCTACTTCAGGCCTTTAGCCTAGGCCTTAGGTCTGCTCCTCAGAACAAAAGAGTTTCCTAGAGTTAAGCTTACTCCTGATCAGTGCCTTGCTGCTCTGCCACCAAGGACATCTGCCTCCTGCAGGCATGCATGCTCTGGCTGCACCCATGCAGCCTCTGACTCCTCAGAGGAATGGGAATCCATCTGACTCCCATGTACAGACTTCCTATCTGTTGGGTGGAGCCCTGAGCCATAGTCAGGTCACAACTACATAGCCCAACACACAGCTGTGCAATCAGCGTGCCTTTCTCTCCAAAATCTTGCGTAAACCAGCAATCTTTAAGGTAGAACGGGGTCCCACTGCCACACTATAAATTATATATATATATATATATATATATATATATATATATATATATATATATATATATATATATATATATATATATACACACACACACACACACAGAAGCAGGAATATACACTGGCCCGGAAGTAAATCTGTACACAGGAAGGAGGTGTGTGTTTCGAGGCCAAATCATTTAGCCATACACACATGACCCACACAAACACCACTCCATGTAAAAATAAATCAAAATTTATCTTAATTTGCAAATAAGGATCATCTCTTCCTCAGAGAACAGTGAGCGGGGCATGGTAGTCGGAAGAAATTAGCAGCAGTGCAAGCAACTTCCTGGAGGTGCGTGATGTCATTCCTTTGTGCTGGCCACCGCTTCCGGGAACCAGATATGCGGCACGGGTACATATCTCCGCGCACACAGCAGTTGCGCATCTCACATACACAGCGGTCGTGCATCTAGCATCTAGTAAAGCAGATGCAGATTTCCAGGACTGGACTAACAAATGTTTATAGTGAAAGGCAACTGGTGTTTTCTATTAAACAAGGTCTAAATGGGCCATTGACATGCATCACAGTTGAACTTAAGAATGTGTCTTTGCAAAGTTAAACTAAATGAAATCCTTTCTTATTTTTGCTTGGGGATAGAGTGCAGAGGGGTTAGAAGACTTGTCAGTTTTTGGGGGATGTCTGCACCCCTGATAGGGTGAAGACACCTCACAAATTTTGCCAGTTTCTCCTTCAAACTTATTCACTTCCTGTCACATAGCCAAACAAGAAGTGAAGGTAAAACCCTACCAATGTATTTCCTTGGGGACACACAGGTCAATCTAACTAGTTTCCTCATTAGGTAAATTGCACTCTAGCATTTTGCCGTGTACACCCCAAATTATTAGGTATCTTGGACTTTGGGGTTTATTTACTAAAGGCAAATCCATTTGGAAATGCAGTTGCTGAAGATCCGAGGGGGACATGCAAGGATAATCAAAAAACAGCATCTTTGCTTCTACATGATTGGATGATAAAACAGTGCTTCCCCTCAGATTTACAGCACGTACACTGGATTTGCCTTCAATAAACCCCAAAATACCTAATCATTTGGGGCGTACACAACAAAGTGCTAGAGTGCAATTTGCCTAATGGGGACACTAGATTTTCATTGGGGACCCAGGTCAGACATTGGTAGGGTTTTACCTTCACTTCCTGTTTGGCTATGTGACAGGAAATTAAGCCAATTTTCAGAAAAGGGACACAAAGCCCAACCTAAAAAAGACAAGCAGGGGTTCTAACACTCACTTGGTTTCCCTCAAATGCCCACAATTAGAATAGGATTGTCTTGAGCTAGATCTTAGCTTAGTGCTCTAAATCAGTGGTTCTCAAACCTGTCCTCAAGTACCCCCAACAGGCCATGTTTGCAGGTTTCTTTCATATTGCACAGATGCTTTAAATCAGTCAAAGGCTTGGTATTTTGGACAGCTATTTAGCTAAGATAAATTCCCAAAACATGTCCTGTCGGAGGTACTTGAGGACTGAGGCTCAACCACTGCGCTAATGGAAAATGGAATACTTGCCTCTCTGTAATTTTCCTTTCCTGGTGCCTATCCATGGCAGCATACGCATGCAAATGCTACAATGAAGGCACCAGTAAAGTAGCTTTTAGACAAATCATGCCTTTTTTTGTTTTGCCATGCCAATCAGCATAGTTAAGCTACAGCTGGGAAATCTGTTGCATGAAAATTGTTGGGGGGAGTTTAAAATGCATTATTCGGTTTGAGCATGCATCTGCAAAACAAATTAATAAAACATTAAAATTTGCTACACATTTTATTGGTCAACAAAAAACAGGACTTGTAAAAGAGCAAGGAAAGCAAAAACACATGCATGTCAATTTGAGACACCAGCAGAATATGGTTTTGAGGTCTGACCATTTTGCAGAGGAAATTAACTGGAGTTAAAAGGACTGCGCCCACAGACACTTATGCCGGCCATACACGGTTCGAATTTCGTAAGAATTTTCTTTCGAAAATCGTATGAAAGAATTTTCGTATGAATTTCGCATCATTAGTGGGCTGCAACAACGGCCGATTTTCGTGCGGCAATCGAATTTGAGGAATCGGACATGTTGGAAATTTTCCGAAAAACGAACGATTTTCTAATCAATGATGGGAGAATCGTGTGAGAAATGTAATAAGAAAAGAAAATTTACGGAGAGAAAAGAAGATTCCCGGCCAAGAAAATTCTTTTCTTTAGCAACATAAGGTGAAATTGAAGGCTTGGTCGGCCGAATTTCGAAAATCAATGGTGGCATCATCGGATCACAAAAAAAACGAAATTTCTTATTTTGAAAAGAAAATTTGTTCGAAATTCGACCGTGTATGGCCTGCTTTAAGGATTTAAACATTTAGTAGTCAACAGCTTGAGGAAGATTTTGCAAAATAATGCAGCACAGACAAATCAAAGTGAAACTAACAACCTACAAAACAGATTGACAACATCAAAAATATATTTCAGTGAAAAATATCCCCCCCCCCCCAAAAATAAAAGTAAAAATTACTTGCTCTAAAATGCATCTGTTTTGCAAAGACATAAACAAAATACAAAGAGAAAATACATGTGTTACAAACGCTATAAAAACAGCCAAATGTAACACACACACACACACACACACATTGACAGAACTTCAAAGTGGGTAAACCTGCTAAGGATGTCCTTAAATTACGAACCCAAAAAAACACACTCTGAGCATGCCCAGAAAAATCCAAGTGCTGTTCATACACAAAAAAAAAAAAATCAAAGTCCCTGAGCATGCCCAGACAAATCCAAATGCAGCTAGCACAAAATAAGCCACCCCCCTGTCCAAAATTAAGCACATCATCCAGCATGCTACAAAGTTACAGATGGGAAAAACACCCGGTCCAGGGGGGGCAAACAAAAAGCCTAACATGGGCAAAAGTTATACAACAAATACTATTGCAGTCTATGGGAAATGACTTGTTACTTTTGCGAATCCCCACTTGGCTGGCTTATAGACTAGTTATTGGCCTTAAAATGGGTATGGGGGCACAGGTCCCACCCTTAGGCCCCTTTCACACTGGGGCGGTAGGGGGCGTTGGCGGTAAAACAGCGCTGTTTTTAGCGTGGTTTTACCACGGTATTCGGCCGCTAGCGGTGCGGTTTTAACCCCCCGCTGGCGGCCGAAAAAGGGTTAAAACCACTCGTACAGCACGGCTATAGCCGCGGTATAGCCGCGCTGTCCCATTGATTTCAATGGGCAGGAGCGGTTTAGGAGCGGTGAATATACCGCTCCTTCACCGCTCCAAAGATGCGGCTTGCAGGAGATTTTTTCTTCTCCTGCCAGCGCACCGCTTCAGTGTGAAAGCCCTCGGGCTTTCACACTGAACAAACAGCGGAGGCTGTTTATGGGCGGTTTGCAGGCGGTATTTTTAGCGCAATAACGCCTGCAAACCGCCCCAGTGTGAAAGGGGCCTAAGGGACATATATCAATGTCACCAATTTGGACAACCCCAAAAACAAAAAACAAGGAAAATGCCAAATTGCTTAAAAGCTAGTAACTTGGTGGTGGTGGTGGTGTAGGGGGGGTGGCTTACTCTGCCTATAAAGTGGTGCATCTGTAGCATGTATCCAAAATGCTGCTTCAAAGATGTATGGCTTTAGAGAGAACTTACAAATCCACATTGCAGCTTCAAAATTTTAACCCACAAGAGCCTGCCTCCCCCAATACATACAAGGTAATTTGGATCTGTTAAGGCCATGGTCATCAACTCTGTCCTCAGGGCCCACTAACAGGCCAGGTTTTATGGATTACCTTGGGGAGATGCAGCCTAGAATACTGCAATCACTGAGCAGCAAATTATATCACCTGTGATGTATTTCAGTTATCTTGCAAACCTGGCCTGTTAGTGGGCCCTGAGGACAGGAGTTGATGACTACTGTGCTAAGGCCTAAAATGAGAACCCCCACGTGAAAAATACCACCCCAAACGAAAAAAGTATTGTGCCCCTCTCACACACTAACAAACCCCTAGCGAAACACACAGCAAGCCAGCCCATGAAAAGGGGGGTGGATGCTTGGGGGCAGGAGGGGCAAGGGCACCCCAAAAGTCAACCACCTTGTTCCCATATTCAGGGGGACAAGGGCCTCTTCCACACAACCCTAGGCTGGGGTTGTGGGGGGCTGCTAACAGGGGGCTTTACAGAATGTGGAAAACCCCTTTAAACTAGTGGGTACAAGGTGCTTTGTGGTTAGTATTGGGCTGAGCCCAACATGCCCCAAAGGCAGCCAGCTATGTTGAGTACATGTGGCCTTGTATGGTTCAGGAGGGGGTTGGGCGATCGCTCTTCTCGCCCCTTTCCTAGCTGGCCCTGCTCTGAAAAAGGATGTGGTTTGGATTGGTGAAGGCAGCTCACTGTCATGGTTATGCAGTAATCTTTCTCTGTCAGCTTACCTTCTCCTCATATGTTCAGACTAAGAGGCCAGCACTCACACCTGGCTGGTTTTATAAACTCTCCTCTAAGCATGGCCCCACCCCAGGCCCTATCAGGGAACCCTATATTAACCACTTCAGCCCCGGAAGAATTTACCCCCTTCCTGACCAGAGCACTTTTTGCGATTCGGCACTGCGTCGTTTTAACTGACAATTGGGCGGTCGTGCGACGTGGCTCCCAAACAAAATTGATGTCCTTTTTTCCCCACAAATAGAGCTTTCTTTTGGTGGTATTTGATCACCCCTGCGCTTTTTATTTTTTGCGCTATAAACAAAAAAAGAGCGACAATTTTGAAAAAAACACATTATTTATTACTATAATAAATATCCCCCAAAAATATATAAAAAAACATTTTTTTTCCTCAGTTTAGGCCGATACATATTCTTCTACATATTTTTGGTAAAAAAAAATCGCAATAAGCGTTTATTGATCGGTTTGCGCAAAAGTAATAGCGTTTACAAAATAAGGGATAGTTTTATGACATTTTTATTAATAATTTCTTTTTTTTTAAATGGCGGTGATCTGCGATTTTTATTGTGACTGCGACATTATGGCGGACACATCGGACATTTTTGACACATTTTTGAGACCATTGTCATTTATACAGCAATCAGTGCTATACAAATGCACTGATTCCTGTGTAAATGACACTGGCAGTGAAGGGGTTAACCACTAGGTGGCAGTGAAGGGGTTAAGTGTGTCCTATGGGCGTGTTTGTAACTGTAGGGGGGGTGGGCTGTGTGTGACACGTCATTGATCTCTGCTCTGATGACAGGGAGCAGAGAACAGTGACACTGTCACTAGGCAGTTCTTCCTCCCCGTGAGGCGATCGCGGGTATCCCCGTGGCGATCGAGTCCGCAGGACCCGCGATCCAACTCACGGAGCTTGCCGCGGGCGCCCGCCTCTTAAAGGGGAATGTACAGGTATGTGATTCTGCCTGTACGTGCCCTTCTGCCGCAGTATATCTGCGTGAGGCGGTCGGCAAGCGGTTCAGCTGCGCACTGCAAGCCAGCAGTGCTGATCAACCATTGTGTGTTAGCTTTAATGTGTACTTGCTGTGTTTCCTACGTCTGATTCCAGTTACCAACTTTGGCCTGTTCTCGACTATTCCTGTCTGCTCGTGACCCTGACCTTTGGCGTGTCCCCGACTATCCTTGTTTGCCTGTGACCCTGAACCTTGGTGTGAACTCTGTTGTCCTTGTCTGCTTGTGACCCCAACCTTGGCTTATTCCCTTACTATCCCTATCCTCCTGTTGCCTACTGTGGGTGTGAGCTGAGGGACCCTGGGGGTCGCGACCTGGAGCCAGTTGCAAAATATTTTACAGCGCACACATACAAGAATGACATTTCCTGCAGGGCTAGTTAAAAACACCTGAACATATTCAAAAAATACGGGGGTTTGGTCACACTATAAAACAAGGAGAAAGAGGCGCCTCTGGGTGCAGACGTTTAAAACAATTTATTAAAAAGATGTAGCAACAGCTGGTGATGCACTCACATTTAGTAGAAAAAAGTAGGCAAAGGACTGTCCCAAAGCAATCAAGGGGATCCGTGGGGTCATCTAATCCCGGCTGATGGATGACAGAGATACTGGGCAGTCTGTAAACGCTGGATGTTTTTCCGGCCGAACAGCAGAGACAGGCTCCAGAGAGAGGCTTGGATGGCATCCGATCAGGCGAGGGATGATGACGTCACTCGATATGCGACGCGTTTCCTGAGCTGGCTCACCGTGAATGGTGTGACGGCGGCGCTCCTTTGTCAAGCCGTCACACCATTCACGGTGAGCCAGCTCAGGAAACGCGTCGCATATCGAGTGACGTCATCATCCCTCGCCTGATCGGATGCCATCCAAGCCTCTCTCTGGAGCCTGTCTCTGCTGTTCGGCCGGAAAAACATCCAGCGTTTACAGACTGCCCAGTATCTCTGTCATCCATCAGCCGGGATTAGATGACCCCACGGATCCCCTTGATTGCTTTGGGACAGTCCTTTGCCTACTTTTTTCTACTAAATGTGAGTGCATCACCAGCTGTTGCTACATCTTTTTAATAAATTGTTTTAAACGTCTGCACCCAGAGGCGCCTCTTTCTCCTTGTTTTATAGTGCTACTGGGATATGGCTTTCACTCCCATTGGAAGGCTGCCCTGAATGTGGATTTTTCACCTTATTCCTGCTTCCTTCATCTGCTGTGTCATTACATGGACTTATATATTTCTCTCATGTTTAATTTAATTGTTATGGAATTTCTTTTCCTTATTGTTTATGCGCATTATTATAAATTAGGATTTGTTTGTCTCTTTTGCGCCATTTACTTGCTGTATTGTTTGGTCACACTATATGGTTATATAGTGCTAAGCCCACTTACTGTGACAAAGTACCCCAAATTAGTGGGTCCTACACTAGTAATAGAATGGAAGATCCTTTGTCTCAACCATGGGAGCTAAACTCCTCTATGTGGGAGAACTGAAGGGGATACATCCTAAACACTGGTGGCCACTAATAAGAGGTAATGAGGAGGGGGAGGGGTGCTCCAGCCCAAAAAACCTGGTCAGGGCCTATTACAATATACAAGAACATATTTGGGGGGCACACCATACAATGCGTTTAAATTCAAGATGGTGCTGCTATAAGCCACTAGTTATTGGAGCCAGTTGCAGCCCAGTACATCCTCACCACTCGAGGCTCTGGTGAACACCTGCTGGCTCTTAGACTCCTCGTCCCAGGGAATCTTACGCTCTAACCCCGGTGGGATCAGTGCTGGTGTTCCAGCGGCCCTGCCTTCCTTACCACCCTGACTTCCATCCGCAGCAGTCAGCTGTAGGGTCCACTACCTTGCGGTGCACTCCTGATCCCAACGGTGTGCATCTGTCACCTAGCCTCAAGGTGACCTGACACTCACAGCCTTTGAAGAATAGAGTGGAATGTGGAGTTCCCCTTTAAAAGCAAAAGTTAGCTCATGGAAAACCAAAAGGTTAGAGGGGGGAGACAAGAGCATTGGAGAATGGAGTGTGGAGTTCCCCTTTAAAAGCAAAAGCTAGCCCAAGGAAATCATATGCATTAGAGGGGGAAGGTTAAATGCCCTTTTAGGGGGAGCTAGAGGAGCGAGAGTCTTTTACATAATTTTAACAAGGTTCATGTCACATGTTGGCAACGTATCATGCTAACATGACCTGTGTGCAAATCTCCTTAAAAAAATACATAATGGTGAACCAGCGTAAAAAAAAAAAAAAAGTGTCAAGTTTAGAAGTGCGCCCGTTCAACCCATGCAATTGCATGTACGTTGCTTAACATTTACTAAGAATTTGGCAGCGCAGTGAACAAACGTATGTGAACACAACAGCCGCTTTCGCATGCGCACTGCTTACATTGATCTCATGCCGTTCTAAACGTACTTGTGGGCACAGCAGACTTTCTCTGAAAAAGTTACTTTCTCATTCTATTTTGGGCATATTTGTTACTTGGGCAGTTGTTATTAAACTTCCTGACATCAAACCTTAACCACTTGAATACAGGGCACTTAGACACCTTCCTGCCCAGACCAATTTTCAGCTTTCAGCGCTGTCGCAATTTGAATGACAATTGCACGGTCATGCTACACTGTACCCAAACTGAATTTTTATCATTTTGTTCCCACAAATAGAGCTTTCTTTTGGTGGTATTTGATCACCTCTGCGTTTTTTATTTTTTGCAAAACAAATTAAAAAAGACCGAAAATTTTGAAAAAAATAAAAGTTTTGCTTTTGTTTCTGTTTAAAAAGTTTGAAAATAAGTAAGTTTTCTCTTTCACTGATGGGCACTGATAAGGTGGCACTGATAAGGCGGCAGCGATGAGCGGGCACTGACGATGGGCACTGATATGCGGGCACTGATATGCGTCACTGATGGGCACTCATGGGTGGCACTGGTGGGCACTGATAGGCGACACTGATGGGCACTGAAAGGCTGCAAAGATGTGTTCTTATGGATGGCACTGATGGGCACTGGTAGGTGGCACTGCTGGGCACTGATAGGCGGCACTGATACGCGGCACTGATAGGCATCCCTGGTGGCACTGGCAGTGGTAGGCATTGGAGTGGGCACTGATTGGCAGCTGCCTGGGCATTGATTGGCAGCTGCCTTTGCACTCATTAGTATTTCCCTGGGGGTCTAGGGGGCATACCTGGTGGTCCAGTGTAGCAGATTTCCCTGGTGGTCCTGGGCGGCTTCCCTGGTGGTCCTGGGCGGCTTCCCTGGTGGTCCTGGGTGGGATCCGAGGGGGGGCTGTGCTGATAAACAATCAGCACAGACCCCCCCCTGTCAGGAGAGTAGCCGATCGGCTCTCCTCTACTCGCGTCTGTCAGACGCGAGTGAGGAAAAGCCTATGACCGGCTCTTCCTATTTACATTGTGATCGGCCGTGATTGGACACAGCTGATCATGTGGTAAAGAGTCTCCGTCAGAGGCTCTTTACCTAGATCAGTGTTGCGGGGTGTCAGACTGACACCCCGCAACAACGATCGCTGCGATGCGCGCCCCCGGGGGCGCGCAGCGGCTCAATATCCTGCGGACAGCATATGACGCCCAGTCAGGATATTGAAACCACTTTGCCGCCGTCATTCTGCTATATGGCGGGCGGCAAGTGGTTAATATTGGCACCTCCATCTTCTGTCAATATTGATTTGGAGATGTCGTGCGCCATGTCCATAGTGGCGCACAGATTGCATTCTCCCCGAGATCACTATAGTAATTGGGGGATTCGCGCTCTGTTACCGATGGACCATTTAGTAAATATGGAAATGTGCGTTGCCCCTTTCATAAATCACCCCCATAGTGATTCCAGGGGTCTCAAATATTTACAAAGTGATGTTGTTTGCCTTTTAATATGCTAGCAAGTTTTTATGTGTCATTATCTATGAGACCATAGCTAAGGAAAGGAACACTTTTATGTTTATTTTTTAAATATTATTTTGCTGCGTTAATGTCTTAGCATTTGCACAGCTGTTGGAAATAATGTTCCTAATACAGTGAGGGGAAAAAAGTATTTGATCCCCTGCTGATTTTGTCTGTTTGCCCACTGACAAGAAATGACCAGTCTATAATTTTAATGGTAGGTTTATTTTAACAGTGAGAGACAGAACAAAAATATCCAGAAAAATGTATTTCAAAAAAGTTGTAAATTGATTTGCATTTTAATGAGTGAAATAAGTATTTGACCCCTTCGCAAAAAATGACTTAGTACTTAGCGGCAAAACCCTTGTTGGCAATCACAGAGGTCAGACGTTTCTTGTAGTTGGCCACCAGGTTTTCACACATCTCAGGAGGGATTTTTTCTCACTCCTCTTTGCAGATCCTCTACAAGTCATTAAGGTTTCGAGGCTGACGTTTGGTAACTCGAACCGTCAAGTGATTGTAAAGGCTCGTTTAAAAAAAAATAAATTAACAAACATGTTATACTTACCTCCTCTGTGCAGTTGGTTTTGCGCAGAGCAGCCTGGATCCTCCTCTTCTTTGGTCCCTCTTCGCTGCTCCTAGCCCCCTCCCTCCTTTGAGTGCCCCTCAGCCAGCAGCTTGCTACATGGGGCACCCAAGCCGAGTCAAAGCTCCCTGTATCCATTCAGACAAGGAGCCCCAACCAGATAAAAAACCTTCTGCCTTTACAACTCCTTTCAGCTCCCTCCACATATTTTCTATAGGATTAGAGTGGATGTAAACCTGATTCATGAAATCTGTCCTGGGCACATATATCTGTAGTGTTTTCCTATCTCTCTCCAAAGCCCTGAGTCCTATGTCTTTCTGCTGTTTTGTTCGTCTGTTGTCAGCATGATAACTTATGACAAGTTCTCCCAGATGGGAGATAAAAGCAGCCTGAGATATGTGTAGGGGTGGGTGTTATAAATAGATTAGCAGAGAGCTTGTCTTGTCACAGCACAGCTCTGCACATTCCTTCAATTCTCTGCCTATGTGGAGGGGGGGTGCCTTTCCTCCAATCAGCCGTCACACAGTGTATGCCCAGACACCACTCCTACAGCTGAATGAGAAAGTAAATGTTCTAACACAATGTAAGAAAAAGTATATGTGATTTGTGGTGAAGTAGCGTTAAATAACACTACAACAATACTAAAATATAGATTGCTAATAATAAAGTGCTACTACTGTTCCTGGATACCTCTAAACCAATCCTAAGGTATAAAGTGCTAATAATAAAGTGCTGATAACAATCTCACTTCCCAATGTGCAAAATAGTGCAACAATGGCATCAGAAAATACAAAATCAACAAGGATGAGTAATCCGAAGTAACTACAGGTACGAAGCAATAGTCTCTATAAGAGTAAGTGCGGCAAAGAAAGAAAAATGTCCAAATGCAGGTAATATACCGTATATACTCGAGTATAAGTCGAATTTTTCAGCACATTTTTTTGTGCTGAAAGTGTCCCCCTCGACTTATACTCGAGTCAAGCACTTTTCTGCAGCAAAAAATTTCATTTTCCGAACTGAATTTGGGGCCCCGTATCTCAGGGCCACTTGGTGCTAGGAACCCCAAATTTGGTGTGCAAACCCAGTGGAACTGGTACCATAACATATCCAAAGCTGGGGTTCCTAGCACCAAGTGGCCCTGAGATACAGGGCCCCAAAACCGGTTCGGAAAATGTCATTCTCTGCTGCAGAAAAGTGCTTGACATTTTCTGAACTGATTTTTGGGGCCCTGTATCTCGGGGCCACTTAGAGCTAGAAACCCCAGCTTTGAAAATTTTATGGTGCTAGTTCCACTGGGTTTTCACACCAAATTTGGGGTTCCTAGCACTAAGTGGCCCCGAGATACAGGGCCCCAAATTCGGTCAACTGTGTCCATCTGCAGCAATGTCATTTCGGGACTCTTTGGGTTCAGAGACCCCAAATTTTGGCTGCAGCTAGGAGGCATCTAGGAACCCTTAACTACCGAGTTTGAAGTTCAGGGGACCTATGGCTGCAAATTGGCACAGTGAGGCATGCAAATGGGCACAGTGAGGCTGCAAATGGGCATTGTTGACCCCCTTTTCCACTTACAGTAGCTGTGCATTTCTCACCCTCGTCTTATACTCGGGTCAATAAGTTTTTCCCATTTTTTTGTGGTAAATTAGGGCCTCGACTTGTACTCGGAACGACTTATACTTGAGTATATACGGTAATAGCTTGTAAAAATCCTTCTCCAATCCACACACCCTGTGTGTGCTAGCCTCTCACCTCAAGGGAAGACCCCAGATGGGTCTAGTCGTGCATCAACAGATGTATACCACTGATGTGTCCTTTTCCTCCTCCTTGGGTATATCCTAGGCAGATGGTCACTGTAGTATCAAGGCTGTTTCTCCAAACACCGAGTTCCATGACCAGCTCCTTTAAAAAATTGTCTGCAGGGACATAGGGTAGAAGAGAAGAGCCTCCATAGTGTAGTAGTAAAAAACTTGCATTTTATTTATTCTTTCACTGTCACCAATCCATCTCCTGATAGTAAAGAGACTTGGAGTCGCTCTGCACATGCTCAGTTTGGTATGTATTGCTAGAGAATTTTTTTTTTCTTGGGAGGGTGCATGTGATCAGCACAGGGCCAATCAGTACTTTCCAGACAAAGGGTCAGGGGTCCTGCAGTCTCATAGGACAATCAGGAAGAATGAAAACTCCTCCTACAAACTTTAGCCAGACACTGATCGAAGTCACAAGACTGCTATATACTGCTGATAAGAAAAGGTATTTATTAGTTTATATTTACTAAAATAATTGCATTTCCATGTTCTGTGTACTGTGGGAGACCAGATATAGTGAATGCAGAGTCCTAGGTTTAGTAACACTTTAAGGTATAACTAAAGACAAAAGTTTTTTTTATTTTTTTTAAGATTTCGATAGAATGGAAAGGGATTAGAACTTCTGTCAGGTTTTTTTTTATTGCCCCCCCCCCCCCCCCCTTAGGGAGATTCAACCTCTCTATTTGTCCTAGTGATTGTTATCATTTGTGAGTGAAAATGAAAGAAAATTCCAAATTTTGAGTTGTCACCAGAACAGGACACTAATTCTGTTGTCAGTTAAGGATTCCCTTATTTGGAGGGATTTCCTCTCACTTCCTGTTTGGCTATGGGACAGGAAATGAAGAGAAATCTCCCCAATGGGACACAGATGGCAAAAAAATAAAATAAAAACCCTGACAGAGGTTATACTCCCCTCCCTACTCTATCCGATTGGAAAAAAAAGTTGCCTTTAGTTCTACATTAAATTCTGGTTCTCATGTGCCTTTAATAAGTGTTACTACTATTTGTTCTAGCTGTAACATATTGTAACCGCCATGCTTTTTCTACTTTGACAAAATCTTTAGCTCATTTTTTGATTTGATCCATTGTGCCTTATTTCAAGAGAACCTGTCACCTGACAGCAAAACTGTGGCTCAACCACCTATTTGTAACACCCCCCAACCCTGTGTAAACAATATCTTAAAGTGTTTGTAACCCCAACATTTCATATTCCTGATATAATCCTGCTCTACCATGTACTTGTATGAGAAAGTCTCCCGTTCTCTTTGTATTGCTTCCCTTATGTGGTGTTCCTGCCAGTCCTGCTTTCCGATCAAAAACTGACCACACTCTCTTTTGTACAGTCCCAGTGTCTTTAAATATGTCTGATTTAAACAAATTTCAGCGAAAACTGTTGTATGTTTGGGGAGACAAGGGGCCCAGGGTGAACAGAAAGACACTTTATGCTCCTAAAGTAAGGGGAGGCTTAGGAGCTCCGGATCTGCCTAGATACTTTCAGGCTGCCCAACTAACCCCAATGATTACCTTTTACAATAAACAACGTCATCCAATTTGGATGCAGTTGGAATCATCCATCCTACCCATGAACCCAGTAAGTAATCTGTTATGGTTACCAGTCAGAATCCGAAGCCCTATCTTATGCCCCACACTTTCTTTTTCTGTAGGTTTGTGGGACAGACTATCTTCCAAACACAGATTTGGACTGACACACGCTCCCCTTGCTCTGTTATTAGAAATTCCCGCATTCACCCCGAGCCTCACCCCTTCTGAGTTTGCATTGTGGAAAAATTTACCTCCTGCGGAATACTATCAATATAACCAGATAGCTCATTTTATCACTTCACTGAAAAGGGTTTCCGACTTATCTACAACAACCCCAATGGAATATCTATGTAAACGCATTGACATCTGTTCAGGGTATAAATCCAAGGTTTACAGCATTTTGATATCTATGGATGGAAAACTCCCTTATTTGGAAAAATGGGAACAAGATAGAGGGGAGGTCTTGGACCCTGGGGAGTGGCACAGACTGGCGCAAAGAGCTGCAAAATCAATTATAAACACCTCACCCATAGAAGCTAACTACAAAGTACTAATGAGTTGGTACTTAGTCCCCACTAGAATTGCCCATTGGGTGCCGGGAGCTTCCCCCTTGTGTTTGGGAGCGTGCGGCCAAGAGGGAACAGAGTATCACGTTTGGTGGAAGTGCCCAAAAGTTTGTAGATTCTGGATCCGAGTCTACAATTTTATTTATTCCCTCACTGGGACTAATTTGACTAAGTTCCCGCAACAGGCACTCGTCGGACACCCTGTTGGGGGAACCCCCGAGATGCACCCAACGACTATTATCTTTCATCTTTATGGCAGCCAGAATAACGATTGCAAGATCTTGGAAATTCCTGGTGCAATCCTTTGACCTCTTAAAGCACAAATTGTCCTGGATAATGTTAAATGAACGCCTCTCTGCAACTCTGCAGAAAAAGCTTCCCCGATTAGAAAAAACCTGGAAGCCCTGGATCACCTATCTGACGGGGACGGCCTCGTCAGACCTGAGGCTAGCCTTATAGTGAATTTCTTCACCCCCTTCCCTATCTTCCCTGTCACTTTTCTTCTAACTTACTCCCACTTTGGGTAGTTAGGAGAGCGTTGTAGGGTTGCTGGTCGGCCGCCATCAATCCCACTCCCAGTTTGAGGGCTATAAAACACAAAAACTAGCTACCGCGAG
The DNA here is from genome assembly GCA_037952835.1 of Lithobates septentrionalis. Classification (NCBI taxonomy): domain Eukaryota; kingdom Metazoa; phylum Chordata; class Amphibia; order Anura; family Ranidae; genus Lithobates; species Lithobates septentrionalis. The sequence continues at coordinate 167,343 of JBBDGP010003830.1, forward strand.
CGACTCATGGTTGCTATGACCCCTCGTCTACGATGGGGGTGTCCTTCAGTCATGCAGCTCCTCTTTGGAGGATGTCTTCTCTGCTCTTAAAGAGGTTGTAAAGGTTTGAGTTTTTTCATCTTACTGCATCCTATGCAGTAAGGTGAAAAAACACCTGGCATTAATGACGGGCCCCCCAGCCCCCCCGTTTTACTTACCTAAGCCTGTTTACCTGCTCGGCTCGTCCCCGGCGTCCTCTTCTCCACTGAGTCTCGGCGTTGATTGGATATATTGATAGCAGCGCAGCCATTGGCTCCCGCTGCTGTCAATCAAATCCAATGAGAGAGCTTCCCGAGGGGGTTAGCTATTGCGGGGAGGAGCCGAGAGAGCCGCCGTGGGACCCCAGAACAGGAGGATCGGAGCCACTCTGTGCAAAACGAGCTGCACAGTGGAAGTATGACATGTTTGTTATTTTTAAAAAATAAAAAATGAACCTTTACAACCCCTTTAAGAATCCTGGTCATAGCCCAAAATAGTGTGAGGGCTCCTTCACACGGACGTGTCCGTGTACGGAGCCTGGTCTGCTCAGCGGGGGATCGCTCTGTCGATCCCCGCTGAGCAGGCAGATGACAGGACCTGTCAGAGCGCCACTCTCCCCTATGGGGGATCAGATGACGACGGACCATAGAGTCCGTCGTCACCCGATCCGATGACGGATGGAAAAGTAGGTTTTTCCTCCGTCACACTTTTTCGGATCGGAGCGGGTCGGATGTCAGTGGACATGTCACTGCTGACATCCAACGCTCCATAGAGGTCTATGGAGTGTCTGTTCAGGTCCGCCTAAAAAACTGACAGGTGGACCTGAACGGATCGGCCACGTGAAAGAGGCCTAATTCTGTTTTTTTAGCAACCATTGGTGTATATTACTAATGTTATTTTATATTTGTACGGCTTATAAACTTAATAAAAATGATTGGAAAAGAAAAACTGACCACACTAAGCATGAGAACACACTGTGATCAGTTCTCTAGCTGTGCTGGGAACTTAGCCTCAGCAACACTACACTGAGCCTGGAGATCAGACTTGTATTGACAACCCCCCCTGCACAGCCATTCACTGGGAAGCTCAGTGTAGTGTTGCTTCTCCTCCCCTCAGCTCGTATGCAGCTGATCACAGAAGGAACAGAGGGTATGTGATCACTTATAAAAAAAGGAAAAAAAAAAAAGGACTTATGTTTTTTTTATATCTTTACACAAATGATTTGCCTTTCATTTCTATTTTACTGAATGGGTTGTTTTACAATGTGATTATTTACAATCATTTTTGTTAAAGAGATTTTGTCACCAACCAAGGTGCACATCGTGATATTTCTGACTTTCTGTCCAGTAACCCTACAGAAGAATGTACTGAAGAACTGTGACTTGCTAGTCCTCTTGGCAAACAATGAAACTTAGCACAGAACGTTAACATTTTTTAAAGAGACCCTGTCACCAACTTACAAAATAGCTGGTAAATGCACATAAAAATCAAGTATTTTAAATGCTTACATACAGTGTTTTTCCCTTCCACAAATTATGTTTTTCACTTTCATTGTGTCTTTGACCTGATTAAGCACTGATTAAGATTACTGATTATGATTAAGCACTGTTTGTAGTGTGAAACGCGTCAGTTTCCCTGCACTTCCTGCTGTGACATGTATTTTTGTTGATTTTATTCAATAAAGGCGAATATTATTTTGAGTGCGGCTGTCCAGGACTTTTCTCATAACTTTATGCGTCTTTGACCTTGCTAGAAAATTTGAACACCCAAGAAGAGTCAATGCCCTAGCATGGCCCCCTCCCTCCTTCCACAACATAGCCCTCTCCTCTTCCAATAATGTCTACTTATGACTGTGCTGGCCCAGATCCCTGTCCTCTCCCTACATAGTTTCTATGTAAGCCATCATGGAAAAAAGCGAATCTACCTTTTGCTGCAAATGCTTGTTGCCTGGCTGTCATGCTCACTCTTTGCACGGCTTCAATACTTTGAGTCTCTGCCTTGGAACATGTATAGAATAAGGATAAATGCATTTCCTCTACCTCTTCTGACTGACAAACTTGTTCCACTCTAGTGGCCCCCTAGGTATTGAAGCCTGCGAGTCTGTATAGCTGCCATATAACTAGCATTTGCAGAAAAAAAAAGAGCTATGACTTGGTTTCCTTCTACCCATACTCTGAAATCACTGTTAGTGGTAGACTAGGAAAACTAGTCAAATCTATATTGACATGCAAGGAAATAGTACCATCTGCTGGTTTATTAGTGGTACTGCAGATTTCTTTCTGCTTAAAAAACTAAACTATTTCTCTACATCACTAAGCTCACTAGATTGCACACCAATCAGTTATTTATAAGATCTGACACACCAAGCTTTCAGCACAAATGCCTTCAGTGCATTTGACAGAAGACAGGGCTAGGGGTATTTCCAGCAAAGAAAGAGGCACAATAGATATTAGTTCACATCAGCCAATCAGGCGTTTGCTTCTATTTTAGACGCTGCTATTGAAACATGGGGTCTTTCATTTGAGCAGCCTGGAGCTAAAGGTGAATTATAGTAATGATGTGGATAGGGGATATTACTGCGCTAAGTCAATTAGTGAAGAAAAATGAACAGCTGCTACATAAGAACGTGACAAAAGCTCAATGCAAAAGATCAGTGAAAAATGTAGCGCTAAAAATATAAAACAATAAACATTGAACAATATATCAAGTATTGTGTGTAAATAATAAAAACTTTGTGATAAAAATCAATCTCAAATATAATGAATATAAAACAGAACATGTATATAATGAGTAGAAACACAGGTGAGAAAGTCCCAAAAGGTGAAACCATCCTATGGTAAACATATATGGAGTCCACCACGAAAAGCTGTTGCTCAGAAGTGGGGTACAAAGGCCTCAGCAGGCATGTAGAGCATCAGGGATAGTGTGTCCTCCACCCGAGATAAGGGGTATACACTCTTACCGGAAATGGTGGACTCAAATGTCAGCGACAACGAGTCAATCAAGCGAGGATAGCCTGATCAGCAGATTTCCAAAACGATCCAGGGAATCCAAAGAGCTCCAAGATGGAATCCAGGGACTGAAAAGACAAAAACTCTCATCCGAAGGGCTGATTACAAGATCACATTGTTGAGTCATCAAAAAGTTCACATTCTTCACTGCTCTCAAAAGTGGTAACGGCTAGTTCCTACCCAGTAGAAGGACCCTGGGTGATGTCCTTCTACTGGGTAGGAACTAGCCGCTACCACTTTTGAGAGAAGTGAAGAATGTGAACTTTTTGATGACTCAACAATGTGATCTTGTAATCAGCCCTTCGGATGAGAGTTTTTGTCTTTTCAGTCCCTGGATTCCATCTTGGAGCTCTTTGGATTCCCTGGATCGTTTTGGAAATCTGCTGATCAGGCTATCCTCGCTTGATTGACTCGTTGTCGCTGACATTTGAGTCCACCATTTCCGGTAAGAGTGTATACCCCTTATCTCGGGTGGAGGACACACTATCCCTGATGCTCTACATGCCTGCTGAGGCCTTTGTACCCCACTTCTGAGCAACAGCTTTTTGTGGTGGACTCCATATATGTTTACCATAGTATCGTTTCACCTTTTGGGACTTTCTCACCTGTGTTTCTACTAATTATATACATGTTCTGTTTTATATTCATTATATTTGAGATTGATTTTTATCACAAAGTTTTTATTATTTACACACAATACTTGATATATTTATTGTTCAATGCTTATTGTTTTATATTTTTAGCGCTACATTTTTCACTGATCTTTTGAATTATAGTAATGTAGAAATAAAAAAAATATCAATGGAATGGGTCTCCTCTTGCACTGTGAGGGTTAAATGCATGTTTTCGTTTGGGGGGGACAGAAAAGCAGTTATTCTTACCCAATTCCTTGCTCCCGCGCCTTCCCACCAGCTGCATGATCCTTCGGACCCCCAAAGCTGCTTTCCCTTCTATTGCAGATATTCTGATGTTATCACATGCAATGCAGGACGAGCAGTGAAGCAGCAGTGGTGAACTCCAGTTCTGTAAAACCGAAGCAAATACTTTAAAAAAATACTTTGGCTGGAGGATGTGACCTGCTTTTCCAGCCCAATAGACAATCCATCTTTATAGTACATATGGCCATTGGCTCTCAAGAGGACCTGTTTAACATACACCTGGAAATTTTTTGAGATTCCTTCTCCACTTAGTTATACACCAGATCCCCTGAATTACAAATATTGGGGCTATCCTTGGTGTCCCTCCTGTGGCTTGCCTATATCATCTGGAGGCCATTTTTTGGATCATCAACTGATCCAAAGGACATCTCAGCAAACTGAATCTGGAAATCCATCCTGGACATACAGAGACCTGTAACTGCGATACAATCGGGGTACGACGCCCATACACGGGCCAATATTGTTCAATTACATTCCCGTTTTGGTGTATGCAGCAGGTTTAAGACTTTTGTTAATCGATGGATACGATTCATACTTTGGAGCCCATAGATGAGCTGCAGTGATATCAGTCTAATTGTCATCTACATGAGACCGTATACATTTTGATAAACACCTATACTATGGACACGTGACAAAACACAAACGGAAAAATCTTTACCTTTGGGTGTTTATATTGTTTCCCTTGATCCAGCTTCAAACTTGACTGAATCAGCCAATAGGATGTCAACCATCTCCAACTAATGCATATTTAATGACCTATACTGGTCAATCACAGAAAACAGCAGATCTCTGCAGTTAATTGAAAGCTGGAGACACCTTTGCTACAATTAGAGCTGAAACAACTAATCGATTAATCGACAACTAATCAATTATGAAATTAATTGATTACTATTTTCATAATCCATTAATCGGCCAGTAACATAATAGGGTTAAAAAAAATAAAATGAGCCCTTTATAGTACAAAAAGAGCAAATAATCGTTACTGTAAATATTACTTTCACAGTTCTACAGTAAAAGAATAAATCCCTTACAGTAGCGATTATCTGCTTTTTTTGTACTATAAAGGGCTCATCTTAGTTTTTTTAACCCCATTATGTTACTAAGCGTCTTAGACCTGGTTCACATCTATGTGTTTTTTGGTGCTTTTTGCAGAAACACACTACAGTTCATTTACATGGTTTCCTATGGGACACGTTCACATCTATGCTTTTTTCAGCCGCTGTGTATTTGGAAAGGGTCAGGGACTTTTTTTTTTTACGCGAATCGGTGCTTTTTTGGTTCAATATACTTCAATGGAGAAGCTGCAGAAAAGCATGTACCGGTAAAACATTTTTGCAGCAATTTGTGTTTTTTAATCTGCTCAACAACAAATTGGCCAAAAAACAGTATGTCTCTTCTAATAGTATATACAGTATGTCTCCTCTAATAGTATATACAGTATATCTCCTCTAATAGTATATACAGTATATCTCCTCTAATAGTATATACAGTATATCTCCTCTAATAGTATATACAGTATATCTCCTCTAATAGTATATACAGTATATCTCCTCTAATAGTATATACAGTATATCTCCTCTAATAGTATATACAGTATATCTCCTCTAACCATATAGTTGGTTGTTTATAATTACCACTGCATAGAGATATTTAAGAATAAATTGTCTTTTTTTTAAACTTTACATATTAACTAAATTATAACCACACTTTTTTTAAAGTTATTAACCGATTAATCGAAACAATAATCGACCAACTAATCGATTATGAAAATAATCGTTAGTTGCAGCCCTAGCTACAATTACCTTTGGTGTCATCCTTGGGAAACTTATTTCCTTTCAAGTCCATCCTTCCTCTTTGGTATTAGTCTTGATATAGCAGGGTCATGCATTAGCGCTTTTTAATTTGTGACAATATTGTCTTATTACCATGTGATTTTATTAGTGATTCATTAATTTTTTGCAAATTACATGAATATTATCCAACCAGGGTAGGGTTGTTCTGCCTGGATTGGAACACTGTTAAAAATTTTGTACTTCACCAATAAAGCTTCTAATAATTAATTCATATACCGTGGCTGATCTCCCTTGATTGTTTCTTAGGGTTACCTTTTAACCCTTCCCCACCCCTTTTTATGTCCTAAGCTGCACGCTTTCTGGGAGATATACCGCCCTAAGGGCGAATTGGTGGGTCAGTTTACCTCTATGGTTCAATAACCAAAAATGTAGGATTCTTTTTTGCATTTTATAGTCTGTTGCATGGAGGCTGCACTCTGGTGAGGAGGCACTCTGGTGAGGCTGCATGGAGGGAGCACTCTGGTGAGGCTGCATGGAGGGGGCACTCTGGTGAGGCTGCATGGAGGGGGCACTATAGGTGAGGCTGCATGGAGGGGGCACTATAGGTGAGGCTGCATGGAGGGGGCACTATAGGTGAGGCTGCATGGAGGGGGCACTATAGGTGAGGCTGCATGGAGGGGGCACTCTGGCGAGGCTGCATGGAGGGGGCACTCTGGTGAGGCTGCATTAAAGGGGACTGGTGAGGCTGCATTCATGTGCACTGGTGAAGCTGCATTCATGGGCACTGGTGAAGCTGCATTCATGGGCACTGGTGAAGCTGCATTCATGGGCACTGGTGAAGCTGCGCTGATTGGCACTGGTGATTCTGCGCTGATTGGCACTGGTGAGTCTGCATTGATGGGTACTAATGAGGGCTTTTTCTAACATAGACTCTCAAATGGGCACAGAAAGGACCCGCACACGCAGGCGACGTCATTATGTGTTGTGCCACGTGTCTCCGTGCACAGGGCCTGCTGCAAACCTTCTAGATCTACCATCCCGGATAAGGCAAAGATCACCACTTCCCTCCAAGTACCTCCCTCACCTCGGCAAACAGTCCCCAAAATGGCGGAAGAGGGGAGGACACACCAGTCAGCCAGGGTGCCAGCCAGCCACCCACAGCAGGGCCAGGATGCCAGCCAACCACCCACGGTGACCCACCCACAGTAGGGCCAGGGTGTGTGCCACCCAACCATCCACGGTGACCTACCCACAGCAAGGCCAGGGTGCCACCCACCCACGGTGACCCACCCACAGCAGGGGCAGGGTGCCAGCCAGCTAGCCACACACGGTGACCCACCCACACCAGGGAGCCAGCCACCCACAGGAGCCAGCCACAGAGGACACGGGAGCCAGCCAACCACAGAGGATGTGGGAACCAGCTAGCCACAGAGGATGCGGGAACCAGCCACAGCTACAGTACCCATAGTTAAGGTAAGAAGAGCTCTACACAGTGCCAATTTTATTTCTACTTTGTGAGAGGTTGGGGCAGGGGAGAGAGTCATGGCACAAGGAGGGGGTCCTATGAGGACCAGAGTGAATGAAGGTATTCACTGTACACTCTGTTAGAAAGAGGCCCCCCTCAAGGTCCCATTATACTCCTTTGTAGTCTCTAATAGGTCCTGGAGGGGGGTCTCTCTCTCTAACATAGACTCTCTAATGGACACTGTTAGAGAGAGACCCCCCTCCAGGTCCCATAAAAAAAAGGCAGAAGTTGTACTTTGTGCAAAATGTAGGGGCGAGGTCAGGGTGGGTCCTGGGCGGGGCCTGACAGGGGGCCCTTGCTTTATTTGGTCCGGGGGCCCTGAGGGTTGTCAGTCCGCCCCTGCCTGTCAGTGCCCCATCAAAGTGCCAATCAGTGCCCCTCAGTAAAGTCTGTCACTAGTTCCTCATTAGTGCTGCCTATCCAGTGCCATCTATCAGTGCCGTCTATCAGAGCCGTCAGTGCTGCCTATCAGTGCCCATCAGTTTTTTGTTCTTCAAAATTGTCGCTCTTTTTTAGTTTATAGCGCAAAAATTTAAAACCGCAGAGGTGATCAAATACCACCAAAAGAAAGCTCTATTTGTGTGAAGAAAACAATAAACATTTAGTTTGAGTACAGTGTTGCATGACCGCGCAATTGTCATTCAAAGTGCGACAGCGCTGAAAACTAAAAATTGTCATGGGCAGGAAGGGGGTAAAGTGCCTGGTATTGAAGTGGTTAAGGAAGTACTGAATAAAATTGTTATCTTTTTAAACAAACTATGTATTGTTGACAATTGGCACCTTGAAAATCGCATGACATTTATTTTTCACTTTCCTTCATTAACTATTAGTGATGTGGTGGCTCTGGCTCCCTCTCTTGCCCACAACACGTTTTCTACAAAAATACTACATGAAAGGAAATTCATATTGAGGGTGGGGACTGATGTGAAAGTACACATGTATATGTGTAAAGCCCTGCTTAAATTGACGACGCTATACCTGAAATAAATAAAATAAATATACCAAAACCCGCCCATAACTGAGGATCAGGGATCGTTCGAAAATGGGGCAAGTTAGGGTTCCCCCAAAGAGGCTGGATAGGTGCCCAGCGCTCCGCGAGGGAAAACCCCTTTCCGGCCGCCTTCCATACCTGAAGGGTAGCCGTAGTTGGAGCAGGCAGCTCCGCATAGGCTTTATCCCCTCTGTAGACCAGATATTGTAATGCCTGTATAGACCCTAGTCGAGCCGCCTCCACACACACCGCGGCATTAGATCGTTTCCCTTCGAACCACCAATATGTTGTTACAAGCATCGCAGCCCAGTAATGGATCCTAAAATTGGGGAGAGCAAGCCCACCCATCTGTATAGGTAATTATAATGTGGATTTGGCTAATCGTGGAACAGAAACATTCCAAATAAAGGAAATGATATATCTGTCTAACTCCTGAAAAAAGGACATCGGGATCCAAATCGGGCTATTTCTGAAGAGGTAATTAAACTCGGGTAATAACAATTTTTATGATGTTTATACGCCCCAGTAGGTTTAGAGGAAGTCCAGACCATGATTGACGGAGCAGAGGGAGCATGTTGAGGCTGTAATACTGGGCAACATCTCTGGACACCCGAACCCCGAGATATTTAAATTCCGATACCCATACCAAAGGCGTATTGTTTGCCCCATCAGAAGCCCCACTGTCCAAAGGAAAGAGGATCGATTAGGACCAATTTATGCGGATCCCTGATACTTGTTAAAAAGATCCAGGGCAGCCAGTAAAGACGGTCCCGCATCACTCAAATAAAGCAGTGCATCATCCGCGTATAGGGATATTTTCTCTTCAAGTCTACCTATCTGCAACCCTTTTACCTCCAAGGACTCTCTAACCAGTATTGCCAGGGTTCCACTGCAAGGGCAAATAAACTAGGTGACAACGGACATCCTTGGCGAGTGCCTCTGTGGAGTGGGAATGAATCAGAAATCCTATCATTAGTGCGTACCCTAGCCTTTGTTGCCCGGTACAACACCTGGAGCCAGTGGAGAAATCCAGGACCAAAACCAAAATGTTGCAGCACACCCCAGAGATATTCCCACTCCACAGAGTCAAACGCCTTCTCGGCATCAAGAGAAGCATTCACCCTATGTCCAGAGTTGTCATGGACCATGGACAAGTTAAGGAAAAGGCGTCTTATATTAATATCCGTGCCCTTGCCTGGCATGAAACCAGTCTGATCAACATGGATCAGTGTTGATATAACCGACGATAAACGTGTGGCAAGGATCTTGGCCAGCAAATAAAATAAATATAATTAGTCATTTATATACATATCCTAAAATGTACTGTATAATATTGCTCAGAAAGTGAACATACACTTTAAAGGTAAAGCCAATAGATCAGCTATCAAACAGGTAATATATATTGTATGTCTTTTTATATTGGGAATGCTTTGTATTGATTCACTACAACAGCTGTTCTGCTTCACTTTCATGTATTTTTTATGTTTTGTATTGAACCGCATGAGGTTAGCATTTTTTGCAGTATGCTGACATCTAGCGGCAGTTTTGGGCCACTGCATCTTGCTTGCTAATGTCATTTTGATATCTACCTCTGTCCTCCGCTCCTGTTTAGTGCTAGATAATTTAGTGTTAGCCAACCTCCCCACAACACACACACACCTCTTCCATGCTCCCCTAGTCAGTGATCCGCAAAGACAGGGCCCAGGAAAGTCACTGTCTTCTTACATTTCAAAAGACTGGAAAATACTGCAGGGGGCACACATTTGCAACTGGGGCTCTTTCTCAAAGTGGGCTATTTCTATAAGTGGGAGCACTTCTGACTCTGCACTCATCATTAACTGATTATCTCATCTGAGAATCTCTTCTCTCATCCTACAGGTATGTGCTAACTGAACCATCTCCACCCAAAAACTGAAACACTGCTATCTGCTTTTCTTATGCGTCTTTAATAATGCTGGTATGTGCTAACCGAACCATCTCCACCCAAAAACTGAAACACTGCTATCTGATTTTCTTATGTGTCTTTAATAATGCTGGTATGTGCTAACTGAACCATCTCCACCCAAAAACTGAAACACTGCTATCTGCTTTTCTAATGTATCTTTAATAATGCTGGTATGTGCTAAGTGAACCATCTCCACCCAAAAAAATGAAACACTGCTATCTGCTTTTCTTATGTGTCTTTAATAATGCTGGTAAGTGCTAACTGAACCATCTCCACCCAAAAACTGAAACAATGCTATCTGCTTTTCTCATGTTTCTTTAATAATGCTGGTATGTGCTAACTGAACCATCTCCACCCAAAAACTGAAACACTGCTATCTGATTTTCTTATGGGTCTTTAATAATACTGGTATGTGCTAACTGTACCATCTCCACCCAAAAAAATGAAACACTGCTATCTGCTTTTTATATGTGTCTTTAATAATGCTGGTAAGTGCTAACTGAACCATCTCCACCCAAACACTGCTATCTGATTTTCTTATGTGTCTTTCATAATGCTTGTATGTTATTTTTACTTAACCGTCTGTAGACCTGTCCACATTACAATGCTTTATCATCTCCCTTGTCTTACCCAAAATTATGGCCCATTTAACTTCAGTGCCCTCTTGCTAGTCTGTTTCTGAAGTAAGAATTTTGCCCTGTTAACCAGCCAAGCTTTATTACCTCCTGAGTGCTAATTGAAATCCACCCACACCCCACCCCTATTAATATAAATATAAGCTTCTATTGGGGGAAGCATTTGCAGGGGGCACAGTCTATAAGTGGGAGCACTTCTGACTCTGCACTTCAGCAAAGGGACACAAGAAAAAACTTTGAAAAACACCACACAGACATCAGGTGATCTTGTTTACCCCTTTAGCTCTTTCTCCTTGTAAGATGCATTCTTTACCACTCCTTTTAACAGCTCTGTCCTCTATCCTAAAACTATCTCTCCTTCACCCCTCTTCTCCCCCCCCACAGCATATTTATATATATATATATATATATATATATATATATATATATATATATATATATAATCACCCTCACCTCTGTCCTCCTTATCACTGCACCCACCAACTCCTGCCAATTCTAAATCCACACACACTAAAAATCTACAAGACCCTGGGGCACGTCCCTTCATATAAATCCCACTCCCATATTACCTCCCTCACCCTCCTGCTTCTCCTAACCTCTGAAGATATATCCCCAAACCCTGGGCCTCCATCATTTAACTGTACCCCATGCACCCTCTGGCAGCAGCCGCAATCACCACAATTTAGTTCCCATTTCTATTCTTCCCAAGACCAGACTCCCTTTTCTCTTGTGCCCTTTGGAACTCCCGCTCTGTCTGCAACAAACTCGCCTCTCTCCATGACCTCTTTATCGCCAACTCATTTAACCTACTCGCCATTACCGAAACCTGGCTCCACAGTTCCAACACTGGGTCTTCTGCTGCCCTATCCCATAGAGGTCTTCTCTGGACTCACTCCCTCAGATCCAGTGGACGTAAGGGAGGAGGTGTCGGAATCCTCCTAGCCCCACATAGCACCTTTCAGGTACTTGAGCCACCTCCCTCTCTGTCACTCACCTCTTTCGAAGCACACTGCATTCGTCTTTTCACACCAATTTCTTTAAGGATAGCCATGATCTACAGGCTCCCTGGACCAGTATCAACCTTTCTTGATGACTTCTCTGCCTGGCTACCCTACTTTCTTTCCTCTGAAATCCCCACAATCATTCTCGGGGACTTCAACATCCTTATTAATACTAACACTCCTGCCCCTTCCAAACCTCCTCCTATGACCTGAAGCAGTGGATACATGCTTCTACCTACTCTGAAGGCAATACCCTTGACCCTGTTTTCTCTCACCTTTGCACTCCATGCAACCTCTCTAACTATCCATTCCCTCTCTCTGATTACCACCTTATTAGTTTCACTCTCCCTCTCCTCCACCTCCTCTCCCTCCAACTGCCTAAAAGTTACCTGCTGAAACCTACATCATCTCAACCCTTCTCTACTCTGCTATCGACAACCTCTACGACAAAATCTCACCCCTATCCACCAACCTAGCCACTCCTGTCTACAACGCTTCACTTTTAGCCTCACCGGACTCACTGGCCCCCCTCACTACACACAGAATCAGGCCCCGACCCCTTCAAACTTGGCAAAACAGATGATACTAGAAGTCTGAAGAAACATAGTCGTGCTCATGCGCGCCTGTGGCGTAAGACTAAGTTTTAGAGAGATTTCAACCAATATAAATCTGCCCTCCAAAAATACAATCCTAGCCTCCTCTCTGCCAAGCAGACCTATTTTATCACTCATTAGCAGCTTATCATCCCGTCCCCGTCAACTCTTGTCTACCTTCAACTCTCTACTTCATCCTCCACCCGCCAACTCACTCACTGCCCAGGAGATCGCCAATCACTTCAAACAGAAGATTGATACAATTCGTGCTGAGATCTCTACTGTTCAGATACCCTCCATGCTTTACACTTCATGCCCACAGGCACAATCATTACTTCCCTCTTTCAACCCCACCACTATAGACGAGGTTGCTAAACTACTTGGTAATGTCCACCTTACCACCTGCCCTCTGGATCCTGTTCCCTCACAAATGCTACGTTCACCCTCTGGCTCTATGCTACACTCCCTAACCCACATATTCAATCTCTCCCTCTCTTCTGGCATCTTCCCCAACTCTCTAAAACATGCACTTGTCAGATCCATACTTAAAAAGCCCTCACTGGACCCATCTAATCTTAACAACCTATGCCCCATCTCCTTGCCCCCCTTCTTATCCAAACTCCTCAAACGTCTGGTCTACAATCGACTGAGCGTCCACCTCGCTGATAATAGCCTTTTTGATCCCCTTCAGTATGGATTTCGTCCTCAACACTCCACAGAAACTGCTCTCCTAAAACTAACAAATGATCTACTAACGGCCAAAACTAATCAACACTATACTGTACTCCTACTCCTGGACCTCTCTGCTGCCTTTGATACGGATGACCACCCCCTCCTCCCTCAAAAAACTCCACGCCTTTGGTCTCCGTGACTGTACTCTTCGCTGGTTCTCTTCCTACTTATCCAACCGCACCTTTAGCGTTTCTTACAACTCTACTTCCTCCTCTCCTCTTCCGTTCTTTGTTGGGGTCCCCCAAGGTTCTGTTCTTGGACCTCTCCTATTTTCAATTTACACCTCCTCTCTGGGTCAACTGATAGCCTCCCATGGCTTCCAATACCACCTCTACGCTAACGACATCCAAATCTATTTCTCAACCCCTCAGTTCACTTCCTCTGTCTCCTCACGTATCACTAATTTACTATCAGATATATCAGTCTGGATGTCACAGCACTTCCTCAAACTCAAGCTATCCAAAACTGAACTTATAATTTTTCCTCCCCCATATGCCCCTTCCCCTGATCTCTCTGTCAAAATCAATGGCACAACTATAAGCCCATCCCCATATGCCAAGGTTCTAGGTGTAGTCCTGGACTCTGAACTCTCCTTCAAGCAACACATCCAATCACTGTCCAAATCCTGCCGCCTCAACCTCCGCAACATCTCCAAAATACACCCCTTCCTAACCAATGACACAACAAAGCTCTTAATTCACTCGCTGGTCAAGTCTCGCCTCGACTACTGCAACTCCCTCCTCATTTGCTTACCTCTACATAGTCTATCACCTCTTCAATCCATCATGAATGCTGCTGCCAGACTCATTCACCTTACCAATCGCTCTGTGTCTGCCACTCCTCTCTGTCAATCCCTCCACTGGCTTCCGCTCGGCCAAAGAATTAAATTCAAAATACTAACAACTACGTACAAAGCCATCCACAATTTCACCCCCAGCTACATCACTAACCTACTCGTTCTCTTTGTTCTTCTCAAGACCTCCTGCTCTCTAGCTCTCTTGTCACCTCCTCCCATGCTCGCCTCCAGGACTTTTCCAAAGCCTCTCCAATCCTATGGAATGCCCTACCCCAATCTGTCCGCTTATCTCCTACTTTATTAGCTTTTAGACGATCCCTGAAAACCCTTCTCTTCAGAGAAGCCTACCCTACCCACACTTAACAACTGTATTTTCATTTTCTCCATCAGCTCACCCCCCACAGGTATTACCTTTTGTTTCCACTTGACCCTCCCTTCTAGATTGTAAGCTCTAATGAGCAGGGCCCTCTGATCCCTCCTGTGTTCATTTGTATTGTAAGTGTACTGTCTGCCCTCATGTTGTAAAGCACTGCGCAAACTGTTGGCGCTATATAAATCCTGTATAATAATAATAATAATAAAAAACATCCTGTGTACTGCAATTAACTGAAGTAAAATTGCACTGAATTTAACTTCTGTGTCTTTTTGAAGAGTTAACCTGCCTGTGGATGGTGCCAAGTCAGCAGCTGACCATAATGTCCGGACAGACTGGATCTAAGGATGTATGTCAAGACATAATGCAGCATTTGAAACAGAACAACAGCAATGGAGGAAATCCATGAAAGAACTCTCGGAATAACAATCCATGTAGAGAAGCTTACACCTTTGAAAAGAAGCAAATTGTTTTAGTGATTACAGAAAAGTATGGTTCCTTGGGTAATGGCGCAGGATAAGACTTGATAAAGGGCATACATGCCAAAGCATTAAGTTAAAGAGTCTCTCAGATGTTGAGGTCACATGGACAGACAGGTGCTTCTCTGAAAGGAACAGTTTAAGCAGAGCCTCAGAACATAGAAGGAACAAACACCAGGTACCATTGGTTACAGAGCGAACGCTCACTTGGCCTACCTTCTTTGTGTAGTTGGTATACTTTGGTGCTCAAAGCATTTCCCACTTTCAACAAACGATGGCCAGAACAACACTGGCTAACCTCTGACAACTTGGGCCCCTAGCCAATGTTTAACCAGCATATTTGTTCTTCCCAAAGTACTGCATTCCTATCTGCCAAGCTCAACTCAAGGGCCCGGCCCTTTCTTGCCAGCTGACCACCTGTTCCAGGATTTGGCTGCTCCACAAAGAACCCACTGCTCTTTGTGCGCATATTGCTGACTGTCTGCTTCCCCTTCCTTAGGCACTTGTATGGTCACCGGACCAATCTCAGATGGTTGGATACGGGCCTAATCTGCCATACAAGCCCTTACCTCCCGCACCTGCTCTATGGTGCAATGACCAGGAAGGATGACTAATTTAGTAAATTAAAACGGAAGTTTAAGTATGGCAATTTTTACATAGCTACCTTGGTGACACTTGAACCAATGTAAGTATGTATGTGTCATACCTGTGGATTCTGCGTGGAGATGATCACAATCTACTGCTTATATTATGTGCAAAAAAAAAAGTAAAATATGAATTACCGCCATATTTAAAAAACGAAGACATGATCGGTAATATAAGTGATATAAACGTGCAACCATCATGATATGGTGGAGCACTTACTGAAATTTAACCACTTCAGCCCCGGAAGGTTTTACCCCCTCAATGACCAGGCCATTTTTGTGATACAGCACTGCATCAATTTAACTGACAACTGTGCGACGCTGTTACCAAATAAAATTGATGTGCTTTTTCCCCCCACAAATAGAGCTTTCTTTTGGTGGTGTTTGATCACCTTTGTGTTTTTTTTTTTTTGTTTTTGCGCTATAAACAAAAAAAGAGCAACAATTTTGAAAGATAAAGAAAAACTTTTTTTTTAACTTTCTGCTATAAAACACATCCAATAAAAATGTTTTAAAAATCTAATTTCTTCATCAATTTAGGCCAATATGTATTCTGCTACATATTTTTGGTAAAAAAAATTCCCAATAAGCGTATATTGATTGGTCTGCGCAAAAATTATAGCGTCTACAAATGATGGGGTATTTGTATGGAATTTTTATTTATTAATTTTTTACTAGTAATGCTGGCAATCAGCGACTTATAGCAGGACTGTGACATTGCAGCGGACAAATTTGACACCTAACTGACCCTTTTTTGAGGACCAGTGACACCAATACAGTGATCAGTGCTAAAAAATACGCACTGTTACTGTACTAATGAGACTGGCTGGGAAGGAGTTAACATCAGGGGCGATCAAAGGGTTAAATGTGTTCCCTGGGAGTGCTTGCTAACTGTGGGGGGGGGGGGGGGGGGTTGCTCTGACTGGGGGAAGACAGAGATCCGTGTTCCTGCTAAGCAGAAACACAAGATCTTCTCCCCTGTCAGGCGATCTGCCTTGTTTACATAGGCAGACCGCCGTTCTGCCTCTCAGGAACGATCGCAGGTGGCCAGAGGACATTGGGTCTGTCAGACCCACTGATTGGTTCCCCATCTGCCCAATCGGCGTGCGATCGGGCCTCCGGCAGCGTGTGTGCGCCCCTTATGAGGCTATTGCACAAAATGACATACAGGTACGTGATTTCAATAGAGCCACTTTGCCCCAGTAAATGTATGCTACGCAGTCAGCAAGTTGTTAAAGAGCTACACGCACGTTTTTTCTTATGAAGACGCACTATTAGACCCCTCTATGTGTGGACTGTTGGGACTTTTTATTTTATTTATCTTATATTATTATTTTATATATCTTTTTCATGATACAACACCTGGATGTATGTATATGTTTAGCACAGAATTTTCTGGTTATTCATCATGTATGGCAGTTTTATATAATTCTTGTGTATATTAATCATTGATTATCACACATTATATTTATCTTTCCTGAGTTCTCACATCTTGTTCTGGTGGCAGCTGTGAAATGTTGCATTCCTCATTACCCCAGGCTTATGCCCCGTACACACGGTCGGATTTTCCGATGGAAAATGTCCGATCGGAGCGTGTTGTCAGAAATTCCGACCGTGTGTGGGCTCCATCGGACATTTTCCATCGGACAAATCCGACGGACAAAGTGCCACGCATGCTCAGAATAAATAAAGAGATGAAAGCTATTGGCCACTGCCCCGTTTATAGTCCCGACGTACGTGTTTTACGTCACCGCGTTTAGAACGATCGGATTTTCCGACAACTTTGTGCGACCGTGTGTAGACAAAACAAGTTTGAGCCAACATCCGTCGGAAAAAATCCTAGGATTTTGTTGTCGGAATGTCCGAACAAAGTCCGACCGTGTGTACGCCCTATTAGTGCCAATGGTCACCAGGACAAATACAGAGTGTGAATCTCTCCAGCGGGGTGGCAAACAGCAATAAAAACCTGACAGAAGTTCTAACCCTTCTAAACTCTATCCAAATCCATAAAAAGGTTTGGCCTTAGATATTCTTTAGCTTCAGAGTTAGTTATGACGTTGCTTATATTAAAATACTTGTGGTAGATAAATAGCACATATACATGTGTTGTCTATACAGATCCATACAAAACAGAAAAAAGAGGGTTTTGAGTTTAAAGAAGGGACCGGTAGAAGATCTAAAATGACCATTCATAGCCATTATTAATATGACTGATGCTGTCCTCCCCGTCCTTTGTAGGAGACACATAAATGATTAATATTGAGATATGTAAGTGTTGCTGGAGAAGTGAGGCCTGTGACAGGGCTCAGCTCCCCCTGGGATGTCACTACCAGTAACTCGACATGCTGCGCTTGATAATGACACGTTCGTCTATTACAGCAGACCAGGAGCTGCGGTTTCCCAAGGGGCCCGTCAACAGCTGGGGCCCCATAACCTCAGCCGGTGCAAAGTGAAGGGTGACATCAATATGCAGCTAATGTACTGATCTCATAGGCACTCAAATGAATCTTGCAGTCTATGGGTCACTGTATTGTAAGTCAGGGGCCACAGCTGCTGAGACATGGGCCCCAGGGAGATGTGTATTAACGGTAATGGGCTCACGTAGAGCAACATAATAAGAGCTGATGCCGATCTACTAGTTGTCCTTTATTGGGTCCCCTTGTTTCTTTATTGTCTTTCTTGTGTGATGTAGAAATCACTTTAAATAAATATTCTGTTTTCCTACCACTGGCCAGTTCTTCATGAACCTCCCAAAATTCGCTCAGCGGGTGGCCTTGTCAGCTACCTGCCACCTGATATACAGTACCTCAATAAAAAAATGCAAGGACCGGCAGAAAAATTGTCGACCAAAAAGGTCCTGCATCCAATAAGATGCAGGCACTGTTCGGGTATTTTGAAAGCTGACGGGATGGCAGGAGATTTGTCCATATAGCCGCAGCAAAAGATTGGTCCAGTCTGCACTATGTAGTGTGGACGGAGGAACCTGTAAAAAAAATTTCAATTCAGCCTGCAAAAAACTATATGTGTATGCCCAAATTTAGTGTGACCAACACACTGGACATTCAATGTAACAATCTTACTCTGAGCCACTAACCCAGAATGAACATGCCGCAGACTGGATCAGCGTGAAGTCAAAACTCCTGCGATGTAAAATCCTGAGGCTTAGGGATCTACAGGAAAGCAAGGCAGTAAGCATTTTCTGAAGTCTCCATGCTTTATAAGCCCCCACCGAAACAAATATCATGTTATAACTGTTGGAAATCCAGTGATGTTTCAGCAATGTGTCTGAAAAAAAAGCCCATATAAAGGAAACTCTGCTGTCTGGACAGGAAGAAGGTGGTGTTTGAGAAGGAAACCCTCCTGTGAGTCAGACCAGCACATCAAACATTGTCAGCTATTAAAAACTTCCTAAATAGATCCTTTTGTTTTTCCCAGTTAGAAGAAATGTGACAGGGTCTCTTTAAAGCATAGCCCCTGACCCAATTATACTCCCTTTGCTGCATTATCCCAGCACCCCTTCCTTCCTGAATAGTCCCTATTACAGTCCAGTATCTTCTCATAAGATTACATCTGGATTTATTGAAAGACTAGGCCTCAAAAGCATATAAATTGCATAAAGTAGGTAAGGGGTACCATCATCCAAAAATTAGTGGAAGAGAAATGGGAATGGAGACCAGTCCCTTACTGGTGCTCCATGAACAAGAGCAGAATAGACTATCTCAGTACCAATTTAGACAGTTTACACAAATGATTTAAAAAGAAGTAGAATTTTTATTTATACAAAAAAAGATAAAAATAGGATATCCCAATACATCAGAACATGTTCAACAATTTTCATGCCGAAACAATAGTAAGCGTCTCGCCTGCTGCGTGAGCGTCTCCTTCTGGTCATTTCTGTATGTGTGCTCTGTAATCTTTTGTTCCTTCTTAGGGGCTACTCGAGTACCAATTTGAGGAAGGCGTTCAATCGAGCATTGACCTTTGACATTGAACTTCTCTGCTATATGACCCTACAAAACTGAAACAATCAAATACTGTCAAAATCATCACTAAATTCTCGGCTCACCATCACCAATTTCGAGCCATCTTATTGAAGCATTGGCTTTTAATAACGGATCATCATATTCTAAGTAAACACGTTAAGGCCATTCCAGAATTAGTTTTTCTTAAGGCCACCTCCCTGAGAGATTGACTTACCAGCAGTTACACTTACCAGTGTCCACGTTGTCCTTGGATACTGGAAGGCACCACGTATAGACTACCCAATGGTGAATTGTTTTCGCCATGTACACCTGCCAATTGTGGCACAAGAGGGGTTATATACCTGATAATGTGTGAATGCCAGGCCTTTTACATTGGGAAAACGATTTACGAACTTCGCCAATGTATTGGGGATCACCTATCTTACTCCACAAATGGCAAACTTACTACCATAGGTCGCCATATTGGCCTATACCATAGATTTAACCCTGATGTGGTTAAATTTCTAATCTTAGAAGTGATCCCCCAGGACCCCAGAGGGGGCGACTGGGATAGGGCCATTTTGCAACATAAGACCCTATGGACTGAGAGGCCTAATGAAAGTATTCCACCGGGCCTCAATGAACTTAATTCCTACAAACCGTTTTTGCAGCTGGTTTGGCCACAGTTGTGCTCTTATCTGACTGACTCTTGAGTCGGGTATGGCACCATTTGACCACTTTGTGTCTTGATGCAATTAATCATCATCGAGCTGAGTTGGGCATCGAGTGAACTTGGGCTGATACCCAATATACATCTAC
The DNA here is from genome assembly GCA_037952835.1 of Lithobates septentrionalis. NCBI lineage: Eukaryota > Metazoa > Chordata > Amphibia > Anura > Ranidae > Lithobates > Lithobates septentrionalis. The sequence continues at coordinate 187,598 of JBBDGP010003830.1, forward strand.
CATCAGTGGAACTAATTAGTGGGTTTATGTTTGCCTATATTTTGTAGATTAGTTATTTATTTTGGTACTATTAGTAGTTTGTATAACATAATGTCTATATAATGTTGTTTGTTCTTTTTCTGAATTTGTTCACCTATGGGGGGTTTTAATATCCTCAAGAGCAGGCTGTCACTTTAAGGACCTGTCACATTGCAGCCCAGTACTGAGTTGCGCTCTTTTCTTATTCGCTTTTGATGGGAGCTGGGTCCAGCATTGTATACTCTATAGTATGTTTCCATTTATGCCTCTCTTTTCTCTGTATATTTTCTAGACCTCATGCTCTAGCTCTGTGGCTTCAGCCTAATCTTAGGTGTTTTGCTAAGGTCTTTATTCATAGGGGTTTGGTCCCAGCTTTCATCCTTCACTTTCCCTGGATCTATGCCAATGTAATTGGTTTAGTAAGGTTAGTTACGTACAGTATCTCACAAAAGTGAGTACACCCCTCACATTTTTGAAAATATTTTATTATATCTTTTTATGTGACAACACTGAAGAAATTACACTTTGCTACAGTGTACAGCTTGTATAACAGTGTAAATTTGCTGTCCCCTCAAAATAACTCAACACACAGCCATTGATGTCTAAACCCCTGGCAACAAAAGTGAGTACACCCCTAAGTGAAAATATCCAAATTGGGCTCAATTAGTCATTTTCCCTCCCCGGTGTCAGATGACTCGTTAGTGTTACAAGGTCTCAGGTGTGAATGGGGAGCAGGTGTGTTAAATTTGGTGTTATCGCTCTCACTCTCTCATACTGGTCACTGAAAATTAAACATGGCACCTCATGGCAAAGAACTCTCTCAGGATCTGAAGAAAATAATTGTTGCTCTACATAAAGATGGCCTAGGCTATAAGAAAATTGCCATGACCCTGAAACTGAGCTGCAGCACAGTGGTCAAGACCATACAGCGGTTTAACCAGTGGTTGTCTTTGGTAAATAGACGTAGGATGCCCCACAGATGCTCAATAGGGTTTAGGTCTGGAGACATGCATGGCCAGTCCACCACCTCAGCTTCTTTAGCAAAGCAGTGGTCGTCTTTGAGGTGTATTTGGGGTCATTATCATGTTGGCCCAGTCGGTGAATGGAGGGGATCATGCTCTGCTTCAGTATATCACAGTACATGTTGGCATTCATGGTTCCCTCAATGAACTGTAGCTCCCCAGCGGTGGCAGCACTCATGTAGTCCCAGACCATGACACTCCCACCACCATGCTTGACTGTAATCACTTGACACTTGTCTTTGTACTCACCTGGTTTCCCGCCACACACGCTTGCCACCATCTGAACCAAATAAGTTTATCTTGGTCTCATCAGGCCACAGGACATGGTTCCAGTGATTCATGTCCTTAGTCTGCTTGTCTTCAAGAAAACTGTTTGCGGCCTTTCTTGTGCATCATCTTTAGAAGAGGCTTTCTTCAGTGATGACAGCCATGCAGACCAATTTGATGCAGTGTGTGGCGTATTGTCTGAGCACTGACAGGCTGACCCCCCATCCCTTCCACCTCTGCAGCAATGCTGGCAGCACTTATACATATATTTCCCAAAGACAACCTCTGGATATGACGCTGAGCACGTGCACTCAACTTCTTTGGTCGACCACGGCGAGGTCTGTTCTGAGTGGAACCTGTCCTGTTAAACCGCTGTATGGTCTTGGCCACTGTGCTGCAGCCCAGTTTCAGGGTCTTGGCAATCTTCTTATAGCCTAGGCCAGGGGTAGGCAACCTCAGCCCTCCAGCTGTTTTGAAACTACAAATCCCATGAGACGTTGCAAGACCCTGACAATCACAGGCATGAATCCTAGAGGCAGAGGCATGATGGGATTTGTAGTTTCACCACAGCTGGAGGACTGGGGTTGCCTACCCCTGGCTTAGGCCATCTTTATGTAGAGCAACAAATCTTTTTTTTAAATCCTCAGAGAGTTCTTTGCCATGAGGTGCCATGTTGAACTTCCAGTGACCAATATGAAAGAGTGAGAGCGATGACACCAAATTTAACACACCTGCTCCCCATTCACACCTGAGACCTTGTAACACTAATGAGTCACATGACACCGGGGTGTGAAAATGGCTAATTGGGCCCAATTTGGACATTTTCACTTAGGGGTGTACTCACTTTTGTTGCCAGCGGTTTAGACATTAATGGCTGTGTGTTGAGTTATTTTGAGGGGACAGCAAATTTACACTGTTATACAAGCTGTACACTCACTACTTTACATTGTAGCAAAGTTTCATTTCTTCAGTGTTGTCACATGAAAAGATATATTCAAATATTTACAAAAAAGTGAGGGGTGTACTCACTTTTGTGAGATACTGTAGGTACCTAAAAGGCCTCCCCCCCTTTCCTTCCCCCCTGTTTTTTTTATTTTCCCTCTTTCCCTTTCCTCCCCACATCCCCTCGTCTTCTTTTTTCCCTTGTCCTTTTCACCTTTCCTCTCCCCCCCCCCCTCTCCCCTTCCTCTTCTTTCCCCCTCCCCCACCTCTCTTCTTCCATCACCCTTGAGGTTATTTACATACCTTTCTATATACTTTTTATCTTAGTTACTCATCCACATGTACATGTCCCCCACATCCACCGTAGGGGAATTCTCTTGGTGTTGCCTCGACCTCGGTCCTTCTCAGTAAGTGACAGCGTCCTCTTTGCTCCTTCCCCAGCATACTGGCAAATATTTGTATATTATGGTGTACATATTCTTATATGCTTTGTCTTGACAATTATGTAAATAACTAATTTCAGACACTCTCCTGATGAAGCAGTAGAGTTCCGCAAAACATGTTGAGGAATGCATGATCTGTCAGGACCCATCATACTTCTGTCTCCGTAGGGGGCACATTAAGTACTAGTGACACACATGTACTGTTTCTGTATGTTTTTACTATTGTTTCGGGATGGAAATTGTTGAACATGTTATGATGTATTGGGATATCCTATTTTTATCTTTTTTTGTATAAATAAAAATTCAACTTCTTTTAGAATCATTTGTGTAAACTGTCTAAACTGGTACCGAGATAGTCCATTCTTTTCTTGTTCATGGTGCAGCAGTAGGGGACTGGTCTCCATTCCCATTTCTCTTCCACATCTGGATTTATCATATTATTTACCTGTAAAATACTCCATTGTGTAGACATCCAATAGCCCTAAGATTCCTGCTGTGTGCTGCCATCTTGGGTATGATGTCAGCAGGCCCAGTGTACTCAGAACTGCCATTCAAATTACACTCTATAAAAGGGGTCTTCAAACTTTTCAGTACAAGGGCCACATCATATATTTTAGAAAATATTTATGGGCTGAAAAAAATCCCCATCAGTCCCATCTGAGTCCCTCCTACATCAGGGTCGCTGTCAGAGGCCCCCTTATATCAGAGTTACTCCTTACATTAGGATCTCCAACAGAGTCCACGTACATCAGAATCCGCCTTACATCAGAGCCCCCCTTACATCAGATTATCAAGTTATGTAGGAAGGTGAGGGGAGGGGCGGAGGAGCTGGGTCAGCACAGACAGTAATGGGACACTCCAAGAAGAGGATGGGGCTATGACATGCAATGGGGGGAAGGGGCTATACTAGGAAACTGACTCTCCCTAGAAAAGTCAATTTTGCTAGCAAGCTCAAAAGAACTATATATGTGAATATAAAAAAATGATTTCTGGAAAACATTTGTATAGATATAAAAAAACATTATAAATACCCTTTTATATAACTGATCACATTCCATCTGTTCACGGCTGCATAAGAGCTGGGGGAGGAGAAACAGCAGTACATTGAGCTTCCCAGTGAATGGCTGTGCAGCAGGGGCATGTCAGGGCAAGTCTGATTATTGCAGGAGACTATACTGAGTTCCCAGCATAGCTAGAGAACTGAGAGCGCTGTGTTCTCCTGCTTAGTGTAGTCAATTTTAATAGGAAAGCAGAGGGACTGTCAGGAACACCAGGGATTTCACACAAAGGAAGCAATACAAAGAGAACATGATACTTTCTCAAACAAGTACATGGTACAGCAGACACATCAGGAATATGAAGTGTTGGGATAACAAATGCTGTAAGTATATCTGCGCTCTCCTCACCAATAGAGAAAAACATGCAGTGCGAGCACAGCCCCACTGCATGGGAAAAAAAATTCCCAGAGTTCTTCTTTAACTCTAAACTGATAACCTGGAAAGACTTTGAAAGCATTACCTCTGGACAATTTCAGGTACTGTAATTTGTCGCCATTTCACAGGTGTGTGAAATTTTAAATCTTGATATGTTTGGTGGCTATTTACTTGATGCAACATCATCTTTACTATTTTACCAAAAAATTGGGTATTATATTGTGTTTGTATGCACTAAAATTCAATCAAGTGAATTTTTTTTTTTAACCACCTCAATACTAGGCACTTTCGCCCCCTTCCTTCCCAGACCAATTTTCAGCTTTCAGCGCTCTCGCACTTTTAATGACAATTACTCAGTCATGCTACGCTGTACCCAAATGAAATTTTTATCATTTTGTTTGCACAAATAGAGCTTTCTTTTGGTGGTATTTATTCGCGACTCCATTATTATTTTTTTTGCGATATAAGCGCAAAAATAGTGGAAATTTGGAAAAAAAACAATATTTTCTTTTTTCTGTTTTAAAAGAAATCCAGTAAAATCTAATTTTGTCATAAATTTAAGCCAAAATGAATTCTGCTACATGTTTTTGATAAAAAAAATCCTGTTAAGTGTATAATAATTGGTTTGTGTGATCACGGACATATGTACGCAAATGATCATGTACAGATGTGTGCAGGTGATCACGTACATATGTGTGCAGATTACCATTGGGACATGTGATTTTAGTGGGACATATGTGGGGGACAGCTTTTTTTATTATTTGGGGACATGTGTTTTGGGGACATGTGTGTTTTACATTATGTGGGGACATGTGTGTGTTTTACATTATGTGGGGACATGTGTGTGTTTTACATGTATGTATTTACAGGTGTGTTGACACTAGGTTGGTGATCAGTGAGTAAAAAGCTGTAAAAAACAGCTCATACTCACTGATCATCAGCCGGCTGCAGCAATCCCCTCTCCTCTCCTCCTCAGCGACAACTTCCGTGTGAGGAGAGGAGAGCTGATCGCCTAGCAACCGGCTGTGTTTACATCACATGACGGCTGTGATTGGACACGGCCGTCATGTGATCAGGAGGGCCAATCACAGAGCCCTCCTGCCGATCCGAGATGCGCCGTGTCCGAGTGACACGAGCCCATCGGGATCGCGCCGCTGCGCGGGCACGCGCGATCCCGCTCCTTCTGAGGGACGTTCCTGAACGTCCACTCAGAAGGAGAGAGCGCCCACACGGCCGTTTATGTACATTGGCCGGGTGGGAAGTAGTTAAAGAGTAACTCCACTTTTGTGGGGAAAAAAATAGCAAATAAAGAAAAAATAATATAACGCATATAATTGCGACACTGATCATATTGCAATTGAATGTTATTTAAAATTATCTTTCCTTTTCAATCTGCAGCCACTGTAATTTTGTGAGAATGCATTGCAATATGGCTACCTTGAGTTGCTCTGTACACAGAGTGTGTACTGACCACTCCTCAGAAACATAATTTCCTGCTTATGTGATTGGCTCACCAATTTTCCCATAAGTCTGCACTAAGATACAAGTCAGATTTCAGGCATTCCCCGCAACATAAATTTCAGTTTTGCAGAGATACTTTCAATAGGAACACGTCTAAAGGGATGCAGGCCCAGCAGATTTTCTCATTAGAGCCCTGCAGCTGCACACCTGACAGTTAATAATGAAACCACTCCCATTAGACCCACTCAGAACAGATGCACAGAGAAACACACAGGGATTTCTTCAGAATAACAAAAGGTAGGAATCTGAAACAAAGTTTGTTATAATCCTTGCAATGTACATAGAACACATAGAGGGGAATGTTTTTTTCTCAACAAAAGTGGAGTTACGCTTTAAAAATTTTGTCTGATAAAACAGCTGTGCAAATATCGCGTGACATAAAAAATTGCAACAGCCACCTTTTTTTTCTCCATGGCCCCTGCTTTCAGAAAATATATCATGTTTGTGGGTTCTAAGTAATTTTCTAGCAAAAAAAAAAAAAAGAATGCAGATTTTAACATGTATGTGTAAAATTACAAAATTGCCATGGATGGCAAATGGTTAAACATAATGCTTGAATCTTCGAATTTGTATACCCAGCTGAGGATTGGCATTTAACATCAATTTATTTTTCTCCTGCCATCTTGCTGTGTTGATTTGGAAGCACCTGGAGATGCGCTCCATCTGCTCTCTCCATTGATGTGGTGGAGCGTTGTGGTCGGTGGAGGTTTGGGTGTGTCTGAGGAAGAATAGTAGAGCTGGTGTTCCGATGCCTGGGGGAGGGAGGTGTGTTACTCTGACATCCATTGTCACACTGACATGCCATTTCTCAGAGCATTCATCTGAGTACAGTCATTGTTCAGGCATGAGAGCGGGAGATAAGTGACAAGAAGAAAGGGCGGAAAGGTACAGTGTGGTTCAAATCCAGTATGGGTGAGCAGCTACAGAGAGCTGCTGTAACCGAAAACTGTGCCGATCCCCTCCAATGCCACCTGCACTATATCATGACATTTAACTGCCTCTTTAGACACTTACATTAGTCTGTTCTAGCTTTTTTAAACTTATAGCGGAACTCAAGGCAGATATAAAATACAACTGATTGTAGACACCCTTTTCAACTCTTCCTGGTGGCCCAAGATATTAATGCCAGGAGGTCAAGGTGGCACCCAAACCACTCAGTTGCCATGATTGGCTATCACAGCTCCCCTTCCTGACCAGGCCATTTTTTGCAATATGGCACTGCGTTACTTTTTTTTTGAAATTTCTCTTTATTGAAAAAAAATTTCTGTTGCAGTACAAAACAGGGCCATTGGGGCATACCCCGGCCAACCGATGCACATAGCCATGTGCATAACATAGTACGACTAACAAACTACACATTCCTAACTAAACACAACACAATCCCCGCTCAGGTAACACGTTAGGATCTTGACATGAGATATTATTTCTTGGGGGACCTTCTCTCGCTTTTAGTTAATAGCCCTTGACACTATAGGGACATTTGAGAATAAGTATGGTTGTTTTGATTTCTAGGCTAATGCCTCCGATTATCTATCTGGGGTCTGGACCTCAGCTCTCAGAGCCAGGGAGAGACAGAGGAAATCTATCTGGGTTGATCCCCTAAGGCAGTGTTTCTCAACTCCGGTCCTGAAGGCGCCCCAACAGGTCATGTTTTCAGGATTTTCTCAGATGAAACAGCTGTGGTAATTACTAAGGCAGTGAAACTGATCAAATCACCTGTGCAAAATAATGGAAAGCCTGAAAACACGACCTGTTGGGGCGCCTTGAGGACTGGAGTTGAGAAACACTGCCCTAAGGGGCTGATCATCTGTTGTGGATTCCGAGTCTGTCCACAAATGTCATATTTTTTGGGGTATCCTCGAGACAGATATGTTGCTTTATAGAGGTGTATCATTGTGTTAACTAATTGCTTCCATGAAGGCAGGGTGGGGGCTTTTCTAGCATAAGAAAGAAGGATACCTATTAGGGTGCGTGTTGCTTTGGCAAATGCCAGTTGTTCCATTAGGCCAAGGAGGCAGACACTAATTGTCAGGGGAATAGTAATGGTGGTTAAACTATGAAAAAAATTGAGTTACCTCCTGCCAATAGTCCTGAATCCGTGGGCAATCCCAGTAAATATGCGTAAAGCCTGCAGCACTACCAGAGCATCTCCAGCAGCTGGCCGACAAGGCTGGGTATATGCGGTGGAGGCGTTGGGGCATATAGTAGATGCTGTGTAGGATTGTGAATTGGATCAGTTTGTCCCTAGTAGCAACCAGCGGCTGGAGTGGATGGTCCCACATGTCTTCCCAGTCTTCACCATCCAGTCTCTGCACCTCCGCCTAACACAGACCACGTAGACCATCCAGTCCAACCTGGATGGTAGGTAGAAGTGCTCGATAAATTTGGGATAATGGTTTTGAGAGATCAGCATTGTCGAGAAGGGTCTTCATGTCATCGTGTTCCAGTCAAAGCTGTACTGTTTTGAATTGTGAATCAAAGGCGTGGAACCTGAAAAGGAAAGAGTTCGGAAGTTGGAATTTGTTTTTCAGCCTATCAATATCCCTGACTCATCACAGATATCCCTCAAATACTTGATGCCCTTACTGGCCCTTACTGGCCCACAAACACGGGTCTTGCAGAGAGTGGAATATCCTCAACCTTGGGTTACACAAGAACGGTATATTAGAGGACCATTTGGCCTTTACCAAATTAGGTTTAATCACTACCGTGCCATGCCTTAATAAATCGCTTTCATAGCCAGTGTTTAAGGTACCGGAGAACCCCCCGACCCCCTATAGAGGGCGTTGCGAAGGGCCTCAAAGGATCCCAAATGTGCTGCCTCTTGGACGACTGACGCATTGGTGTCATCTGAGACCAGCCAGTTATGTGCATGAGTGAGCATTGCCACTAAATAATAGGTGTGAAAGTCTGGGCAGGCAAGTCCGCCCTATGTCCAGGGCCTACGCAAGATTTTTCTACTGAATCTAGCCGGTGTGATTGCCACAAGAAGGAGGCCACTGTGGAATCCAACTGCCGGAACAGAGTCTTAGGTATCCAGACTGGGGAGTGTTGTAAAATATACAGCAAGACCGGGAGTAGTTTAATTTTTTTTTAAGTTAATTTTCCCTATAAGAGATAATGGGAGGTTCGACCAGGACTTCAGCTTCAGTTTACACCACTGAAGCACTGGGGATAAGTTAAGTTTGCTAAAGTCCTGGGTATTGGAAGAGATATTGATCCCTAGGTATTTAATGGTGCTTGCCCATTGTAGAGGTGAAGCAAAATCACTCAGCCTCTTTGCCCCGAGATCTACAGGTAGAATAAGTGATTTGCTCCAGTTGGTTTGGAGGCCAGAGAGAGTCACAAAATGGTCCAGCAGCCGAAGCGCCCCGGAAAGCGAGGAAGAGGGTTAGATCATCCGCATATAATGACAGTTTCTCGACCACCGAGCCAACCCGGATTCCAGACACCTCACTCGATCTCCGCAAGGCCTCAGCCAAAGGCTCCATCACCGGGGCAAACAGCGCAGGGGAAAGAGGGCACCCCTGTCTTGTCCCCAGCCAAATTGGAAAAGAGGGCGAAAGCCTACCATTTAGTTTATATGGGCCGTGGGAGTCCTGTATGATAAGCCGATCCATTTCCAGAAAATTGGGCTTAAGCCTTCCAGAACCTGCATCATATAGGACCATCTAACTGTATCAAAAGCCTTTGCACTGCATTACTTTAAGAACCCTTTCACACTGGGGCCGCAGCCGCGTCAGCGCTAAAGCATCGCTCGTTTTAGCGCTGTTTAAGCAACGCTTTTTGGTTGCTAGCAGGGTGCTTTTAACCCCAAAGAAGATTCAATCAAATGGGCGGCATATTTTGGGAGCGCTAAATACAGCGCTCCCAAACCGCCCCAAAGATGCTGCTTGCATGACTTTTCGGAACGTCCCGCCAGCGCATTGCCCCAGTGTGAAAAGTTACAATTGAATGAATAGGAGGCTGTTTTCAGGTGCTTAGCAGAGGCTATTTCCAGCGCTAAAATGTCTGAAAACCAGGCGGACAAGTGTGCAGTCTTGCAAAAATGTACTCAAATTAAAATTTGTGTCCCTTTTTTTCCCCACAAATAGAGCTTTCTTTTGGTGGTATTTGATGACCTCTGCGTTTTTTATTTTTTGTGCTATAAACAAAAACCGACTGACAATTTTGAAAAACAAAAAAACAATATTTTTTACTTTCTGCTATAAAACATATCCAATAAAAAAATTTAAAAATCAAATTTCTTCATCAATTTAGGCCAATATGTATTCTGCTACATATTTTTGTTTAAAAAAAAATCCCAATAAGCGTATATTGATTGGTTTGCGCAAAAGTTATAGAATCTACAAACTATAGGAATTATTTATGGAATTTTTATTTATTATTACTTTTTGTATTAGTAATGGCAGTGACCAGCGACTTACAGGAGGACTACGATATTTTGGCGGACAGATTGGACACTAACTGACACTTTGTTGGGGACCAGTAACACTAATACAGTGATCAGTGCTAAAAATATACACTGTCACTGTACTAATGACACTGGCTGGGAAGGGGTTAACATCAGGGGCGATCAAAGGGTTAACTGTGTGCCTAGCTGGTGTTTTACTGTAGTGTGGTAGGTGCCTTTACTAGGGGAAGGCATGGATTTGTGTCCCTGCTTGGAACACAGGATCCATGCCTTCCCTACTAACAGAACAGCGATCTGCCTTGTTTACATAGGCAGATTGGCATTTTGCCTGTGTACTGAACAACCAGCGGGTGCCAGCGGTCATCGGGTCCACGGGACCCACTGATCAGCTCCCACTGTGTAGAATCACAGCGGGAGTGAGCCGCGGCCGGTGCACACTTGCGCCCAATACCCGGAAGTGCAGGATCACGTATATACATGTGATCCTGCGCTACGCAGCGCAGCCGCCTTGTAGCAGTGAAACTGCTATAGGGCAGTCGGCAAGTGGTTAAATACAATAAGGAGAGTTTTTTTTTATCAGACAGACCCTGTCTGAAAGATTTGTACAGATAAAAAGCAAATATGGACTCACTCTGTGGGAATGTAAAATAAAACACTTGAGAAAATTCTTCCTTCTGCCTGCATTAGACTGATGACTTTACCTCAACCTAGGAAAAGTCACTGGACTGGAAATCAAGGATGGCACTTTAAAGATATGATTAAAAAAAAATCTGGAACATTTTTTAATAAGCTTTTTATAAATGCAGGCACTTGCATACAAAATACCTTTAAAAAAAAAAGAACATTCTTTATAAAGAAATGGTTGACATCCATAAAATCATACGACAGAGCAGATGCAGAACAAAATTTCAGTGGAGTCTTCTCATGAGTTAAATACTCATAGAAATGACACACGGTGTGGTGTGGTGATAGACATGCAATGACTAATGCCTCGTACACACATTCCGAATATCGTACGACCGATCGTATGACCGTTCTCGCTTAATAGTCGCAAGTAGAAATTGAATAGCTAAATAAAGTCACGAAAATTCTCGTACGGCAGACAAAAAAATCGGAAGTGATGTCATGTGTTGTAATGTATTTGTATTGTATTTTCGGACGACAACTATACTGACTAAATAAAAATCGTACGATCTGGAATCGTACGAGGAAAATTTTCGTGTATGTCCGATCGAATAATATCGGATGAACGGTCGTGATGGGCTGTCGAAAGTAGTGTACACACGATACAAATATCGTACGATCCTTCCTCGGACGACTGTTTTCGTACGATATTCGGATCGTGTGTACGGGCCATTACATACGTTAGTACAGGAGGCAGTTTCAAATTCAAGATGTTGAATCTGAATTTAATTATATTTAGGAAATAACCAGGGAAATAGATAAGAATGACTAGGAAAAGTAGCTAAGGGCTCGTTTACACTTGCTTCAAAACATGGTCTCGGACACGCTTATGCCTTTAAAGCTTTCTGAACGCCAGTCAAAGCTCCTGTCACTAAGTAAAATGGTTAGCTTATAGTCCTGTTTACAGCTTGTGTTTGCTTCGCTTCAAAAATTATACCCCATGTCGCTTCAGTGGTGCTTCGGGCGGGGTTCACATATGTGCAGCCGCGGTTCACAGCATGGGGTCCGGTGCGTCCCTGTTCACCGGTTCAGGTGAAAATCAGATCCGAATTTTTTTACCTGAATTTTCACCTGAATCGGACCCAAAGATGCACAGGACCCTTTTGGAATACGGACCGCGGCCGCCATGGACATGTGTGAACTGGCTCCATTGTGAGCCCGGCACAATCGCCTGTCATGCGAATTAGATGTGAGGATCCAATTTGCACATATGTGATCCCAGCCTCAAAGCATCTTCAAAGCCTCCATAGAAGTCTATGTCAAAGCTCGCTTGAAGCACCTGAAACTTTTGAGAGGCTTTTATTCAGCTTTAGCTTCACTTTGGAGAAATTGGAGATATCAGAACACACACAAAGAGCATCTGCCAAGCTTCATTAAAGGTTCAAAAAAGCACCACCGAAGCATCTAAGCATCAAAAACACATAAAAAAGGCATGTTTAAGCGGAAGGTGCTTTAATGTGTGTTGAAGTCGAAGCAAGTATAAATGAGCGCTATGAGAAGTAGAAAACAAATTCAGAGTATCTGGAGGGGAAAGGGAAGAATTGCAGCAACAGAAATATAAGAAAGAAACTCAGCAGAAGAAAAACTGAAAAAAAAGGCATCATAAAAAGTATATTATTAAATTTTAAAAAAGTTATATACAGTTTTCCCTTTGGGTACACAGGGTAGGAGAGGAGAGGGAAAAGGTCATCAAGGAGGTTCCATCAGTAGAGATTTACCTTCTTTGGAGTACAGAAATTGGTTTCTGGAACATTTTACTGTTGCTGTACATTGTGACACGTCAGTAATTTTTTTTATGCAGACTGAGAGGTCCGCTTTAACATCCAAAAAAAGATTATTATCTGAATTATTTTGATTATTATATCTTTCGCATGCACATTTATAAAACATTAAATAGTCTCACTTTTAAAATACTTGATTGCAGGCATCTTAGAGAGCCTTCGGTTTTCAGCAGCTGGTGGGCCTCTAACGAGGTTCCCTATTTCCACCCACAAGAAGAGGAAATTGTTTTCTGTGCGGTTAACAGTCACTACTATGAAAGAAAGTGCGAGTACCACTACAGAGCACAATCGCAAAAAAAAAAAAAAGACAACAGTGAGTGCCCGGGAGGACTGTGAACCTTTGACTTGGGGGAGGAAAGTACCAACACCAACTTAACTGACACTTTCCTAGTAAGGACTGAAGGTGTACCATGCAAAGTATGCCATGGTGCTGCATTGATTGGTGGGCATGGTGAAAGGTGGATGTTACTAAAAGACCTGGTTTATTGTGACATATTCATATATTCCAAAATCGACTTCCTTTGCAGCCCTCAGAATTTCTTCATATGACATTTCTTAGTCACAAAGGAAGTCTAGGCAGGAAGACTGACCACTGCCAAATTCTGATACCCACCATGTGCTAACTATAGATCCCGCTCTAATTAGTGTCTGAATCAATCTTCTTCAACAAGGATTCCATGGAACCCTAAAGTTTCTGGAGAAATTGTTGGGGTTCCTTGAGAAGTGGGCAGAGGCAGATTAATCTTTTTTCTGACCATTAATGTAAAGAGGTCCTTCTCTACTGACATATAATGCAAAGAAGCACTACACTGTCCACCAATGGAAAGGGTCACTTCTCCACTGAGCATCAATGGAAAAGGGTCACCTCTCCACTGAGCATCAATGGAAAGGGTCGCTTCTCCACTAAGCATCAACGGATGTGATGTCACTTCCCCACTGATGTAAGGAGGTCACTGCTCCACTGAATACCAATGGAAAGAGTCACTTCTCCACTGAGCACTAATGGAACGGGTCACTGTTCCACTGAGGACCAATGGAAAGGGCCACTTCTTCACTGAGGACCAATGGAAAGGGTCATTTCTCCACTCAGCACCAATGGAAAGGGTCACTTCTCCACTGAGCAAAGATGGAAAGGGTCACTGTTCCACTGAGCACAGATGGAAAGGGTCACTTCACTGAGCACCAATGGAAAGGGTCATTTCTCAACTGACCACCAATGGATGTGAAGTCACTTCTCCACTGACCACCAATGCATGTGGAGTCACTTCTTCACTGACCACCAATTCAATAAGTCACTTCTCCACTGATCACCGATGTAAGGAGTCACGTCTCCACTGACCACCAAATGTAAAGCGTGACATCTCCATTGAGCACCGATGTAAGGGGTCCCTTCTCTACTGATCCCCAATGTAAAAGGGGTCACGTCTCCACTAACCACCAATGTAAGGAGGCGCTTCACCACTAACCACCAATATAAGGATCACATCTCTACTGATCACCAAAGTAAGAGGTCACTTCTCCACTGATCTCCAATGTAAGGGGTCACTTCTCCACTGATCCCCAATGTAAAGGGGTGACATCTCCACTGACCACCAATGCAAGGAGGCGCTTCACCACTAACCACCAATATAAGGATCACATCTCCACTGATCACCAAAGTAAGAGGCCACTTCTCCACTGATCACCAATGTAAGGGGTCACTTCTCCACTGATCACCAATATAAGGCGTCACTTCTCCACTGATCACCAAAGTAAAGGAGCCACTACACTTTTGTAATGACTGTTTCTTTTCTGGTTAATATTAGTAATTTCATTAAATGATTATTACTGCATATCTTATTTTTGTGGTCCCTGGGGGGGGGGGGGGGGATTCCTCCAAGGTAAAAAGATTGAGAAAGCTTGGTCTAAAAAATGTGAAGTATCTCCACACAGGGCCCATTGGCCAGCATATCTGATGCCCCCCTGTCCTCCAGCCTAGCTCTTCCCTAGCGAGTGCACATTAGAAGACATAATGTACCTTTACTGGTGTTATCATCCTAACTGACGTTCCTCTTTAAATACATTGGAAGACTCCTTCTGTAAAGAATTGCAGTTTGCAGAGGCTGGGAATAGTCCTGTTCCACAGACATGGGAGTGGTGTGTTACCTGGCATAGTTAAATGGGTAACACGCCATTTTGCCTGCAGCATCAATTACAATGCAGAAGACTTGGAAATGAAGTAGAATATATCCAGAGCCAAACAACTGCAAATATAGTCTGTAAGGGTCTGTTTACACCTGGGCGTAGCAGAAACAAGCGTTTCTGCAGCAGGCAAAAAAACGTGCTTGCAGTGCCATTATAATTTAATGGCATCCCAAACACGGTTAGCAGTCGCGTGTTTTGACAAATATTTTACGCACGCCAGAACACGCTTGGCTCGGTGACAAAATTTGGTACATGAGCTTCTTTAGTGCATTTTGGTAGCTGAGAGAGGCCCATGCAAATGAATGGTGCAGCTGCAAAAACATGACACGGTAGTGTCGCTCAAGTGTGTACAGGGTCTTAGAGTACATTTACAGGAACCTATACCTGAATACCTAATATATAACATATTTTGCATTGTGTATTTCCATTCGGGACCTTCTCAATTTATGTTAAAAATGGGGGAAACTACATCAAGACCGCCTCCTCAGTTTATGAAGTTGATCGGGACACTCACTATCCCCCAAATTATCTCATATAATTCCCTTCCAGTCTCAATTATTTTTCAAGTCTTAAAGTATAACTTAAGGGAAAACTTTTTTTTTTTTTTTTTTTAACTTTGGATAGAGTGAAGAGGGATTAGAAGGCTTGTCAGTTTTTATTGCTGTCTGTGCTTTCATTAGGGAGATTCACCCTCTCTGTTTTTCCTGTTTACCATTAGCATTGAAAGTGAAAGAAAATCCCAGAGTTTGGGTTGCCCTGTGTTTTAGACACAGAATGTGTACAGAACGCCCGCCAGATATGTCATTTCCTGCTTGTGTGATCGGCTTAATGATTCTACCAGATGTCTACATTAAGATACAAGTCAGATATCAGGCATCCCCTGCAACAAAAAAAAATAATAATTTTTGGCGAGATATTACCAATAGGAAATCACGTCTAAAGGGATGCAGACCCTGCAATTTTCCTCATAAGAAACCTGCAAGTGCAGCAGCTGATTGATAATTATGAAACCACTCCCATTAGATTTCCACAGACAAATAAACAGCGATTTCTTCAGAATAACAAAAGGGAGGAATATGCCACAAAGTTTGTTAAAGCGGGAGTCCGGCGAATTTTTTTTTTTTTTTAAATGTCAGCAGCTGAAAATACTGCAGCTGCTGACTTTTAAAATAAGGTCACTCACCTGTCCCGGGGTCCAGCGATGTTGGCACCCGAGACCGAACCGTCCCTCGATCCTCGGGTGCTGCCACCGCCATTCTCAGTGAGGGAATCAGGAAGTGAAGCGTTGCGGCTTCACTTCCCGGTTCCCTACTGCGCAATGCGCGAGTCGCGCTGCGTGTTCTCAATGGTCCCCGCTGTCTCCTGGGACCTGTGTCTTTCCCAGGAGACAGCGGGGGAGTGCGGGAGGGGGCGTGACTCCCGCAGGAGTCTATTCCCAGAAGTGGGTGCAGATACCTGTATTATACAGGTATCTGCACCCCCCTCCCCCCTGAAAGGTGCCAATTGTGACACCGGGGGGGGGGGAATCCGATGAGCGGAAGTTCCACTTTTGGGTGGAAATCCGCTTTAAAATCCTTGTAATGTACTTAGATCACCCAGAGGGGAATGTTTTTTTCTCAACAAAAGTGGAGTTACTCTTTAAAAATGACTTTCTATTACTCACAGCCTCCTTCAAATCTCAAGTTTTTGTTTTTTTTTTTGCTGCTGTGATCTGACTTCCTGTTAGAGGGTGGGACCATTCGTTATCCATGGCCCCACTATGTAATAACATAGTCAATCTTTCTTGCTCTCTCCTGAGATGGATAATGGACTATGGAATGTGTATTGTGTATTGAGCAGTGCACATGACTGCAACTAACACACACTGATTGTCCCAAATAAACAGAAGTGAGAGGGAAGAGGAAAGGTCCAGGAGTTTACGGTAGACATTACGAGGCAGAAAAACATGGTAAGAAATGATTCCATGAATCATAACGTTCCCCCCACCGCTGCCTTCCCCGGGAGACCCGAGCCGGCACATCCAAAATCGGCTTTGATTGGGTCTCGGATGTAGTTATCCGGAAGCAACGTCACTTCCAGTTTACTCGGCAGCCAACGGTGCGATTTTTTTAAAGTATTTAAATCGATCTTGGCGTTTTGAATACTTTCAAGTGCAGAGGAGGGGTTTGGGGTCCTTTTTAGACCCCAGATCCCTCCATGAAGAGTACCTGTCACTGCCTATTACTGTCACAAGGGATGTTTACATTCCTTGTGACAGCAATAAAAGTAATCAGAATTTTTTTTTAAAGGGACAAAAAAATAAGAAAAACATTTTTTTTTAAAGTACCCCATCTCTCCGTGCTCGCACGCAGAAGCAAACACATACGTAAGTCGCGCCCGCAAATGTAAACAGTGTTCAAAGTGCACATGTGAGGTATCGCTGCTATTGGTAGAGCGAGAGCAATAATTCTAGCACTAGACCTCCTCTGTAACTCTAAACTGGTAACTGGTAAAATATTTTAAAGTGTCACCTATGGAAATTTTCGTACCATATTTTGTAGCCATTCCACGAGTGTGTGCAATTTTTAAGCATGACATGTTAGGTATCTATTTACTCGGTGTAACATCGTCTTTCACATTATACAAAAAATTGGGCTAGCTTTACTGTTTTGTTTTTTTTAATTCATGAAAGTGTATTTTTTTCCAAAAAAATTGCGCTTGAAAGACCGCTGCGCAAATATAGTGTGACATAAAATATTGTAATGACCGCCATTTTATTCTCTAGGGTCTCTGCTAAAAATATATAATGTTTGGGGGGTCCAAGTAATTTTCTAGCAAAAAATACAGATTTTAACTTGTAAGCAACAAATGTCAGAAATAGGCCTGGTCTTTAAGTGGTTAACAATCATTCAAGACATTTATCATTTTTTGTTACATCCATTTGATTTTTTTTTTCTTGCTATGCTGCTTGATTCGATCCTAAAAAAATGATTACTGTGCATACTATTAACAAAAACTAATTTTTTATTCTTACTTTTCATCTGCCAATAACAATAATCATACAAGCTGACCACATGTGTTTGGGATTCATTGGCTGACACGAGAAATGTTCGACTAGATGGTATTCTGTTCCATCAGAAGGTTCTGACTGCGCAGACTGAAAACATCACATAAGAAGTAAAATTATTGGGTTACAGACTGATCATACAAGGCACCTTGTAATAGGATTGTAACTTGAGGCGTTGTAACATTTAAAATGCCTTTATTTATGAAGAATCACACCTTTGTTAGCACTCATAAAAACGGTAATGGTGATTTAAAATGATGGGCAGAACTGAACAGACTAGGATTAAAGATTATTGTTAAATTATTTTTATTTAGAAAATAACCGTGACTATATATCTGGCCAAACGTTTGTAAATGCCTGCCTGTCGATTATACATCATATGGCCAAAAGTATGATGTGAACATCCCTCCAAATGAGTTTCCAGTGAAAGGTACTGTTAATGCTACAGCACACAAAGACATTCTTCCAACCTTGTGACTACATTTGGGAAAGATCCTTTTCTGTTCCTGCAACTGTGTCCCTGTGCACAAGAGGGCTCTAGAAGGCACCATCAAAGTTTCAAACAAAGCAGCTCCCTTGTGATCAGCCAGTGTAAAAATAAACCACCAAGACCCATACAACTCAGCCCCCATGCTGCCTCTCTCTCTCTGACTAGCCAGTGTAAAAAACACCAAGACTCATACAACTCAGCCCCCACGTTGCCTCTCTCTCTCTGACCAGCCAGTGTAAAAGTCTAACCCAGACTCATACAACTCAGCCCCCATGTTGCCTCTCTCTGACCAGCTAGTGTAAAAGTCTAACCCAGACTCATAAAACTCAGCCCCCATGTTGCCTCTCTCTGACCAGCCAGTGTAAAAGTCTAACCCAGACTCATAAAACTCAGCCCCAATGTTGCCTCTCTCTGACCAGCCAGTGTAAAAGTCTAACCCAGACTCATAAAACTCAGCCCCCATGTTGCCTCTCTCTGACCAGCCAGTGTTAAAAGTCTAACCCAGACTCATACAACTCAGCCCCCATGTTGCCTCTCTCTCTCTGACTAGCCAGTGTAAAAAACACCAAGACTCATACAACTCAGCCCCCACGTTGCCTCTCTCTCTCTGACCAGCCAGTGTAAAAGTCTAACCCAGACTCATACAACTCAGCCCCCATGTTGCCTCTCTCTGACCAGCCAGTGTAAAAGTCTAACCCAGACTCATACAACTCAGCCCCCATGTTGCCTCTCTCTCTCTGACTAGCCAGTGTAAAAAACACCAAGACTCATACAACTCAGCCCCCACGTTGCCTCTCTCTCTCTGACCAGCCAGTGTAAAAGTCTAACCCAGACTCATACAACTCAGCCCCCATGTTGCCTCTCTCTGACCAGCCAGTGTAAAAGTCTAACCCAGACTCATACAACTCAGCCCCCATGTTGCCTCTCTCTGACCAGCCAGTGTAAAAGTCTAACCCAGACTCATACAACTCAGCCCCCATGTTGCCTCTCTCTGACCAGCCAGTGTAAAAGTCTAACCCAGACTCATAAAACTCAGCCCCCATGTTGCCTCTCTCTGACCAGCCAGTGTAAAAGTCTAACCCAGACTCATACAACTCAGCCCCCATGTTGCCTCTCTCTCTCTGACCAGCCAGTAAACAATACTACCCAGTCTCATACAATTCAGCCCCCATTCTGCCTCTCTCTCTCTGACCAGCCAGTGTAAACATCTACTCCAGACTGATTTGAGCCATTCAAAATCAACAGGCTCAAATTACACCGCACAGAATTGCATGTGCTTTGCACTTCATTCCTGCGCAGCAGTATGAACCGGGGCTTACTGTTCCTCTGCCTGTGACCAGTCAATGTAAAAATCTATCAGACACACACAGGGGTGAAAGGGTTTGTAAAGTCTAAACAGTTTTTTACCTTAATGCATTCCTTGCATTAAGGTAAAAAATGTTTAAGTGTCACCATTCCCCCCCTCCGGGTCTCGCTGGCTTTGCTGGGGCACCAGGAGCCATTGGCTCACAGTGCTGTCAATCAAAGCCAGTGAGGAGGGAGCCAGGGGTGGGGCCGAGTCCCACTGTCTGTGTCAATGGACGCAAAAGCAGGGTTCAGGTGCAAGCATGCATGAGTGCTCCCATGGAAAGGGGCCTCCATTGGGGGCACTGGACAGAGGGGAGGGGCCAGGAGCGCC
The DNA here is from genome assembly GCA_037952835.1 of Lithobates septentrionalis. Lineage (NCBI taxonomy): Eukaryota > Metazoa > Chordata > Amphibia > Anura > Ranidae > Lithobates > Lithobates septentrionalis. The sequence goes on from JBBDGP010003830.1 coordinate 207,521, forward strand.
GGTGGGGGACCCAAAAAGACGAGGTTCGTGGCTGCTCTGTGCAATTTATTTGCACAGAGCAGGTAAGTATAGACATGCTTGTTATAAAAAAATAAATAATTACCTTTTCAATTAAATTTATTAAAACTAGAGAGTGCAATATCTGGTACAGCTGTGCATGGTAGCCAATCAGCTTCTAACTTCAGCTTGTTCAATTAAGCTTTGACAATAAAACCTGGAAGCTGATTGGTTTCTATGCAGAGCTGCGCCAGATTTTGCACTCTTTAGTTTTAGTACATGAACCCCCACAGACGTCTCTAAGGCTCCATTCACACCAATGCATTTTTTCACGCTTTTTGCAGAAACGCAGGACATTATTTTTAACTTGGGTTCCTATGGAACAGGTTCACATCAATGCATTTTTATGCCTCTGCGTTTTTGGAAAGGGTCAGGGACTTTTTTTTAATGCAAAAGGGTGCTTTTTTTTGCTTCAAAAGAATTCAATGAAGAAGCTGAAAGCATGTAGTGCATTTCACCGTGATTTTGCGTTTTTAAATCTGCCCAACAATAAATTTGCCCAAAAAAATCATAAAAAAACGCAAATTGCGGTAAAATCACAGAAAAAAACCCCCAAAAAGCACTGAATGTTGGGAAGAGGGAAGACTGTTTTTTTTAGAGCCGATGGTCGGCTTACTTGTGATAAAAACCGTTGCGGTTAAGCAGCTGCTCGGATGTTATCAGAAGCAGCGGGAGGGGACGTCCCCCCTCCTGTCTCCTTCTGTGGCTCGCCTAGGTTCTCCAGTCCCACCGGGAGGCCTGAGCGTGTGCCGGAGACTCGAACGAAGCCAGAATTCGATCAGGTCTCGGATCCGGTAACCAAGAAGCAATGTCATGACATAATTTCTGGTATACTAAAGACCTAAAGGCGCCAAATTTCAAACGATGACAGCATTCAAAACTGCCAAATTTGGCGTTCTTAAGTGCAAAGGAGGGATTGGTCTTACAGACCCCCGATCCCTCCATAAAGAGTACCTGTCACGTGCCTATTACTGTCACAAGGGATGTTTACATTCCTTGTGACAGCAATAAAAGTGATCAGAAAAACAATGTAAAGGAACAGTGTAAAAATAAAACAAATAAAATAAATAAGAAAAAAAATTAAATTTAAAGAGCCCCATCCCTCCGGCTCGTGCGCAGAAGTGTACGCATACGTAAGTGGCAACCGCAAATGTAAACAGTGTTCAAACGACACATGTGAGGTATCGCCACGATCATTAGAGCGAGAGCAATAATTCTAGCACAAGACCTCCTCTGTAACTCTAAACTGGTAACCTGTAGAAATTTGTAAAACGTTACCTAAGGAGGTACCATAGTTTGTCACCATTCTACGAGTGTGCGCAATTTTAAAGCGTGACATCTTAGGTATCTATTTACTCGGTGTAACATCATCTTTCACATTATACAAAAAAATTGAGCTAACTTTACTGTTTTTTTTTTTTTTAATTCATGAAAGTGTATTTAAACACCTCGGCGCAAATACAGAGTGACATAAAATATTGCAACGATCACCATTTTATTCTCTAGGGTCTCTGCTAAAACAGTATACAGTATCTCACAAAAGTGAGTACACCCCTCACATTTTTGTAAATATTTAGATATATTTTTTCATGTGAAAACACTGAAGAAATGACAATTTGCTACAATGTAAAGTAGTGAGTGTACAGCTTGTATAACAGTGTAAATTTGCTGTCCCCTCAAAATAACCCAACACACAACCATTAATGTCTAAACCGCTGGCAACAAAAGTGAGTATACCCCTAAGTGAAAATGACCGAATTGGGCCCAAAGTGTCAATATTTTGTGTGGCCACCATTATTTTCCAGCACTGCCTTAACCCTCTTGGGCATGGAGTTCACCAGAGCTTCACAGGTTGCCACTGGAGTCTCTTCCACTCCTCCATGACAACATCACGGAGCTGGTGGATGTTAGAGACCTTGCGCTCCTCCACCTTCCGTTTGAGGATGCCCCACAGATGCTCAATAGGGTTTAGGTCTGGAGACATGCTTGGCCAGTCCATCACCTTTACCCTCAGCTTCTTTAGCAAGGCAGTGGTCATCTTGGAGGTGTGTTTGGGGGTCGTTATGTTGGAATACTGGAAGATTGGAAGATATAATAAAATATTTACAAAAATGTGAGGGGTGTACTCACTTTTGTGAGATACTGTATATAATGTTTGGGGGTTCTAAGTAATTTTCTAGCAAAAAAGACGGATTTTAACTTGTAAGCAACAAATGTAAAAAAAAAAGGCTTAGGGGAAGGGGGTTAAAGTGGTTGTAAACCTCAGACATGAAATATAAACAAAGCATATCCCTCTATAGTGTGTACTCTCAGTCCAGAGCACTAATTGACATTTGTCTCTGCTGCCTCGTTCCTCTACTATCATCTGACACCTTTTCTTGACACCAAGAGAAAAAAAAGGTGACAGGGGAGGGAGCACCAGCTGATTGACAGCCTCAGATCTGTTCCTGTGTGCAGTGTGGTGTGTCCCTTCTCTCCAATCAGCTCTCAAAGCTCTCCTCACTGAGCTCTGCAGGGTAACTTCAGCTCTCCGCCCCCCTACTTTTTAAAGCTGAGAGAGCCTGTGTAAAATTCTGTACTTGCAATGGACACAAGAGAAGAGAGGGCTGCAGATATACAGCTACAACTTATGGAGGAGGATTTGTTTAATCTCTAAGTATCACCTGAGGCCAGTCACTTTATTGGGTATATATAAGCGTTTACATCTACTTTAAATCTTTAGTTTTAAATTGTCTACAGTAAGGAAATGAGGCTTGAAAAAAAAAAAAAAAATATATATATATATATATATATATATATATATATATATTTTTTTTTTTTTTCCAGCTGGACCTCTGTGAGAGTGGAAGGGAATGACCTGCGAATGTCCCTGACCACTCGGACACATGACACGGTGTGACAAGCTGAAGGCAGCTGTCCCCTCACAATATCCAAGCTGCTGGATGGCGGCAGAGAACTAAATATAGGCTGACATGTGCTCCCGCCAGATCCAACCGCCACGCTAACCCGCTGAAAGCCCAGATGACTCCAGAGAGTCTGAGAAGTTCTCCTAACAGAGGGCATGACTCCTGGGGAACAACAAGTACCAGCAATTTAAAATGCAGAGTTCTTCCCCAGTCAGCAAGCTACATACGGTTAATCTTTGAATCAATATGTATATATAATCAGCCTACAGATCACCAGAACAAAGGCACTGCAGGGCTGAGGTATGAAGAGGGAAGGAAAGTCAATCAAAATATCTATTCAAAGCAACCCTAAGTAAGGGGGCGCTATAGTGTTACAATGCACATATTACTAAACATAAAAAAAAAGTTCTTCCTAAATAAAATAATCATATACCAGTCACACATGCATAAATGTGAACGTTTAAAGTGATCTATAATAAATACAATGCTGATAAAATAAAAAAATAGATATTAATCTTAATAAAATCATCTAAAATAATATAAATATTAACAAATACAATAAAATGATCTAAAATATAAATGCTTATAAAATAAATATTAATTCATAATAAAGTCAAATTATCTAACATAAAATGCTTATATAATAAATATGAATTAATAATAAAAATAAAATTTTGATAAAATAAATATTAATTAATAATAAAATAAAAGGATCTAAAAAAAAAATTAAACCTTGATCCACCACCTTATAAGTGCAAAAAACACACCACTTATTGAAAAGCAGCTCACCATAGCTTTTTGACCCCTAAAAATAGGACAGTCAAAATGAGCTTAAATATATCTAGCGGGAGATCCAGAATGTATGATTCCACCATTAAAGTAGTTGCAAATAAATATACATATTCCTCCTCAGTAAAATACATCTGATGATGATATAAAAGGAAGAAAAAGGCTCACAATCGTGAAACCACATCAGAAGGAATTTATTGAATAATAAAACCATTAAAGGGGTTGTAAACCCTAGTTTTTTTTTTTTTTTATAAAATTAACAAACATGCCTATATTCACCTGCTCTGTGTAGTGGTTTTGCACAGAGCTTCCCCGATCCTCTTCTTCTGGGGTCCAGGCTCGCTCCTCTTCCTCGGATGCCCCCACAGAAATCCGCTTTCCCTGGGGGCACTCATGTGGGCTCGCTCCCGAGTCCCGCTGCTGCGTCCATTGACACAGACAGTGGGACTCGGCCCCGTGTCACTGGATTTGATTGACAGCAGAGGGAGCCAATGGCTGTCCAATGAGACACAGCGACTGGAGCCACTGCACTTGTGCACACTGCTGGATGGGCTCGGGCTCAGGTAAGAAAAGGGGGGTCTGGGGGGGGGGGGAGCTGCAGCACAGAAGGTTAATCAACCTTAAAGGGTAACTAAAGGTTTGGTTTAAAAAAAAAAAAAAAAATGTCATACTTACTTCCAACCAACTGCACAGAGGGGCCCCGATCCTCCTCTTCTGGTGTCCCTCAGTGGTGCTCCTGGCTCCTCCTGTTCTCGAGTGTCCCGTTGGAGAGCCGTTCTCCCTTGGGGCACTCGTGCGGGCGCTCTCCAGTGCCCTGCCGCTGCGTCTCGGCCCCGCGTCATTGGATTTGATTGGCAGGAATGGGAGCCAATGGCTGCGCTGCTATCAATCTATCCGAACAGGACCCGAGACACCGGCTGGAGCTAGTGTGCTTGTCCCAGCCACTGGAAAGACCGGGTTCAGGTAAGTAAAAGGGGGGCTCTGGGGGGCAACTGCAGGACAGGAGGTTTTTCACCTTACTGCATAAAATGCAGTAAGGTGAAAAACCTCGAGGGTTTACAACTCCTTTAATACTCACATTTCCATATCATAAGTGCATTTCAAGAAAAACACAATTTGTGGCAGGAAAAGCACAGATCCATGAGTCAGGAGCAAATGAAAGAAGCTGGCAGCATGGCAAAGTGCAATAACGTCACTTAGACCCACCCCTACCAAAAACTGGCCCTGGAAATCCAGTTATTCCCTGAAGCTGGCCATACACTAGTAGAATTTTGTCCAAAATTCTTCAAGCTAGGAACATATGTTCGATTATCTAATCGTTAGCGGGATCAAAGTTTGTTTTTGACTGCAACAACAGGAGTAGAATGAAAATTTTTTCTCGAATACCAAATTTTTAGGTTTTGGTTCAGTAATATCCATTTGTTCCAAAATCGAATGTTAAATGTAAATTCAATTTTGGTTCTTGCTGGAACAGTTCAAAGTGTTCATCCTTTATTATTTCTACACTGTCAATCAGTGCTGGCACTTTGTGGTCACAGAAAAATTACACAAACCCCCTAATGGTCAGTGAGGCTGCCTAGCACATCAAAGAACCAGAAGATGATGTGGGCGGAATGAAGCATCTACTTTTATGGGAAAGGTCAAGGTGTGCCTATAAAATAGGCTGTCTATATCTTTGAATCAATTGATTGTTTTCACTTGCGGCCTTTACTATAGGGCATCTTTGTTTTTGCATTTTCTAAACATATGCTTAGTTTGAATTGTCCAGGTTTGTCACAGGTTCACTTTAAAGCTGAATTTCAGCCAAACAGCTCAATACAGTACAGAGGTGAAATACACACAGTATATCACAAAAGTAAGTACACCCCTCACATTTTTGTAAATATTTTATTAAATCTTTTATTGTGACAACACTGAAGGTACGACACTTTGCTACAATGTAAAGTAGTGAGTGTACAGCTTGTATAACAGTGTCAATTTACTGTCCCCTAACGCAACACTTTTGTTACTGCTGGCGACAAAAGTGAGTACACCCCTAAGTGAAAATGTCCAAATTGGGTCCAAAGTGTCAATATTGTGTGTGGCCACCATTATTTCCAGCACTGCCTTAACCCTCTTGGGCATGGAGTTCACCAGAGCTTCACAGGTTGCCACTGGAGTCCTCTTCCACTCCTCCATGAGGACATCACAGAGCTGGTGGATGTTAGAGACCTTGCGATCTTCCACCCTTCATTTGAGGATGCCCCACAGATGCTCAATAGAGTTTAGGTCTGGAGACATGCTTGGCCAGTCCATTACCTTTACCCTCAGCTTCTTTAGCAAGGCAGTGGTTGTCTTGGAGGTGTGTTTGGGGTTGTTATGTTGGAATACTGCCCTGCGGCCCAGTCTCCGAAGGGAGGGGATCATGCTCTGCTTCAGTATATCACAGTACATGTTGGCATTCATGGTTCCCTCAATGAACTGTAGCTCACCAGTGCCGGCAGAACTCATGCAGCCCCAGACCATGACACTCCCACCACCATGCTTGACTGTAGGCAAGACACACTTGTCTTTGTACTGGTTTCCGCCACACACGCTTGACTCCAAATAAGTTTACCTTGGTCTCATCAGACCACAGGACATGGTTCCAGTAATCCATGTCCTTAGTCTGCTTGTCTTCAGAAAACTGTTTGCAGGCTTTCTTGTGCATCATCTTTAGAAGAGGCTTCCTTCTGGGATGATAGCCATGCAGACCAATTTGTTGCAGTGTGCGGCGTATGGTCTGAGCACTGGCAGACTGACCCCCCCCCCCCCCCCCCTTCAACCTCTGCAGCAATGCTGGCAGCACTCATATGTCTATTTCCCAAAGACAACCTCTGGATATGACGCTGAGCAGGTGCGCTCAACTTCTTTGGTCGACCATGGCGAGGCCTGTTCTGAGTGGAAACTTTCCTGTTAAACTGCTGTATGGTCTTGGCCACTGTGCCGCAGCTCAGTTTCAGTGTCTTGGCAATCTTCTTATAGCCTAGGCCATCTTTATGTAGAACAACAACAATTCTTTTTTTCAGATCCTCAGAGAGTTCTTTGCCATGAGGTGCCATGTTGAACTTTCAGTGACCAGTATGAGACAGCGAGAGCGATAACACCAAATTGAACACACCTGCTCCCCATTCACACCTGAGACCTTGTAACACTAACGAGTCACATGACCATGGGAAGGGAAAATGGCTAATTGGGCCCAATTTGGACATTTTCACTTAGGGGTGTACTGGCAACTTTTGTTGCCAGTGGTTTAGACATTAATGGCTGTGTGTTGAGTTATTTTGAGGGGACAGCAAATTTACACTGTTATACAAGCTGTACACTCACTACTTTACATTGTAGCAAAGTGTCATTTATTCAGTGTTGTCACATGAAAAGATATAATAAAATATTTGCAAAAATGTGAGGGGTGTACTCACTTTTATATACACACACACATTTATATACTGAATATATACTGTGGCAAGGTGGCTCTGCTGCGCAGGCTCACGTACCTAGTACGTAATTCTGCACTTCCGGGCTTGGGGCGGGAGTCGGCGGTGGCCCGCTCCCGCTGTAATTAGGCACAGTGGGAGTTGATCGGCAGGTACAGCGGACTCGATGTCCGCTGGCCCCCACTGATACTTTAGTACACAGGCAGACTGCTGTTCTGTCACTACAGAAGGCATGGATCCTGTGTCTCTGCTAAGCAGGGGCACTGATCCATGCCTTCTCCTAGTACAAGCACCTCTCCTACAGTGGTAAAGCACTGATCAGGCACACATTTAACTCTTTGATTGCCCCTGATGTTAACCTCTTCACTGCCAGTGTCATTAGTACAGTGACAGTGCATTTTTTTAGCACTTATCACTGTATTAGTGCCACTGGTCCCCAAAAAGTGTCAAAAGTGTCACTTAGTGTCCCGACTGTCTGCCGCAATATCGCAGTCCTGCTTTAAGTCACTGATCGCCACCATTACTAGTAAAAATAAATCAAAATATTCCATAGTTTTTAGACACTATAACTTTTGCGCAAACCAATCAATATACTCTTATTGGGATTTTTTTTTTACTAATAACATGTTGTAGAATACATTTTCGCCTAAATTGATGAAGAAATTAGATTTTTTTTTACTTTTATTGGATATGTTTTATAGCAGAAAGTAAAAAATATTGTTTTCTTCAAAATTGTCTGTTTTTTTTGTTTACAGCACAAAAAATAAAAACCGCAAAGGTGATCAAATACTACCAGAAGAAAGCTCTATTTGTGGGAAAAAAAGCACATAAATTTTGTTCAGGTACAGCGTCGCACGACCGCGCAATTGTCAGTTAAAGTAACACAGTGCCGTATCGCAAAAAATGGGGAGTAAATCTTCCGAAGGTCAAGTGGATATATGTATGTTATTTGGATTGGAGCATCCCTACAATTAGAGCTTTAAATGTTCAAAATATGAAGAGGGAGTAAAATATCAGACGGTGCGTTCTCCATGGATTAGCGCCCCCTGCAGACTACCACAAGCCACTTTATTCAGCTTAGGTTTGCAGAAATGTCTCTGCATTTTGCCAGCACAGATGGGGGTGACTCATTTGGGTCCAGTTTTAAAAGAGATTGTCAGGAAGGAAGAGAGTGGATGAATGTGGCTCTTCCTGAGGCTGCATTGTGTGCTCAGCCTCATAGTCTGTGCACAGAGGCTCTTTAGATAAGCGGCTGCGGACAGCGAACTGGGAACTGTGCCAGGCTGCTTGTGATTCCTGGTAAAGCCGGGGTCTAATTGGGCATCTGGCTAATCTGTCGGAAGCCAAGGGCTGGTCTGGAAATGGACAATTCACTCCTGAGAAGGAAAGGAAACCAGCTGGGTGGCATAAATATGAGGTACATGGATGGTGCACCAGCTGGATGCCAATGACAAGTGCTCCCTAGTGTGTGTTCTCCGTTCCCAGACCAGCGCCCACTCATGCCAGGAAGCATGGTGGATTAACTCAGTAGATGCCAGTTAGCTCAAACACCTTGGTTGTTAAAGCCCAACTCTATATTCAGAAAAATATGTAAGAATCTGGGAACCTAAAGTAGTTAAAGCGAAATAAGCAGCTCTTGCTGCAGCACCCCGGGCACTAGTCTCTGCCACCTTAAGGAGTCTTCTTCCTTCTAGACTACAAAGTGGAAGGGTCCTTTGGGTGACTTATACACTTTCTATTGGCTGTCCTATAGTGGGATCCTCTAAAGCCTCATACACACGATCGGATTTTCTGATGGGAATTGTGTGATGACAGGCTGTTGGTGGTAAATCTGACCGTTTGTACGCTCCATCGGACAACTGTTGTCGGATTTTCCACGGACAAATGTTGGATCGCAGGTTTTTAAATTTTCCGCGAACAAATGTGTGTTGGCGGATTTTCTGAGCATGTGTACACAAGTCCGTCAGACAAAAGTCCAAAGTACAAACACGCATGCTCGGAAGCAAGGACAAGCCGGAAGCGGTCGGTCTTGTAAACTAGCGTTCGTAATGGAGAATTAACATTCGTGACGTGACAAATTATGAAATCTCGAAATGCAGCTCACATTCTCTTCTTCTTTAATGGGATAATAATGAAACTGCTTTGCTGGTGATACTGATGGAGTTATTGCAAACAAATTTTCAAAGGCTTTTTTTTTTTTCTAGTAATATCAAGAATAATATTATTATGCTTTTTTATTTGGGCAAGTTACCACAACACCTTTATTCCATAGTTTTTAAGATCAAAGATACAACTATATTGGTGTCCCTTGTTAATTTTACATTGTATTTTTTTAAATGTAACTGCCTACTACAAAACTGTCATTTAAAGTAAAACACATAGCCAAGTATTATTCTCCACAATTTTTTTTATTGTGCATTAAAAAAAGAAAACAAATAAAATTAGACATGCTGTCTGCCAATAGAACTTAACCAAAAAGTGCATTCTATGCATCCAAAATAATAGAAAATATACCAAATCAAATCATTATTCAACCAAAAAATAATGTCAAAGCAATAACTCCAAGGCCAATAATAAATAACACGTTATCTCCTCAGATTCCGCAACATGGCTGGTTGACGAACGGCCGTTCAGAAACTAAATGAAAAGCGCAAAATAAAAAGCGCGAAATGAAAAGCACAAATCAACACTCACCAAACTTCTACTAACACGAAATTAGCATAAGGAGCCCAAAGGGTGGCGCTAATGACCTGAAAAAGAACCCTGTAGTGCGTCACTATGTTCGTATTTGTTGCCCAACAATTCCTTGCCGTTTGTATGCAAGACAAGTTTGGGCCAACACCCTTCGGACAAAAGTCCATGGTTTTGTTGGCGAACAATCCTATCGTGTGTACGAGGCTTAAGGTTCCAGAAGGCTGCAGCAGTGTGATGACTCAAGACGATGGTCAGCGACGGGCACAGATTGCAACATTACATCACTGATCTCCACTTTAGAGTGAGGAACACCAGACCTTTCGGTCTCTTCCTTTTTCAACCCATTCATCCACCAGGAGCAAAGGAAGGCAGCTGTGTAAGCTCTAACTGAAGACCTATATGACAGCACTAAACCAATCCTCAATGACCTGCCACATGCAACTATTTACAATGCCCCCAGAAGGGGGTGTGTGAGAAAAGCGAGTATATAATCCAGACAAGGGGGGAATAAAGCAACACTGTTGTTTTGTCCTAAATGTAAAGTAAAGGTTTATTTTAAACAGAAAACATGGCATTAATATGTAATACAAATATGGCTGCTCCTATGTACATACACTGTATGATTACAAATCATATCTAGAAACCGTACATTTTAAAACCTTGGCAGACATCGGTAATGTTCCTTAAACTAAACTAAACGCACTAACATGTCTAAAAAAAAATGTAAAAGGCTACCTTTAACTCTTCTTCACTTTTTAAATATGTGAGGCCTGCTGTTGTTTTTTAGCCATTGTTTTGCTTATTTTATCTCTGACCTCCATTATTTTTGTCCCATTGTAATTCTGAGCCCTTATCTGCACATTTATGGGCCCATTATGTGGACTGCACACAGGGCAGAGCTGGAGAAAAGGAATGTGATGAGTTTACAGTACGAGTTATCTGTGCGGAAACAAAACAAGGAGTCAGCTGACTAATAGATGGCGATTATCGCCCAGACGCAGCGACTGCTTTATCAGTCTGTGGCCTCCATAAAGGTCTTTCTTTTATTTTCAAGGGGAAATTTTAAGGCCTCATGCACACTGGACATTTTACAGCTGCTTCTAGGGGCATCTGGTGTTTTTTTTCCCCTTCCTCTAAATGCCCCTCCATGTTAGCCTACAGTGCCTTGAAAAAGTATTCACACCCCTTGAAATTTTTAACATTTTGTCAGGTTACAACCAAAAACGTAAATGTATTTTACTGGGATTCTATGTGATAGACCAACACAAAGTGGCAGATAATTGTGAAGTGGAAGGAAAATGATAAATGGTTTTCAATTTTTTATACAAATAAATATGTGAAAAGCGTGGGGTACATTTGTATTCAGCCCCCCTGAGTCAATTTTTTTGTAGAACCCCCTTTCTCTGCAATTACAGCTGCAAGTCTTTTTGGGGATGTCTCTACCAGCTTTGCCCATCTAGAGAGAGTGAATTTTTTGCCCATTCTTCCTTGCAAAATAGCTCAAGCTCTGTCAGATTGGATGGAGAGCGTCTGTGAACAGCAATTTTCAAGTCTTGCCACAGATTCTCAATTGGATTTAGGTCTGGACTTTGACCGGGACATTCTAACACATGAATATGCTTTAATTTAAACCATTCCATTGTAGCTCTGGCTGTATGTTTAGGGTTGTTGTCCAATGGCGACCTTAGGGGGGGGCCAGAGGGGGCCCTGACCCCCCCAACATTATGCTGGGCCCCACCATGTGCCCCCCCAAAAAAAAAAAAATTTTTTTTAATTTTTTTTTTTTTTTTTTATACAAAAAGGCAATTTCTTTTTGTTTGTATTCATATCGGATGTGCCGCATCTTACTCGGGCCACCGCTAGGGTAACACAGTCTCTATTGAGAGGGAGAAGGTCCCCAGTGGGTGATTCCTCCCCCCTCCCTCTGCTCGCTGACACTGCATAATGCGAGCGCTCACACAACCACGGCCGCCCGATCTGCTCCTTCCCCTGCATCTTCATTGGCAGGGAGAAGAGCGAGTTGCAAGAAGGACTCCACCAGGACTCTCAGTTACTGAAAAAACAGACTGAGGGCAGGGGCAGGACAGCAAGAGGAGGCTGGGGAACCCCACAGTGGCAGAACACCAGGGCCCGGTGGCAAGACAACCTTTGCAACCCTGATAGTTCTCCCACTGCTTTGGACCCTTATATTTTCTTGGTATGCTGGTGACATATATCTCTTGTTCTCTGTCACCCTGGGGGGGGGGGGCAATACAGTAGGAAGGGAGCTCACTGCAGAACATGTGAAAGGGCCATTGTGGGATCGTAGTAAAGGGGTAAAGGGCCCCAGGATAGATAGATATATCTATCTATATATATTTTATATATATATATATATATATTTGCATTTTATATTGCCCCCCTATTTTTGTCCCGGTCCCCCCATGTGCCCCCCCTAAATATGAAAGCTGGAGACGCCACTGTTGTTGTCCTGCTGGAAAGTGAACCTCCGCCCCAGTCTGAAGTCTTTTGCTGACTCTAATGCACTGTACACACAATAGGATTTTCCGACAACAAAATCCATGTTTTTTTACAATGGATGTTGGCTCAAACTTGACTTGCATACACAGAGTCACACAAATCTTGTCGGAAATTCCGATCGCTAAGAACGCAGTGACGTACAACACGTACGACGAGCCGAGAAAAATGAAGTTCAATAGCCAGCGCGGCTCTTCTGCTTGATTCCAAGCATGCGTGGAACTATGTGCGTCGGAATTGTGTACACACGATCAGAATTTACGACAACGGATTTTGTTGTCGGAAAATTTGAGATCCAGATCTCAAATTTTGTGTCGGAAATTCCAATGGAAAATGTCTGATGGAGCCTACACACGGTCGGAATTTCCGACAAGCTCCCATAGAACATTTTCCGTCAGAAAATCCTATCGTGTGTACGGGGAATATCAGGTTTTCTTCTAAGATTGCCCTGTATTTGGCTCTTTCCATCTTCCCATCAACTCTGACCAGCTTACCTGTCCCTGCTAAGAAAAGCATCCCCACAACATGATGCTGCCACCACTATGTTTCACAGTGGGGATGGTGTGTTCAGGGTGATGTGCAGTGTTAGTTTTCTGCAACACATAGCATTTTATCTTTTAGGCCAAAAAGTTCAATTTGGTCTCATCAGACCAGAGCACCTTCTTCCACATGTTTGCTGTGTCCCCCACATGGCTTCTCGCAAACTGCACACTTCTTATGACTTTCTTTTACCAATGGCTTTCTTCCTGCCACTCTTCCATAAAGGGCAGGTTTGTAGAGTGCATGACTAATAGTTGTCCTGTGGACAGTTTCTCCCACCTGAGCTGTGAAACTCTGCAGCTCCTCCAGAGTTACCATGGGACTCTTGGCTGCTTCTCTGATTAATGCTCTCCTTGCTCGGCCTCTCAGTTTAGGTGGACAGCCATGTCTAAGTAGGTTTGCACTTGTGCCATACTCTTTCCATTTTCAAATGATAGATTGAACAGTGCTCCGTGAGATGTTCAAAGCTTGGGATTTTTTTTTATAACCTAACCCTGCTTTAAACTTCTCCACAACTTTATCCCTGACCTGTCTGGTGTGTTCCTTGGCCTTCATGATGCTGTTTGTTCACTAAGGTTCTCTAACAAACCTCTGAGGGCTTCACAGAACAGCTGTATTTATACTGAGATTAAATTACACACAGGTGGACTCATTTACTCATCAGATGACTTCTGAAGGAGATTGGTTCCGCTAAATTTTAGTCATGGGGTATCGGAGTAAAGGGGGCTGAATACAAATGCACGCCACACTTTTCAGATATTTATTTGTAAAAAAGTTTGAAAACCATTTATCGTTTTCCTTCCACTGCACAATTATGTGCCACTTTGTGTTGGTCTATCACATAAAATCCCAATAAAATATATTTACATTTTTAGCTCTAACATGACAAAATGTGAAAACTTTCAAGCGGTGTGAATACTTTTTCAAGGCACTGTGTGTAACCATAGTACAGGGGGTCCCCTAGTTACAAACATCCGACTTACAAACGACTCCTACTTACAAACGAAGCGAGACAACAGGAAGTGAGAGGAAATCTACCCCTAGGAAGGGAAATTCACTCCTGTAAGAGCTATTATGGGGAAAAAGGTACCTCCACTGATGCTTTATCACCAAGGCTTGTTTCCACAACAACCCAAAATTTTCAAAATCCAATTGTCATTGGGACAGAAAGTGAAGTGAAATCTTCTGAAGAGGAGCACACACAGCAAAACAAATGTTACAGGGGTGTTAAACCTTCCCTATGCTATCCAAAAAGCTTAAAAATTGTTTTTTTGGCTGGAGCTACACTTAAAAAATGTAGCTGTTCTGACTTACAAACAGATTCAACTTAAGAACAAACCTACAGTCCCTAACTTGTTTGTAACCCGGGGACCCCCTGTAGTGCTACTAGGACTCAATGAGCCTAAAAAAAACAGCAGATAGGGGAAAGGTTCCCATTTCTGTGATTCAAGCACCTCAGCCAGATGGGTGACGCTATCCTACATGTTATGCCCCGTACACACAGTCGGACATTGATCGGACATTCCGACAACAAAATCCTAGGATTTTTTTCGACGGATGTTGGCTCAAACTTGTCTTGCATACACACGGTCACACAAAGTTGTCGGAAAATCCGATCATTCTGAACGCGGTGACGTAAAACACGTACGTCGGGACTATAAACGGGGCAGTAGCCAATAGCTTTCATCTCTTTATTTATTCTGAGCATGCGTGGCACTTTGTGCGTCGGATTTGTGTACACACGATCGGAAAATTCCGACAACGGATTTTGTTGTCGGAAAATTTTATAGCCTGCTCTCAAACTTTGTGTGTCGGAAAATCCGATGGAAAATGTGTGATGGAGCCCACACACGGTCGGAATTTCCGACAACAAGGTCCTATCACACATTTTCCGTCGGAAAATCCGACCGTGTGTACGGGGCATTAGAGTTATGGTGGTATCACTTTCCCACTCACAACCTGCTCACTGGACAATGAAGGAGCAGAAAAAATACTTTCCCTTTGCTTATTTTGCTTCCTCCTTTTGTCTGCATATGTGCATGTAGCACATTTGATTGGATTCCATTGTTACCACCCCCTCTCCCAATCGAAGTGCTTTTGTGTAATGGATGAAAGAAGCTATCAAGACAGATTCAGGTACTTATGCTGGTTGCAAGTAAAATACATTTAATTATTTTAAATATTTTTAAGGGATTGCATTACAGTTTTGTTTTATATCTGCCGGTAAGAAGGCTGTAGGTTTGGCGTTATTCTTATACTCCACAACAGTAATGGGATCTGTTTACAGCATGACCCAGGCCTGGTTCTGCTGCGCCGTGGATTAATGTAAGCTAAATCCCATAGTGTATATAGAGAAACCAGAAGCCGCTCTATAAACACAGACAGAACTTAGAAGGAGGCCTGGAATGTGTTAATCGAACAGCACGAGGCTTCTGGGGTTGAAATGTAAAAGATACATCGAAGTGTGATCTAGACTGTTGGTGGGCGGCCTGGCAAAGTGTAATCCTGAGACAGGATGAAGATATTTTTCATATGATATGATGAGTGGTTGGCCATATGCCCATTGTCCAAATGCACATTGTGATATACATGCACATACTTGGAGTTTGTTTTTTGTTTATTGAATAAACCAGTGTATATTTCAGGCCCTGGGGTCCCGGGATAACAAAAGATTGTTTGCTTTAAAGAAAACAATTTCCCCTTTCTAAATAATTTTATCAGTTTAACCACTTCAGCCCCGGAAGAATTTACCCCCTTCCTGACCAGAGCACTTTTTGCGATTTGGCACTGCGTCGCTTTACCTGACAATTGCGCGGTCGTGCGACGTTGCACCCAAATAAAACTGACGTCCTTTTTTTTCCCCACAAATAGATCTTTCCTTTGGTGGTATTTGCTCACCTCTGCAGTTTTTATTTTTTGCGCTATAAACAAAAAAAAAAGCAATATTTTTTACTTTTTGCTATAATAAATATCCCCAAAAAAGATTTAAAAAAACAATTTTTTTTCTGTTTAGGCCGATATGTATTCTTCTACATATTTCTGGTAAAAAAAAAAAAAAAAAATCGCAATAAGCGTACATTGATTGCTTTGCGCAAAAGTTATAGCGTCTACAAAATAGGGGATAGATTTATAGCATTTTTATTATTATTTTTTTTCATTAGTAATGACGGCGATCTGCGATTTTTATTGTGACTGCGACATTATGGCGGACACTTTTGACACCAATTTGGGACCACTGTCATTTATACAGCGATCAATGCTATAAAAATGCACTGATTACTGTGTAAATGGGGGGGGGGGGTGGGCTTCCACTGACATGACAGCAATCACTGCTTCCTGTTATGTCACTAGGCAGAATGGGGAAATGCCTTGTTTACATAGGCATCTCCCCGTTCTACCTCTCGGCACCGCAATCGCGGGCCACCGGCCGAACATCGTGCTCCCGGGACCCACGGGCATGTGCACGTGCCCGATAGGTGGCAAATTTAAAGGGACGTACAGGTACGCCCATTTGCCTGCCTGTGCCATTCTGCCGACGTACATCTGTGAGCGGAGGTCAGCAAGCGGTTAACTGAAATGATGTGGTTTAAATAACAGTAGAGCCCCCTTAACCACTTGCCGCCAAATCACGTACCTGTACGCCATTGACTTCAAGTGATTGTAAGCATCACCCCGGTACTGCTTTTTAAAGCTGGCGGTTGGCTCTCTTGTAATAGCGACCAGCGGGCGCGTCTGCCAGAATCAACTTTGATTGGGTCTCGGATATGGGAACCCGGAAGCAACGTCATGACATCACTTTCCGTTTACTCGGGAGCCAACGGCATCAGTTTTCAAAAATCAAAAGTATTCAAAAGTGCAGATCTTGGTGTTTTGAATACTTTCAAGTGCAGAGGAGGGGTTTGGGGTCTTATAGACCCTATATCCCTCCATAAAGAGTACTTGTCACTGCCTATTATGTTTACATTCCTTTTGCCAGCAATAAAAGTGATTCAAAAACAAATAAATAAATAAATAAATAAATGGACATTGTAAAAAATAAATAAATAAGAAAAAAAAAATTTGAAAGCGCCCCATCCCTCCGTGCTCGCGCGCAGAAGCAAATGCATACATAAGTCCAAACCACACATGTGAGGTATCGCCACGATCATTAGAGCCAGAGCATCAATTCTAGTGCAAGTCCTCCTCTGTACCTCTGAACAGGTAACCGTTAAAAAACGTTGCCTATGGAGATTTTTAAAGAGGTACTGCAGTCTTCTCACATAAGAAATCTATTTCAGGGGATGTGGCGCTGTTCAAAGGTGATCAGTTATAAGTGAACCCACTGTGCTATTAAATCTAAACAACTCTCCACAAAGGTGCAAAGTGCTTAAAGTAGATATAAGATCAATAACATATAAAAGTGTAAAAAATGAGAATTCATGAAAAATAAAAATCCCAATAACAGTGATAATACCCCACATCAAATGAGGATATGATGTGACATACTAAATAAAGGGGGGTAACTTAATGAATAAAAAGTGCCCCCATAGTGAATACAAAGAAAAAGCTTCAGGCAGGGGAAAGCCAGAAAATGAAAAAAAGATGTAAATATGTAAAATAAAAGTGGCATTAATTAATATCAAAAATAACGTAAAAAAAGTCCAAACAATTATACGTGTGTATATAACTATACAACAAAAATAGTGTTCTGTGAGTGATGATCTATGCATAAATAATAATGGTGACTCTTCAATATTCCCCGCCTTCCTCCGCAACTCCCACTTGTGCCCGCACTCACCCGAGCACCTAACACCTGCAGGGGTAACAGGCGTGTTAGCTGAAATCCAGTAGCGGTGTCCCCTTGTGGTAGATAGCCCCTAAGGTGGGTGCCGTAGTCTTCCACCTCTCCACAGAAGTCTTTTTTTTTTTTTTTTTTTTCACATTCTCAGACTTGGGCCCCTTTGGGGCAAGTGAGAGTTGCGGAGGAAGGCGGGGAATATTGAAGAGTCACCATTATTATTTATGCATGGATCATTACTCACAGAACACTATTTTTGGTGGCCTGTTACCCCTGCAGGTGTTAGGCGCTTCCATTAAGGAAGGGATATCCACAGATGATGGCAACTAGGAGATCAGAATAGGTCCTGGGGTGACCACAAAAGCACAGTTGTATAACAGTTGTATAACAAGGGGGTAATTGGATTCCCATGAGTGCGGATTGTTTTACATGGTGTTCAAGCACAAGTATTTTTCTTCACATCCTATTAATTTTTCTTTACATTTTATGATTTTTTTGTATTGACTACACAGGAGTTTCAAAAATATTTTTTTGGACTGAGTACTTAGATGCTTTAGCACATTGTGTACATTAGTCGCACAATAATTTCAGTTTGGTGTTCACAGGAATGATTTAACATTTCTCAAGAATAAGCACATATATAATTTATTTTTATTGATTATAATGGCAAGCGCTGTCTAGTATTTATGTTGTTTTGTATACAAGCCAGATGTTGATAGATAGCAGCTGCAATTGTAAATTACAGGTTGATTATATTGGCTCGGGTGTTTCTTTATGTATTTATGAACAGGTACTTGCAGTTGGCAGACAGGCAGTGGTCCAGAGAATACTTAATATGTGATCTGAATTCGTCAACATGGGGATCCAATCTAGCAGGGCAGACAAGCAGGGAGCTTGGAACATGTTTAACAAATGCAATATCACAAGCATGAGACTACAGGCTTGGCTGGCCTAAATCAGGTTTGGTCTCCACCCAGAGACTGACCACATCAATCACCTTGCAGGTGGACAGGCGGACAGGCAGAGAGAATGTATCACAACCAAAATCAGGATGCTGGAATGAGACCGGCAACTGTGAAGGATCAGGGGTGCTACACGCTCCTGATACAATTGTTGTTTATTGTCTGTTCTAGGTTGGTGGTGCAGGCTCAGCTGCTTTCCACTGCATCCCACTGAACTGGGGGTATAGTAGGCAGAAGAGCTTTGACCCTGGCCCCAATATTAATGCTTATTCAGCCAATTCCTGGTCAGGAGAGTGAGTGACCAGCAGGGGGCTGCAAAGGGTATAAATAAGATTCAAGGGGTGGCTTTAACTCTGAAGAAGAAGATAAGATTTAAAATCCTCAACTACAGTTTGTTACCAGTTTCGGAGTATTGCAAGTGTAACTTTGAACCAGTGGCAACCCGTCCATACATGCGTCCAGCCCCCCGATCTACATGTGGGGCGCCTGGGCACATGGATTCCAGTGGGATTTTAAGCACATGATTAGAGCCAGAGGCTCTAAAAGGGTTCTAAAAAAGGGTGGGCTCGGGGCGCAGGGCACTGCGCCCACCCAGTTGTGTGACAATAGCGAATTAATATTTGCTATTGTCACACTGAATTTCCTCCCAGCCAATCAGGAAGCGGGTTGTGTTCCCCGCATTCATGTCCGTCTCCCCGGGGGAGGGAACGGCCGAGGGGGCTTTGGTTTGCCCCCCCAAATTATCGAGCACCAGCCGCCACTGCTGTGAACTGTGGTGTGTGCCTGGCTGCTGTGTGCCAATCAGGGAATGGAAGCTGGGACCAAACAGCCAGACCAGCCCCGGTCTGCGCTACACAAAAAAGTGTGCCCATTCAGCCAAAAGAAGCACGCCCCCTAAAACGTCACAGTCCCAGCATGCCCAGGGACTGTGACATCAAAAGGGGGCGGGGTCTCCGCCTATATAAGTCACAACGCAGCCCTCAGAGACCAGTCCAGCCGGAGAGAGCGTCGTGTCAACATCTGGAGAAGAGAAGAGAAGAGAAGAAGCCCAGCAGCTCAGAAGTCCGGACCTCTGCTGGCAAGAGAGCTACATGAACACAGCAGAGGAGCCGGCCGAAGAACTGGAACACCGGGAGAAGAGAGCGGAGAAGAACCAACCGGACGCCGGGAGAAGATGAAGTGGAGGGACCCCCGAAGCCGGAAGAAGACCCCCGAAGCCGGAGGAAGATCCCCCCCCCCGGAGCTGTTTAATAAAATATTTTAAAAACCTGTGTAGTGTGTTTTATTACTTACAATTTTTCCCTAGGTGAAGGGGTAGGGGGACCATGTACCCCATACTCATTCACATAGGGTGGGGTGCCGGGATCTGGGGGCCCCCTTATTAAAGGGGGCTCCCAGATTCCGATAAGCCCCCCGCCCGCAGACCCCGACAACCAACGGCCAGGGTTGTCGGGAAGAGGCCCTTGTCCTCATCAACATGGGGACAAGGTGCTTTGAGGTGGGGGGGGCCCGCAGGGCGCCCCCTCCCCCAAAGCACCCACCCCCCCATGTTGAGGGCATGCGGCCTGGTACGGTTCAGGAGGGGGGGGGGCGCTCGCTCGTCCCCACCCCCTTTCCTGACCGGCCAGGCTGCGTGCTCGGATCGGGGTCTGGTATGGATTTTAGGGGGGACCCCACGCCGTTTTTTCGGCCTAGGGGCTTCCCGTTATAATCCATACCAGACCTAAGGGCCTGGTATGCCCCGCAACGGGGCTCGCAAGGTGTCAATCTCGCCGATAAAAGCGGCAAGATTGACATCCTTTGCTAGTCCCGTCGCACCTGAGTCACGTTCAAAATGAACGGACTTGGCCGTGTGTGGGCAAGTCCGTTCATTCTGAAAGTCCGCCGGAACTCCGGCGAAAGTCCGTCGGAAAGACGGGCGGACCTAGCCCGCCGGAAAGTCCCGGCGTGTGTGGGCAAGTCCGTCCGTTTTAAAGTCCGGCGCACCTGGCGGACAAAGTCCGTCGGAAAGTGTGCCGGACCAAGTATGCCGGAAAATCCGACCGTGTGTACGCGGCATAACTCTCCATTGAATATTTTTGCAAGTTATAAATAATATAATAAAAAATTACAATTCTCATCCATATAAGCATGTTACTTATTGTTTTCTTTTGTCTTTGTCAGCTTTCGCCATGTTTCCCACTTTGACTTCCTTCAAACAAAAATCATAACTTTCATTTAGGAGCAAGTTTTATTTGTTAAAGTGGAGTTCCACCCACTTTTACAACTCTTCAGCATCCCTCACTAAACTGTGCACTGTAAACGAATTGGATATTTTTTTATTTTTTTTCTCAGCACTTACTGTATATCTGCTGTATTCATTTTTTCACTTCCTCCTCCCTGGTCGTGGCCCATCGCATCATTTCCTGCTTGCAATGCCTTCTGGGAAGGGGCGGCAACTTCCTCTGACACTGCCGTTGCTATGGAAACCTGACCTGAAACCTATTACACTGCTTGTGCTGCACTGAGCATGTGCGAGATCTGCAAGGATGAGATCCAGGAAGAAATACAGTCTGGCTTCAGATGCCCACACTTAAGATGGCCGCGGCCTGCTGTAAGTTTATAAAATAACAAACTACCGCTACAAACTAACAAAACAGACCTTAGTTTACAGACTAACTTTACTAGAATACATTAAGCTTGTGTATTATAGAGGTATTTTTATTTAAAAAGTATAATTTCGGCCGGAACACCACTTTAATAAACTGCAGTCCAGGTTTCGTGGAAATGTGTAAGAGGTTGATAGATAGCAGCTGCAATTGTAAATTACAGGTTGAATGTGGAAACTAGGGTTAAAAGTAAATTTTTGCTTTTTAAATATTGGTTACTATAAAACTTGTCAAAGTGTTTGTTATAAACTTTCCAGTTATTATGTCTTATTCTAGATTTGAGCCAGAAAGATCAATTTTGCCCATCCTGTAAAGTTTCATCCATGATGCCCCTCGAGGGCTTTGCTTGGTTCTATTACCAATCGATGAGGGCTCATTCAACATCCCTCCCTCTATTCCCAAGCAGATCACTCTCAAACCACAAGCCTTTTATCGCTCTCTCTGTGGCTCAGATTGCAGGCTGATATGGAGGGGGTTTGGTACAGTCATTCGAGCTCATCTCTAGGCTGGTTGTCTGATTTTATTATGTTTCCATTAGCACAAAGTGCTGGCGACAGGCGCTTGCTGCCATGCCTGAGAATCCAGGAAATGCAGGAATAAAAAATAAATTAAGATTGGCCTTGGTGGTCCCGGAGGGGCCTCGGCCTGTGCAGACTTGGTGTTATCACTCCAGCTATATGACGTTTTATGAACTGTGGCTTGATGCCATAGTGATTGAATATTTATTGCAGTCATTTTAGGACACGTGACTAGTCTGAAATTCGTAAACCAGTAACAGGGAAAGCCTGAGGTCACTTTCAACTTTTTCAATGTTACAGAAAAGGATCCTGTTTTTTAATGTTTGATAGGGAAGTTATGTACTACACTTGGTTCCTCTATTAATGTAGGTCTTAGTCTATTTTTGAAAATGTTTAAAGTAAAAGCATAGGCAGCTACAAATTGCGTATTCAACACTTCCATGTATGGCAGAGAGAATAAGAGTGCAGAGTTATAGAGTTCAGTGTCTTGCTGCTCCTTAATTATCCAGCCACAGGCAGAGGATGTCCTTGACCAAGGTGTATTGCTTTAACTGCAACAGACTGCTGTACTGACTACCCTATTCATTTGTGTCTCCCCACTGCAGACAGACCAATGCTTCCAAATAGGACAGGAGACTGAATCCGCCACCTCCCAGCCATCACTGGTGCACTGGATGACATCAGCACTGCAGAGGGTAGGTAGTGACATCATCTTACAGCAAGTACAGAGTACAAAGACATTTCATTCCAATTAGGTCTTTTCTTAGAAGTCTTCTGGATATGTCATGTACCTTGTGATGTCACGACTAATGGGCACCAAAGAAACATAGGATTGGTGGGCAACTGCCATGTTCAGTTCTGCAATAGGATAATGACATCACCAACACCCCAGAGCACCAATAGCAGCCGGCTATTGCACTATTATTGAGCTGGTTCTTGGGCTAAAACATATTTTTCTATGTACAGGACTTGATCTCCATACCTGGGGCCCGGAGGCACCATTAGAGCAGCCTTTCGCAACCTTTTCAACAACCAGTCCAGGCATGTGGGCAGATCCCGACTTTATTGTCGCGATTTTGCCCGAGCCTGGACCGACTCTGTAATGTCAGCTGACAGCAGGCTTCAGCCCGCCGTCTGCTGAAAACGGGTCAAAGGAGTGCAAAATGAATGATCCACAGGAGAAGTACAGCCAAACAAGCTTTGGCTGTACTTCTCCTTTAAGTAAGTGACTGAAACTCAGGGGGGGTGGGGGGGACATTTAAATGACAAATGTCCTTTAAGTCCGGGAGCACACTCCTATAACATTTGCAAGCACTCTCTGGTAATAAAATCCATCCTCAATTCTTGATGTCATTGCAGGCACTGTAGTTTACACTATTTTTGAGTGACCGTTTCAAGTCTAGAAATTACACTTACACAGTATAGCAGCCTGACAACATTGAGGACTTTAATAGAAGTAACAATTACCTACACAAAGGGAGCCAAAAATATTATAGCTAAGCACTGACTACTGTAACAGGATAACGTTTCTTTTCCAAGTGAAACTTATCTTAAAATAAACCAAAAAAAAAGTTTTGCCCTCTATTTTTCCATGCTTGGATCATTAAGCACATTTCCCGGCATGCTTCGGTGTCCATTTCGTGCCATGTTAGTGTATTATCATAAGCCTCTTAGAGTGGAGCACAGATGTGTAAATATATTATGCTGCACCGAGGCCTCTCTGTTTACTACTAATGCGGTGGGTTAGTTGAATGCAACTGAGACTTGAACATTGGGGACATGTATGAAAATTGATACAGGCACAAAAACCAATGTTATACCTAACAGGACACTCTAGTCAAAAAAAAAAATTAAAATACATGTATATATTATCAATGCCCATCTGAAATATTTCTGTGCAGCCAGTCTTTACTTTTATCAGCATTTGTTGTATCCTATATCGGTATCTATATAACTGGTATCAGCTCCTTGTAACCCTCTGTACAGCATAGCTCAGACTGTGGGGGGCGCAGCAAGCCAATTAGTGTTGGAGATCCTATGCAGGATCTAGCACCCTTGCAGGGTGGAGTGCTCTGTAGCCAGAACCTAGAACTGTGATTGACCATGTCACTCAAGTGACCCACCCACAAAGCATTTAAGGGAGGATTGCAGTGAGTGGAGGGGAGACAGGTCTCAGAAAGAGACATAGATGTACAGCAGGGGTCTTCAAACTACATACTGCAGGGCATATCTGCTACAAGATTTTCTCAGGCCTGCAGATCGGGTCAGTGGCATATCCTTAATATGTAATCCACCATGTAATGGGGTTCAACATAGATTACCTATGGTCTCACCCCCCCCCCCCCCCAATGTACCAGG
This sequence comes from Lithobates septentrionalis, assembly GCA_037952835.1. Classification (NCBI taxonomy): domain Eukaryota; kingdom Metazoa; phylum Chordata; class Amphibia; order Anura; family Ranidae; genus Lithobates; species Lithobates septentrionalis. The sequence goes on from JBBDGP010003830.1 coordinate 231,742, forward strand.
GTACTCTAATGGAGACCTTGATATAATGGGGACCATGTTGTAAGGGGGCTATGAAAGGGACTGCAATGCTAAGGAGGGTCTGATGGTGACTCTGATGTAAGGAGGATGTTGATGGGGATCCTGATGTATCCAGGACTCTATTATAAAGGGGGGCTCTGATAGGGACCCTGATATGAGGGGGGCATCTGATGAGAACTCTGATGTAAGAGTGGATCTGATGGGGATCCTAAACTTTAGGGGGGGGGGGGGGGTGTCTGATGTGGACTCTGATGTAATGGCGACCCTGTTGTAAGGGGACTTTGATAGGGACCCTGATTTTAGGGGGGTCTGATGGGAACTCTGATGTAATGGCGACCCTGTTGCAAGAGGGGCTCTGATGGGGACTTTGATATTAGGGGGGCTTTGATAGGGATTTTTTTCAGTCCATGAATATCTGACATATATACGCTGTATCCCTGCCAGTTATAAGCCTGTACTGTGTAGCAAATCGTCTAAATCTCAGGACTGCATGGACAAAAATAAACACGCCCCATATACTATATTCAGAGTTCAACTTTAAGGCCTCATGCACAGCCAGTAGCTTTGCAGTGAGTTTTGTCAAAGTTTTTTAATGTTTTGGCAATAGCGTTCTTGTTTTTTTCAATGGGTCAAAAATGTTAAAAAAACGCGGGTGAGCTGCGTTTTTGAGCGTTTATCAGTGTTTTTCGACTGAAAACAGCCGAAAAACTCCTCACAGAACCCACTAGTTTTGGGTTTTTCAAAAAACGCTCCAGCCAAAACCTGCTAAAAACAGCCTATGTGTGCATGAACACATAGGATAACATGATGGGGAGTTTATTGACTGTAGAAAAAAAAATCTGAAGCCAAAAACAGCTGCTGTAAAAACGTCCAAAATGGTCCAGTGTGCATGATGCCTAATGATATCTTGTCTATAGGGGGTCACTGGTCACTGTGTGGGGAGGCAAGAGACAACCGATTAGACAGGTCCCAATAACTGCCGTTCCCCTTGATAAGCCAACAGCAGTTTCCTAGTCCTGCCTTCCCACCCCTTTGCCCCTCCATTGACATGTAGTGGTCAGCAAGACAGCTTAAAATGTGATCAGCTTGTGTGTAGCTATGCTGCTCGGAGGGTCAGAGGTTGCTGAAGGCTGAAACATCATCTAGACACTCAACACTGTCAATAGATTAGTGATAGACAGCAGAGCTACTGATGTGACCGTGCCACCCTGTGACAGCTGCACAAAGCAATATTTGTTGGCTGAGTCGTTACAATAATAATTGTGTAAAAGGAGGAGCATCGGCCTATAAAACGTGTTTGGATAAGGCAGAGTAACCTTGGTGAGCTATTCTATAGCAGATGGAGATTAATGCAACAGGCAAGGGCCCAGCACATTCTGAGCATGCGTCGTTCATCAAAGCCATTTAAAGCCAAAGTTCGCCTTCATATCAATTTTTAAGTCTAAAATGTATTTGCAGTGCAATGTTTTAGTTTTTTAAATGTATACTTGCTGTCTATTTCAAACAGAACGTCTGTCGTAAAAATAATAATATAAAGATGTTTCTATCGGCTATCAATTATCAGGGCCAGTTCACACCAGTGACCGCGTTCGACCACCGTGAAGAGTGCGGTGCCAATGCGCCATCAATGACACATCGATCTTTTTGCATTTTTTTTGTAACTTTATGTCACAAAATGTCATTTCAATCATCTTTATTCACCGCAGACGATTATGTTGCGGTGTACTGGATTTGCAACACACTGAGTTATGAGGTCATTCACACAAATGCCTATTATTGCTCTGCCTCTGCCAAGTGATCTGTTTTTCAGAGGGCATTTGTCGGGTGGTGAGGGGGGCAATATGTTGCCTCCTCACTGCCTGGTTTTAAACCCTAAAAATGCCCACCCACCACACTACAACCAGACACATTGCACTTGGTTGCATTGTGGCCCCCATTACCAAATGAGACCCAATACTGCCTGCTGAAGCATCGCGGACATGGCATGAATACAGCCCTGAGTGACTGCATTTAGGTGGGCGGTCGAGAAAACTGCGGCTCACTGTAACGTGGTGGTGTTAGAGCTGCCCGATTAATCGTTAAGAATCGAAAATCGCAATCTTTTTTCTCTTTCCGATCTTCAAAACAGCATGTCAGGATTCTTTAACAAGTGCAGAGAGTTCTCACAGCTGGGAAAAAAAAACACAAAAAAATCCAGACAGCCTACCAAGTTTAATCACAACACACATATCTTTTTGTTCTTTTTATCAAAGGAAAGAACCCCTGCGTGTAGATGAAGGAAGTTTAACCATTTAAAGAACAAACCTTTTCTGTCATTTGTTTATTACAAGTAAAAATCATTTTTTTCTGCTAGAAAATTACTTGGAACACCCAAACATGGTATTTTTTTTTTTTTTAGCAGAGATCCTATAGAATAAAATGGTGGGAGGAGATGAACACCGCTCCAGGGTCTCTTCATAGGCAAAAAATAAATCGATCTCGGTTTGGAGGTCACAGGTGCTGGCTTAATGCTGATAGCAATAGGTATGAATAGGTTCTGGACAGCTGCACTCAAATAATAGCCGAGTTTATTGAAGGATACACATCAAAATACAAAGAATCACAGCAGACAAAAACAAGCTCGTTTTTGTCTGCTGTGATTCTTTGTATTTTGATGTGTATCCTTCAATAAACTCGGCTATTATTTGAGTGCGGCTGTCCAGAACCTATTCATACCCAGAATAAAATGGTGGTTGTTGCAATATTTTATGTCATACCGTATTAGCGGTCTTTCAAACGCTATTTTTTTTTAAAAAATACATTTTTAGTAAGTTAGCCCAATTTTTTGTATAATGTGAAAGATGTCACACCATGAAAATCGTGATCTTTATTCTAAGCTAAAAAAAAATCGTCATTTTAGCCAAAATCGTGCAGCTCTAGGTGGTGTGAACGGAAAACATAGAACTCAAGGCCAATTGCTTTATCTATGTGTTGGGACTGCATTGGACAAGGCTGTGAACAGGCCCTCGAACCTGCCCTAGAAGTCAGAATATGATTGCTGGTACGGGAAACAGTAATTGCATGACAACGTTTTTTTTTTTAGCTTATTGTACCTGTAGGTAAATGCCCAAATGATTATTTTGTAAGCAGCAGGTGCGTACAAAATGCATATTAAAGCATGTGCACAAAGAATTGTACTAAATGTGGGGGGGGAGAATTTCCTTACCTTAAATGAAGAACAACAGCCCCCCCCCCCCCCCCCAACCAATCAGATATTTGAACTTCTTGCACATCCCTGAATAGGACTGTGTGCTAGCCTAGATAGCGTTCCCATCTAATTGGATGCCAGGGATGCTTTTCTAAATATATCTCCATTTACAGAGGCTCCTATAAATGCAGGTGCTATTAGCAGGCAACAGGAGGAAATATGAACTACCTGGATATTGAGATGTTCAGCAGAATACTGAATCTGTCCATTCACATATCATTTTTTTTCTTCCCTCGACTGTGGGGTGAATTAACCACTTCAGCCCCGGAAGGATTTACTAACTTCCTGACCAGGGCACTTTTTGCGATTCGGCACTGAGTCGCGTTAACTGACAATTGCACAGTCGTGCAACGCTGCACCCAAACAAAATTGACGTCCTTTTTTCCCCCACAAATAGAGCTTTCTTTTGGTGGTATTTGATCACCTCTGCGGTTTTTATTTTTTGCGCCATTAACAATAAAAGAGCGACAATTTTGAAAAAAAAAACTCAATGTTTTTTACTTTTTGCTATCATAAACATCCCCCAAAAATATAGAAAAAAAAATATTTTTTTCCCTCAGTTTAGGCCGATATGTATTTTTCTACATATTTTTGTTAAAAAAATCGCAATAAGTGTATATTGATTAGTTTGCGCAAAAGTTTAAGCGTCTCCAAAATAGGGGATAGTTTTATGGCATTTTTATTATGAATTTTTTTCTTATTAGTAATGGCGGGGATCTGCGATTTTTTTCAGGACTGCGACATTATGGCGGACGCTTTTGACACTATTTTGGGACCACTGTCATTTATACGGCGATCGGTGCTATAAAAATGCACTGATTACTGTGTAAATGACACTGACAGGGAAGGGGTTAACCACTAGGGGGCAATCAAGGGGTTAAGCGTGTCCTAGGAAGTGATTCTAACTGTGGGGGGGGTGGGCTACTATACACATGACAGCGATCACTGCTCCCGATGACAGGGAGCAGAGATCTCTGTCATGTCACTAGGTAGAATGGGGAAATGCCTTGTTTACAAAGGCATCTCCCGGTTCTTTTTCTCCGTGACACGATCGCGGGTACCTGGCGGGCATTGAGTCCGCGGGACCCACGATCACGGAACATGAGGCGGGCGCGCTTGGGCCCACAATGCCACATCTTAAAGGGGACGTACCTGTATGCCCTTTTGCCCACCCGTGCCATTCTGCCAAAGTATATTGTCGTGCAAGGGTCGGCAGGGGTTAAACAAAATTCGAACAGGTTCCTCTATCTACGCTACACAGCAGGGATGGATGAATCTCCTGCTGTGGATTTTGTATTTTGTTAGATGGTCCCATCAGCATTCACCACCTCTTGTAGAGATCACAGTATTCCCCCTGACAAAGCCTTTAACTGATTCTCTCTCCAGAAGGACAGCACCATCTCTGTTCACTCATCATCCAGAGTCAGCATCTACATCCTGGACTGATCACTAGATAGAGGAGACTGACGAAGTTCTTTATCCTGCCTGCAGCAAACTGATGGCATCATCTCAGCCCAAGTCATTTGCGTGGACCTCAAGGACTGTGTTTTATACATTTATTGAAAAATTATTTTGTTGCTGTATATTGTGCCGTGCCAGGTATTTTTTCATGCAGGATTGTACAGCTACTGAGTTGTATGGTTACGGACGGGTCCACTTTAAAGGGTTGCATTAAGACTTTATATAATGATAATAATCAAAAAATTCAGAGCGTGCATACCACTTTCTTTAAATGTCTCAGGCAGGAGCTGCCTACTGTTTTGTAGATTTGAAAAAATGATTGTGCCACTGATCCTGTTATCGCTGCTCTTGCTGCAAGTCTAGCAGACGGGGTCTGTCTGACTGAAAACAACAGTCCTGTAGAACACCCACAGTGGAAGCTGGAGGCCATGCAAGCTTTGCCTGGACTGCAGGGCTCATAACGAGATCAGAAACAGAATTTTTTATTTTATTTTTATCAAGAGAAAGTATTGTGATTTGGTAAAGCTCACATGTGGCATACTGATTTATATAAAATGTAATCAAACTAATCAGCATGGAAATATGTTGCACTGAAGACTTTGCATGCTTTAGCTGACTTGCTACCCTGTGTGCTCATCCCTAACTAGGGTTGCCACCTGTCCAGGATTCACCCGGACAGTTCGGGTTTGGAGTAATGCATCCGGGTTTCAGACTGTCTGAAACCCAGACACATTATTTAGACTGGACTATGGCTTCCCAGCAGGGTTACTGGCTGCAGTTGTCTAAGCTGACAGATGGGAGAGAAGAGAGGGCTCGATCTGCACCTCTTCCCCCAACCCCTACCCCTCTGTGTCTCCCCACACTCCAATCCCCAGGGATGTGCCTCAGAAAAGGAAAGTTGGGGCCGGAAATTTGAATTCAGCAGCCTCAGATACATCTGGATGAGAGGTGCTGACTGCCAAGGAGTGAGCTTACCATCCATCCCTGTCTGTGACTGAAGTTTCCCTACTTCTCTCTCCTGCCTCTGAGTGAGTACACTAAGGCAAATCAGAGTTCTCAGAGCACCCCTTACATCAGAGTTCCCCTTTACACCAGAGGCCACAGTGTTCCCCCTTACATCAGAGTCTTCTCCATACATCAGAGTTCTCAGTGTTCCCCCTTAAATCAGGGTTCCCAGAGCATCCCTTATATTACAGTCCCCAGAGTTCTCCCTTACATCAGAGTCTGCAGAGTCCCCCCATATAGTGAAAGGGAACTCTGTGAGTTCAGATGTAAAAGAGGAACTCTGTGGACTCTGATGTAAAGGGGGACTCTTGTTATTAACTTCATATGATTAGAAATGTTATTTAACCGCTTGCCGACAGCCTCCTATAGATATACGTCGGCAGAATGGCACGGCTGGGCAAAGTAACGCACCTGTGCGTTACTTTGAATTTCCCGCCGTGCGCGCACGCCCCTGCCACAAGCTCCGTGACCTCTCATGGGGAGCAGCGATCAGTGTCGTGCCACTGCTAGCCCATCCCCCAGACAGTTAGAATCACTCCCTAGGATACACCTAACCCTTTCCCCGCCCCCTAGTGGTTAACCCCTTCACTGCCAGTGAAATTTTTACAGTAATCAATGCAATTTTATAGCATTGATTGCTGTATTAAAGCCAATGGTCCCAAAAATGTGTCAAAATTATCCGATGTGTCCGCCATAATGTCGCAATCACAATAAAAATCGCTGATCGCCGCCATTACTAGTAAAAAAAAAAAAAAAATTGAATAAAAATGCCATGAAACTATCCCGTTTTATAGGCTCTATATAACTTTTGCGCAAACCAATCAATAAACGCTTATTGCGATTTTGTTTACCAAAAATATGCAGAAGAATACGTATCGGCCTAAACTGAGGGAAAAAAAAGTTTTTTTATATATTTTTTGGGGATATTTATTATAGCAAAAAGTAAAAAATAATGCGTTTATAGCCCAAAAAATAAAAACCGCAGGGGTGATCAAATACCACCAAAATAAAGCTCTATTTGTGGGGAAAAAAGGACGTCCATTTTGTTTGGGAGCCACTACGCACGACCGCGCAATTGTCAGTTAAAGCGACGCAGTGCCGAATGGCAAAAAGTGCTCTGGTCTTTGACCAGCCAAATGGTCCGGGGCTTAAGTGGTTAATAGCAAAATATATGTATAGTTTATACTATAAAAAAAAAAAATTGGCGTGCATCGCTAAAGTGTTCGGGTTTGACTTGAAGAAAAGGTGGCAACACTATCCCCTACCTAGAGGGTGAAGGGATTCAAGGGGTCTCATGCACCATATTCCAGCACAAAACAAAACCAGTGACATTGGTTCAAGTATAGCCAAGTTCAGAATAATATAAATATGCACGATATTACCAAAAGTATTGGGACACGCACATGAACTTTAATGGCATCCCAGTCTTAGTCTGTAGGGTTCAATATTGAGTTGGCCCACCCTTTGCAGCTATAACGGCTTCAACTCTTCTGGGAAGGCTGTCCACAAGGTTTAGGAGTGTGTCTATGGGAATGTTTGACCGTTCTTCCAGAAGCGCATTTGTGAGGTCAGGCACTGACATACCTCCCAAAACTTTTTGAGATGGGAACGAGGGACACCTATTAGCAAAAGTATGTAGGCATAGGACGCACCCACTGCCACGGCCCCTTTCAGTCAGATCACATCTTTGAAAATCTGAATTAAGTGTTGTCATTTTACAATAGTCTGGGCCCATTCACATGGTGAGTTAGGCTCCATTCACACCTGAGCGATCTGCAGTGACAGCTGTAGCCATACTTTTTTTTTTAGCTTTTTATTGTTTTTTTTACTTGAGCGTTTTTGGAGCGGCACCATTCATTTGAATGGGCCCCCCTCCGCTCTGAAAACACTCATAAAGCAGCTCATGTACCAAATTTTGGCACAGAGCTAGCTCCTATCTCTCCACAGTTACTCAGCTGTTGATGATATCCTGCTCGTCAGTCCTGCCTACCTAAACAGTCCAGTCCAGAGTAGCTCTGCCTTCGCCAACATCACAGAAACTATCTCCTGCAATCCTGTTCAAGACCTGCTTTGCTGACATCCCTTCTGGCTCCAGATCCTGCTTGCTCTTCCACTACATTGATCCCTGACGTTTGGCTTGTCTGACTATCCCTTCCGGTTACTGAACTTTGGCTATGTTTTGACTACATTTGTTCTTTTTTACTTTTATTTTTAAACAAGTGTGATTTAACTGTACTTCGGCTTTTTCATCTTGTTTAGACTGCATTGGCAGTCTATTAAGCTGGTATAACAAAATGCACATTAACGCATGCCACAACGCACATCACCACAGTGTGCATTACCGCACCGCCATGTAATGTTTAAATGTAGTGAATTACAAACCATAGAACAGCTTGAGAAATGCCCTATCGATTGCAATGGATTTGCAGGGTCTGTGGTAAGATCAAACACTTTTTAAGATTTGATCTTTTTACAACATGGAGTTAAAATCAATCTTATAAAGATTTAATAAAAGGAGTCATAATCCCAACTGAATATTGGGGCGAATAAAAAAAAAATGAGCCTAATGAAAAATAAAAACATGAAAAGTGCAAAAAATTTTTTAAAAAAAATACCCAAAACAAAATAAAAATGTAATATAACAGCTCTCTATACCGCTCTTGCACTGCTCTTTCTGTAAATCCAGAGCCTCTGAACTTTCAGAGATGGCGAAGGTGGAACCTTTTTAATAAGATATGCCCTTGCTCCACCCACTGCGCATCTTAATCATCACCAAATTCCATCACTGCTTCAAAGATATGGAAAACAATCACAGGGTGGGCTCTAATATAAAGACCAATATAAATACATTAGGCATTATATTTATTTATAACACATTATAGTCATAGATTTATTATATTCATAACACATTATATTCATTTTATTTATTTATAACACATTATATTTACTAGCTATAGGTTTGCATGACCTATAGAAGAACAATTATGGAATAAAGAAATACAGATAGATCTGGATCTCAAAGATGGACTCACTTTAAATGAAGGCCCATTCTCAGAGCTACATAAATGGATTTGAATCAAGCAGTGTTCACTTAAAATACTGAGGAACTACAAGAGCCAGCATAGCATGGTTGATAAGTAGGAACTATAAGAGCCACGATAGCATGGTTGCTAAGTAGAAACTACAAGTGCCAGCATTGCATGGCTGCTGAGACAAGTAATTTTGTAATGTAATTGTAAAGACATTTTGTAATGTCTACACGTCACTTGCATAGCAGTCTCCCTTCTGGTTCAATACAATGCATGGTGTTATTCATGCAATTCAACTCTGCATGATGCCTTTATGTTGCTGACTACAAGAGCCTGCATACAATGGCAGATGGGACTTGCAGTTCTGTAACATCTGGCAATCCATGTGTTGCTTCCCCAGCTGTGATGCAATAAAATTCATGTATAATTCATACAATGTAAACCTGTGTGATGCCATTCTTTCAGCTGCCGTTTAACTACAAGAGCCTGCATGAAACGGCAGTTGGGACCTGTAGTTCTATAAAAGCTGGCAATCCATATTTTGCTCCAACAGCCTTTTCCTTACTGATAGACCACAGTGTGTTCTTAATTCATCGAATACATCTCTAGCTGGTGCCATCGCTCTGGGTTCTGTGGAACTACAAGAGCCAGCACTGAACAGCAGCTCTGTAATAGGCAGCTGCCAATTCACATGTTGCTTCAACCGCTTCCTCCTTCTCTTGTAAGGAAATGTATGTACAACTCACACAATGCAACGCTGGGTAATGCCACTGGTGCAGATGTGGAAGAACTACAAGAGCCAGCCTGGAATGACAGGTGAGTCTTGTAGTTATAACATCTGGTTATCCATATGTTGCTTCCACTTGTGATGCTGCCTGCTACAACACAATGCATGTATAATTCATACCATACACATCTTTGCATGATGCTGTGGAACTACAAGAGCCAGCATAAAATGGTAAGCTAGGATAGCTGACAATCAACATGCTGCATACACAGTGTTCTGATGCCCTCTGCTGCAATACAATGCATGTGTAATGGGTTGAAATACAATGCATATGTAAATCAAACAATTTCATTCCTCCAGCTGATGCAGAACTACACGAGCCAGTATAAAGTAGTAGCTAGGACATTTTGTTTTGTAACAGGTAGCAATCAACATGTTGCATCTACAATAGTCTTATGCCTCCCTTGCTGAAATACAATGTGTGTAGTTGAAACAAAGGTGTTGATTTACTAAAGGCAAATAGACTGCAGATGCACTCTGCAAGTACAGTTGCTCCAGGGCTTAGTAAATGAGGTAAGGTTTCACTTTGCAAATACCCAATCACATGCAAGGAAAAAAAAAACAGCATTTTTGATTGCACATGACTGGTTGATGAGAGTCAGCAGAGCTTCTGACCATTTACTAAGCTCTGGAGCAACTGCACTTGCATAGTGCAAATGCACTTTGCAAAGTGCACAGTCTCTTTGCCTTTAGTAAATCAACCCCATAGTCATCCCTCCCTGCTGTGGAACTACAAGAGTCAGTAGAGAATGGTAAGCTAGGACTCCTGTAACAGCTATTAGTCATCCAATTGCATCTACAATATTCTGACCCCCCCTCCCTGCTGTAATACAATGTATGTGTGGTTTAAACAATGTCATCCCTCTGGCTGCTGTGGAACTACAAGAGCCAGTATAGAACGGTAAGCTGGGACTTCTGTAACAGCTAGCATTCAATATTTATATCTATAATATTCTTATTTCCTCCTGCTTCCATGTAATGCATCTTTAATGCAAACAATGCCATTGCTCCAGCTGCAGTGAAACTACAAGAGCCAGCACAGAATAGTAGCTAAGGCTTGTAGTCCTGTGCCAGTTAGCTATGGCCATGTGGCTTCCACAACCCCCCTACTTTAATACAATGGCTGTGTAACTCATGCAATGCAAACTTTTGTGATGCCACCATGCTGTGGAACTTCAAGAGCCTGCACCCCAAACAGATTGCGGCTGTCAGGGCATGCTGCCCACTGTAGTACCGAACACCTGGCAGTCCTCCCCTGTTGCAGTCATTCAGTGGGTGATGATACTTGTGCAATGAGTGACACTCAGCAGTCAGGAACCCCCCCCCCCCCTCATCATCATCATCCTCCTCTCCCTTCCTCCTCCCTCACTGCTCTCCCCCTCCCTTCCTTGCAGGCTCTTGTTTCTCTCTCTCTCCCTCCTCCCTTCTCTCCTCCCCTCCTCATCCTTTCCCTGGCTGCTGCTCTGCTCACATCTCCCTGCCTGCTCCAGGGCTGCACAGACACCCGATCTGCTGCTGTGATCCCTACTGCCAGAGCCTGCCCCCCCCCCCCCCTCTGTGCACTGCCACCCTAAGTTACCAGGGGTGGGGGGAGAGGACTACCCTCCCTGCCCCTACTGCTGCCCTCTGATCCCCCCCCCCTGCAGGAAGAAGACTTGAAGCCCACTGGGGTGAGTGTGTGTCTCTTTTTCCTATTTAGGGTGTGCTGTTTACATCTGGAGGAGTGGAGGGGAGATCAGCCTATACACTGCCTTCCAGCCCCTGTGCCCACTCTTTCACATCCCTGGGCCCTGTTGCATGAGATGTCTGCAGGAAGAGGCCTCTTCTTTTCTGTTTTTTTGGGTGTGGGATCACCCCCCCTCCAACTCCTCCACCTATTTATTTACTTAAACCCCAAGGGCTTGTATTAAGGCGCTCCCCCTTCCCTCCATCCAGTTTGTCGTCAGAGAATTCCGGTGGGCAGAGTATCTTGGCATCTCTGGTTATAATAACCTCCCTTCCCCAAAATACCTCTTGGCACACTATTGTGCTTGTACTGCAAGCTGCTGGATACGGCACCTCTGCACATGGAAACTACCCCACCCTGTGCCCACGGCGTGCCGCTAGTGCCCACCCACACCGGTCATGGAGCAGAGCCCTACGTCTGTTTTTATTGCTCATTTTTTGTGTTTTTTTTGTATCATTTTCTTTAAACTTTACAAACTGCTGGGAAAGGATTGCAGGAGTCCCCTTTGCACTTTTGTTCCTTGCGGTGGGGGGAGGAAGTGGGTAGGAACTTTTTGGGATAGGGTAACACTTAGGACTTGGTATCAGAAAGCATTGTTGAAAAGGGACTTGGATGACCCCCCCCCCCCCCCCCCAACCACAATTTGGCATTTTTAAGCTCTTTAACTCCTTTTGTGCCGCGGAGACCACCTGACCACTGGGATTTGTCTCTTTTCACCTCTTGAACTTCATTCATTGACCTTTCAAAAATGTTTCCAATGAAGGCTGACCACACACCTATCAATGAGATCATACAATGACCCAAATCGAATAAAAATAACAAAAACGAAAGAGCCATTTGATTGATTGTTAGTTCTTGATGGAAAGTTGACCGGCTGAGGTGGAGTTTTGCCGATTACTTCTGAAGGATTCAACAAATATCTGTGTATTGGTCGGAGAACGAGTCATAATATAGGTCCATTAAATATAAAAATATTACATTTTAATAGATCTTTTACATTTATAAATGGCAATTTTATATCTTAAGTCAAAAATAATATATGTGTTGCATTGGATTGATGATGAATCCCTTGTGTTTGATTGCTCCAGCCCAAATTGATTACAAAACATCTATAGCTACATCTGGGGTTTGTTTACACCAGTCCACATGCATTATGCACCATTTAACGCGTGCGCATTGGAATGCTATGTCTAGGGGCTCATAGCACTGTTTACTTCTTTTTCTTTCTTTTTTTAACTTTTGCGTTGACATGCGGTGCAGAGTGTTGCATACACAGTGCACCTCAACACAGGGCTATAGTGTGAACAAAGCACATAGAGAACAAATGTTTTCTATGTTCCCTTAGCATTGAGCCTGTGCAGCTCAGCGCACCCGCTGTGAACGAGCCCTTACGCCTTCCTTTATACGGACTTGATTCTTGCAAACCGAGAAGCCGCAGAACCTGCTTGCTATTATTTTCGTAGCACAAAAACGCCGCCGGGAGTGCCTTCCAGGCTGGTATACTTGGCGTTGTCAAAGCAATCAGTTGTAACTTTTTTTGTTTTAAGTGGGAATTCCTCTGTTATCAGACTCATTGTATGTGAAAGCTCCTGCGACAGTGGTTACAAAAGCTGGGCGTGCTGACATTTTTGTGCCGAGGGTAGGGGGGTTCCAGACGTAGAAGGAATTTATAATCGCATCTTTTTTGGTATGCTGTTTTTTTAGTTTTTTTTTTTTTTTCAAGAGTACATGGACGGGTTAGTTTGTAAACATCCTTTAAACATTGTGGTTCATATTAATATAGAGATGAAGAAATACGCTTTATCTGAGCCATTTGTTTACTTTCCCAGCATACTCTGCTCAGGATAACTACTGCTCAACTGTCTAAGATGATGGCCTAGTCCAGTGATGGCGAACAATGGCACCCCAGATGTTTTGGAACTACATTTCCCCATGATGCTCATGCACTCTGCAGTGTAGTTGAGCATCATGGAAAATGTAGCTTCAAAACATCTGGGGTGCCAAGGTTCACCATCACTGCTCTAGTCCATTGGGGTTGGCAGCACCAGAAAAGCTGGCCACCACAAGAATTTGGCTGATTCCTGTGAAATCCAAGAAGCCGTGTGGAAAATAGTTGACCAAACATTAATGCAACCACTGTTCGGATGTTCTGACAGCCTCAGGTGTCAGTTGGCAGAATACAATAGCCAGCAGGGGAGAGTTGTCCATCCACGCGGAGTCGAGTGATTTTGAATGTAGACTTTTGTTAGTAACGAGACAGAATTAAAATCTCTCACTTGCCAATTTCAGTGCCAGTGCCTTCATGGACTCGTCAAATTTTGAATGACTTTTCGTTTGAGTACCATGTCAATGTATCAATTTTTGTAGAACAAACATTCTATTTCAAAGTGAAGTTTGACAAGCGCAAGCGCATAAGACTTGTTACTATTTTTTTCAGCAGCGAATCCAGCATTAAGAAATTCAGTCTCTCTCATTGGATTGAACATACATTTTTTCATCCTTGTCCTCTGAATATTTTTCCCCTAGTTAATACCAATTGTCAAATAGGATAAAGATAGATGTACAAAAAAAAATTGATGCAAAAAGGTAGTGAAAAGATACAACTGGAGCCCCGATGTTCTACAGAAAGAGTAGAATGCTTTTGGTGCGTGCACGTGTTTACAGCCTTCAATGCTAGCTTTCCAAACTTCATCCTGGCATTATGCTAACCACATATGTTATAGTCCAATTGTAAATCTCCTTTAAACTGGCCATATATGTTACAGTCTGGTTGCACTATCACTGTACAATCTCCTTTAGATTTTCAAAAGCTAGTCAATGTGAGGTTCTACATAAACAACCCATTCAGTTTTGTATTCAGCAATATGTTAGCTACTGGTAGAGTATGGTGGGCAGCCCCTGGATTCTTATATGACTTGAAAATTCCATTATCAAGATCTCCCTACCATAGTACCCGACTCTGTCCAAGTAGGAGTTTGGGGTTTTTCCATCCACCTCTATGGTAGACCTAAAGGAGACTGTACAATCAAATTGTAATGTGTATTGCCAGCTTAAGAGCTACAAACACCTAGGTCGTGCAAGGGCCTGTCTGACTGCATACAACCTGTATGAATTGTCTGGGTAGGGGATTAGACAAAGATTGTACAATCAGATTGAAATATTATGGACAACTTTAGATTTTTTTTCCCCTGAGGTTTGTTGGAGGCTGCCTGTGCAGGTAGGGGTTACCCACAGACAGTGATCGTTTTTAGATTCAACTACTGCTGGCCAAATAAGGATCATCCTTAAAGGAGAAGTACAGGGAAAGCTTGTTTGACTGTACTTCTCCTATTGATCTCAGAAGTGAAGTCCGTTCTGAGCTTCTGTGGCCCATTTTTAGCAGACAGTGGGCTGATGCCACAGAGCCAGTCCAGGCTCGGGAAAGATCGTGACCATATGGTTGGGATCCGCCCACATGCCTGGACCAGCACCCGGCTCAGCCTCTAAGAACCTGAGGTGGCCGCTCCCGCCCTCTCCACAGAGGCAGCTTCCCCAGCTCTCTACTCAGGGAGCTCTGAGAACCGAGCGATCGGTGGTGTTTGAGGGGTACCGATGCTGCATTCACCTAGGTAAGTATGATTCTAGAAAAAAAATGATTCCCATACTTCTCTTTTAAAGGGTTACTGCCCTTTAAGCAGGATCATCTCCTTAAAGGGAAGTAACCAAAAGCAACCAACCAGAAATCACCTTGTCCTGAAGGCTATACGTTGATGAAAGCCTATTTCTAATTGGTGCAAACCCAAAAAAGTTTTGTAAATGAGTGAATCAAATTTAAATTAATAATTCAATTTATTAATTAAATTTGAATGAATAAGTTTTACTTGGAATTTGTTTGTAGTATGCTATAAATTAGAACAAAATAAAAAAACTAAAGCAATACAATTCCACATAAACTTTGAGCCGAAAAGGGCCCCCCCTTATATGAGAGTTCCCATCAAGTCCCCCTTACATCAGAATCCCCATCAAAGTCCTCCCTTACATGACAAGCCCATCAAAGTCCTCCCTTACACGAGAGCCCCATCAAAGTCCTCCCTTACACGAGAGCCCCGTCAAAGTCCTCCCTTACATGACAACCCAATCAAAGACCTCCCTTACACGACAGCCCCATGAAAGTCCTCCCCTACATGACAGCCCCATCAAAGACCTCCCTTACATGACATCCCCATCAAAGTCCTCCCTTACATGACAGCCCCATCAAAGTCCTCCCTTACTTGACAACCCCATCAAAGACCTCCCTTACATGACATCCCCATCAAAGTCCTCCCTTACTTGACAACCCCATCAAAGACCTCCCTTACACGAGAGCCCCATCAAAGTCCTCCCTTACACGGGAGCCCCGTCAAAGTCCTCCCTTACACGACAGCCCCATGAAAGTCCTCTCCTATATGACAGCCCCATCAAAGTCCTCTCTTACACGAGAGCCCCACCAAAGTCCTCTCTTACACGAGAGCCCCATTAAAAGTCCTCTCTTACACGAGAGCCCCATTAAAAGTCCTCTCTTACATGACAGCCCCATCAAAGTCCTCCCTTACACTGGGGCCCCATCAAAGTCCTCCCTTACACGAGAGCCCCATCAAAGTCCTCCCTTACATGACAGCCCCATCAAAGTCCTCCATTACATGACAGCCCCATCAAAGTCCCTACATGACAGCCCCATCAAAGTCCTCCATTACATGACAGCCCCATCAAAGTCCTCCCTTACATGACAGCCCCATCAAAAGTCCCTACATGACAGCCCCATCAAAGTCCTCCCCTACATGACAGCCTCATCAGAGTCCTCCCTTACATTAGGGTCTCCAGCAGAGTGGGCAGTAGTTCAGAGAACCCTGCCCTATTAAAGTAGCATGTGATAGGGACTGATAATGCAACCAGTTGTTTCACCAATGCGCTGTTCTTTTAACTCTCAGATTGAAATGTACAATAAGGCGACCGAGGTAACAGGAACTTGTTCAGGTCCTCCTGGGAGTTTTGCACGTTACAACTTCTCACGTTACATTATATTTCCATGCTATTCAATAAATAAATCCAGCAGGGATGGTGGGAACCCCTCATATTAGACATGGTTGATGTGCAGACTTGGGAATTCAGTGTTGGGATCTCACTGATAGAATCTCCGATAGACTTCCCAAGAGATAAAAGAAACTGTAGGTGATTTAATTCACCAGTAACTACCAAAAACTTAAAGATCATTTTTTGATGGACCAACCCTTTAATTTTAAACAAAGATAAACACTAGAAGAGAAGTATGGGAATTTAAAAAAACAATTATACTCACCTAGGTGGATGCAGCATTGGTGTTATTCTGCATATGTCCCCCTCTGCCTCTAAGACTGAGAACTGAGAGATCAAACACCTATGATCACTTGGTTCTTGGTCTTCACAGAGCAGAGAGCTGGTGACTGACTCTCTGCTCTGCCCCACCAGTGCTCATTGAAGTCCCTGGCTTTAGAGGGGGTGGGAGCAACTGGCTCAGCCTCTTAGTGGCTCGTTGAGAGGCTGAGCCAGCTGCCGGTCCAGGCTTCTCGGTAGTTCCATTCGGGATTGCTCCAGAGCCTGGATCAACTGAGTGAAGTCAGCTGACAGTGAACCTTAGCCTGCTCTCGGATAAATACGGGTCACAGGAGTGCAGATCACAGTGCACTGAAAACTATATACCATTATAATGAAAATGACAGATTAAAACGCATTGCTTGTTGCAACTTTTGGTAAAAGCGCATGTTACATTATAGTCAACAGCAACGCATAGAAAAGGCACTGAATACACAATATGCTTTTAATTTGTAAGTCACATGTCGAGATTTCCCATGTGCTTGCAGGAAGAAAAGGCATGTAAGGCCTCATTCACGCGGGTGTACTACAGCGTACACCTGTGTGGAGAGCCACGTTTGCCGGCACAGGGATGCACAGGTGTTCCGTGCATCCCTATGCAGGCAGTCCCATTGTTATCAATAGGGATGCAGCACAAAGCTGCTGCTCACAATCTGACAGACGTGTTGGTGCTTGGCCTCAAACAAACACTGTCTGCGTTTGGGGCCGCGCACGGCTGGTAAATTAGGAGCAGCAACTGTGTCCGTGCAGCCACTGTGTCCCAATTGACATAAATTAGACTTTCCGCATGGATCCCTGTGCAGGCAAACATGGCCCTCGCACAGGTATACGCTGTAGTACACTTGTAGGATGCATTCGCATTGGAGGCGGATTTGAAATTGGGCCGAACTTGCATGATTTCATTGCGAGTTCAGGGGCGATTTGAAAGACATCAGTGCAGGTTCATGCACAGATGTCTATTGAAATCGCTCCAAAGTCGCCAAAAGTAATGCCTGTATGAGTGCGGCAACGTTGCCGGCAATAGGCTGCGATTTGGCATGCGATTTGACATGTCAAAACGCTCCGATGTGAACGCGGGCTAAAACATATCTTGCATTGAGTTTAAAAGGCTTACATTATACACTTTATGAAAAACGTGTGTGGGTTTTCTGAAGAGATGATGTGGATGGACTCTTATGCTATAGAGCTGTCCGATGCAGGCGAAGTGGTCTACATTTCGATCCCTCTTCATCAGTTTTTCATCTCAAAAAGGATGGAATCTGTGAAATTGTGTTTGAGGTTTTTGAAAAGCACATCGCAACAAACAGCTTTTATCTGTTTTGATGCCATGTTCGATGGGAATACCATTTTTAACAGCAATTAAACATTATGGTGATCGTCAAGAAAAAAATAAAATAAAACATTTGTGGTTGATGGAATCACAGTAATCTTGAATAATATAGGCTACACAGTTCAACCATCAGAATTTATTACGACCACGATCTGTGCAGCAACCTGCTGGCCAGCCCTCATATCACAGTATATTTTGCTGATCTAGCAGAGTCCAATTCTGATTACATATGGTCATCTCCTATAGTTGCTCCTGACTGGTTGCCGTAGGCAACAGATCGGTGGTTATGTTTTTTTCTGGAATTTCTGAAAAACAGGCCCAGAGAATCCTTTATATATTTGTTTCTGGTGGTCCCATAGTTTGAATATTGGTTTGGGGGACAAAATGGCTGCCGCTTCTGCATTCAGGTCGAATGGTAGGCATTGTCATTTGACGTGTTGAGCAACTACAAGTGTCATCATTTCCTTACTGCTGATTCATGTTACATAGTAAGGGAGAGTTTTGTCATCAGAAATGATATCTGGTTTTGCAATCTTCATGCTTTGGTTTTAGTCATCATGCTGTAGTGTCGGATTCACCTCAGATTTGCATGTTTGGAGAGCCAGTGAAATATCAGAGAGGGTTTTTACACACAGGCAGCCGAGGTGAGGCGTTTGCGTGTTTATTGTGTCAGAGAAGCACCTTGGTGATATAAGCCCAGGAGGAATGCTTTATTGTGATATGCTTTCTAATCTGTACTACTAAAAACAATCCATGAGGTAACCCCTGACAACCAAACAGCAACTATCCCAGATTTATAGGCCTGAGGCAAGACCATGGGGTAACCCCTGACAACCAGACAGTAACCATTTCAGATTTAAAGGCCTTAGGCAAGGCCATGAGGTAATCCTGACAATCAAGCAGCACTTATCCCAGATTTATAGACCTCAGGCAAGGCCATGAAGTAACCCTTAACAGCCAAAGGGCTACCATCACAGATTTATAGGCCTGAAGCAAGGCTATGACGTAACTCCTGACAACCAATGACCATCCCAGATTTATAGGACTCAGCCAAGAGGCAACCCAGGACAACCAAACAGTAACCACCTCACATTTTTAGGCTTTGAGGCAAGGCTATGAGGTAACCACTGAAAATCAAACAGCAACCATCCCAGATTTTTAGGACTGAGTCAAGAGGCAACCCTTGACAACCAAACAGTAAATATGGGGGTGACCCCTGACAACCAAACGGCTACCATCACAGGTTTATAATCCTGAGGCAATGCCATAAGGTAGCCCCTAACAACCAAACAGCAACCATCCCAGATTTATAAGTTTGAGGAGGGCCATGAGGTAACCCTTGACAATCAAACAGGAACCATCCTCGATTTAAAGGACTGAGCCAAGAGGCAACCCTTGACAACGAAACAGTAACCATCTCATGTTTTTAGGCCTGAGGCAAGGCCATGAGCTGAACCCTGACAACCAAACAGTAACCATCCTAGATTTATAGGTTTAAGGCAAGGCCATGCGGTAACCCCTGGCAGCCAAACAGCCACCATTCATATTAAAGAAATGAAAGCTGAAATCTTATTGGCTGTTGCAACCATTAATTTGCTGTCAAGTAGGGGCCCCTACTTGGGGGCAGACGTTATTTAAGAGCTGATGTAAGGCGCAGTTCAGTTGGCTCTAAGGAAGAGGGAAAGCCTGCGAAACGCGTTAGCCTGTTGGATCAATGATATCCTGTTACGATTTGTGAAGGAACGTGGACTTGATGATGTTGTTGTAAGCCTGACAAGCTTTTATACACCTGTAGGTTTGTATTATACTTACGGCTTTTTTAACAAAAAAATACATATTGTGAGGATAATGCTCTATGCTGGTGCACCCTCTTTTTTATGATTTCAAAGCATCCTGACTTCCCCAGAGAGCAGCAAGGCACAGCATGTCCACTAAAGCCTAGGATCACTTAACTGGTCTCATACCTTCCCTCCTGGCAGCGACGTTTTGGCAGATAAAATGCGCAAGTATACCTAAACGTATTTAACAAATTTTGGCATGTCAAGGGCTTGGGCGTTCAATAATTTCATTGGCCAGAACAATAATTAATTCTGGCCCTTGAAATGAATTAACGCTCAATACAGCTGCATGATTAATCATTAGGAATTGAGATTCCCCCCCCCCCCCCCCCTTGCGATCTTAAGGCATTTTCCCGATTCTATGCAGAGTTCTGCTCAAGCCGACAGCTGTCAAAAAAACAAGCAAAGAAAAAAACACAGGCAGTCTACCAAGTTTCACAACATTCCTCAGCTGAGCTAACTATAAACATTGTAACGCTTTGTTCTTTAGATCAAAGGAATGAACTTCGGTCTGTAAATGAGGTCAGTTTGACTATTTAACCACCTCAATACTGGGCATTTTCGCCCCCTTCCTGCCCAAGCCATTTTTCAGCTTTCAGCGCTGTCGCACTTTGAATGACAATTGCGCGGTCATACAACACTGTACCCAAATGAAATTTTTATCATTTTTTTCCCACAAATAGAGCTTTCTTTTAGTGGTATTTGATCACCTCTGCGGTTTTTATTTTTTGCGCTATAAACAAAAGAAGAGTGACAAGTTTTAAAAAAACACAATAATTTTTACCTTTTGCGATAATAAATATCCAATTTTTTTTTTCTCAGTTTAGGCTGATATGTATTCTTTTACATATTTTTGGTAAAAAAAAATCGCAATAAGCGTATATAGATTGGTTTGCGCAAAAGTTATAGCGTCTACAAAATAGGGGATAGTTTTATAACATTTTTATTTTTTTATTTTTTTTTACTAGTAATGGCGGCGATCTGCGATTTTTATTGTGACTGCGATATTGCGGCGGACACATTGGACACGTTTGACACATATTTGGGACCATTTACATTTATACAGCGATCCTTGCTATAAAAATGCATTGATTACTGTATAAATGTGACAGGCAGTGAAGGGGTTAACACTAGGTGGTGATCGAGGGGTTAACTGTGTTGCTAGGGAGTGATTCTAACTGTAGGGGGCGGGGACTCACTAGGGGAGGAGACCGATCGGTGTTCCGCTGTACTGGGAACATACCATCGGTCTCCTCTCCTCTGACAGGACCGTGGATCTGTGTGTTTACACACACAGATCCACGGTCCTGCTGTGTTACCGGTAATCGCGGGTGCCCGGCGGACATCGCGGCCGCCGGGCACACGCACCGGGTGCCTAGTGACACGGCGGGCGTGCGCGATCGCTGGCAGCGGCGCGCGCGCGCCCCCTGGTGGCCTAGGAAAGCGAGGACATCATATGACGCCCGCCCGCAACAAGAGCCGCGCCGCCTGGCCGTCAATTGACGGCCGGCGGTCGGCAAGCAGTTAAAGACTAAACCTTTTTCTGACACTTGTTGATTTCAAGTTAAAATCATTATTTTTTGCTAGAAAATTACTTAGAACCCCCCAAACATTTATATATATATATATATATATATATATATATATATATATATATATATATATATATATATATATATATTTTTTTTTTTGCAGAGACCCTAGAGAATAAAATGGTGGTTGTTGCAATATTTTATGTCACACTGTATTTGCGCAGCAGTCTTTCAAATGCAATTTTTTTGGAAAAAAATACACTTTAATGAATTAAAAATTAAAATAAATTAACAGTAACGTTAGCCCAATTTTTTTTGTATAATATGAAAGATGATGTTACACCGCAAGAACCGTGAGAGAATCGTGATCTTTATTCTAAGCAAAAAAAATAATGATTCTCATTTTGGCCAGAATCGTGTAGCTCTAACGCTCAAGTACTAAACGCACCTAGCATTAACACTCAAGTACTAAACGCACCTAGGATTAACGCCTAAATACTAAACGCACCTAGCATTAACGTGCATTTAGAAGTGTTTGCATGTTTCTTCTGCTAGAATGCTCCTTTCTTGAATGCAGTGATAATGTTTTTTTTTCGGCCTCTAAACTCCTGTAAACGTCTATGTGTATATGGACACATAGGCTAATGCAGTGGGGCGTTTAGAGGCTGAACAAAAAAAATTGTGAAACGGGCATTTTTTAGTTCAGGTGTGGATAAGGCCTAATTCTGCTGTGTACACATTTTTGTGTCGTGCATGGTAGTGGCACTAAGTTGGATAACTATAAAAAAATGAGGTGAGGTTAGGGACATTTAGCCTAGATTCATCTGCATATACAGACCATGCAATGATCTTCACCCTCTGCTATATACAGGAATCATAGATAGATCTACAGTTAAAATGCCAGATGGTAATATTTAAGTCCAAAAATAGGTTTATTCAAAAGATAAATTGTATATAAAAGCCAACACATTTTGGGGGCTGTCTTCCACCTCCTTCGTCAGGGCTGAAATGTAACAAGGATAAAAAAATACTAATAAATAATGACAAAGGAGATACCAATAAAAATATTGTATACTATAATTTTAAAATCGGTCCGGATGTCTTTAAAATAGAAAATATTATATTATAATTAAAAATGAAAAGAATAAAAGGAGGGGAACGATTATGCCTCATTTCCACTGAGCGGATCGGTTTGGTTGGTACAGTTTGAATGGCCTAGAATGGTCCGGTCTTTTCTGGTGAGCGTTTCCACTGCAAGTGGGACCACAAGGGGCCATACAGGGTTTAGAAAAAATGCCTCAGCATAGCACAGCAGAGGGTTTTCTGTCAGCCAATCAGTGGAATGTATCATAGCTCCGCCCTAACTGAACCACTCCATTTTCTATGGCCCCACATCTGAAGCAGGACCCTGAATGGAGCGGTAAGGTTCGGTTGTATGGGCCGCTTTCATAATGGAAACACCCAAAATAGCGTACCGTACCGTACCGAACCAATCCGCTCAGTGGAAACGAGGCACAAGTTACTCATCACATGGGAATTAGACAGAATGAGTGATATGAAGAATAAAGCTTTAAAATTAAAATAAAAAATAAAATTAAAAAAATAACTAAATTTTAAAATGATTGGTTACTTACCTATATGCACGAGCCCTCTGTCAGTTGGATCCTGGAGTACCTATAAATAGGAGTGGATAAGTCCATTATTCAGCAGAGCGGCGATGATGATTGAGAAGACATGTCCCTCCCTCCCAATCTATTTCTGTATTCATTCCCATAAAGAAACTGGATTGATGATGGTAATAACAATATAAAAAAAAACACGGAATCAATAATATTAAAACAAAAATAATTGTATAATGGTAATACTATTACATTTATAATATGAGCATTATAATATTGGTGATATTAATGAAATATAGTTAGTAGAATTAGGATGACAATTGTAGTGTGATACATATGATGCAGAAATAAATGCACAGTAAACATAATAGACATATAAATATTAGATGAAAGTATCTTCTAACACAGTGGTCTCCAAACTGTGCCCAGTGGGCCAGATGTGGCCCTTAGCTTGCTTTTATCTGGCCCTTGGGGCACTATTCCTTCCGCCGACACCAATGATGGGGCACTATTCCTTCCGCCGACACCAATGATGGGCAACTATTCCTTCCGCCGACACCAATGATGGGGCACTATTTCTTCCATCGACACCAATGATGGGCAACTATTCCTTCCGCCGACACCAATGATGGGGCACTATTCCTTCCGCCGACACCAATGATGGGGCACTATTCCTTCCGACACCAATGATGGGGCACTATTCCTTCCGCCAACACCAATGATGGGGCACTATTCCTTCCGCCGACACCAATGATGGGACAATATTCCTCCCACGATGGGGAACTAATTCTCCCACTAACAAACTTTTGTTTGTCTAATTCTCCCACTAACACCAATGATGGGACACTATTCCTCCCACTGACACCAATAATGTATTTTTTTTTTTTACTCCCACTGACCCCCCAAGCCTATGGCATTGTTTACTATCATCGATGTCAGGGCATTTTCTATTCCCACTGGCCACCGTCTGGCTCCTTTAAAGTTTGAAGGGCAGTAAACTGGCCCATTGTTTTGAAAGTTTAAGACCCCTGTTCTTAAACAATGGCATAAGGATTATACTCAATGTAAATCACAACAAACATAACATTTTTGAGTTGATGAACGTGGCATGTGTCATACCATAGAGATAAAGTACATCTGTTCTTTGGATAAATAATTAATAATGGTAATAATAATACAATTCATAATATTTTAACAATATTATAATTACTACAATTATTATTTAATTTAGAAGTATGATTATTATTGTTACAATATTGTCGATTCAGTTTCCTTTTTGTTAATTATAATTATCCAGTACTTTTATTCTTATAATTTTTAGTTATGTTATAGGGTATTTTTTTTAAAAATATTCATGCCAGTTTTAGAATTACTGTATAGCACAAAAGATATTTTTTTGTTATCTTCTATGTTATCATTTTACAATTTTTTATCCTTCATGTTACATTTGAGCCCTGATGAAGGGCAGCCCCCGGGACACATTTTGTATTTTGAATAAACCTATTTTTTGGACTCAAATGTTACAATGCAGCACTAAAATCCTAAGTCCCAAGTTAATCGGGGAAATCCCCCAAAAGCTGCAAGGCTAACACTGCGCCACCATTATGATATTAATGGATTACCAAGGATGATATTAATAATACATAACAAAACTTCAGGGTTCCAGCGCCATTAACCCGAAAGGATGATAAATTCTTTATTAGCAGTGTGTCGAATGTGTAACATGGACAAGAAAGTGGGATTGAGCACATTGGGCGAATTATTGATAATAATAGTTTGGCATCTGAATATGGCATATTTGTAAAAGATTGGTGCCGCAGGATATATCACTGGCTGTATTATGAATACAATAAATGTTACTGAGACTTACTGACTCGGGCTTGCAAGTGCCCAATACCTCCTGAGCACAATTTTGATTGCATTTTGCACTTATCACATGCCAGAAGAGGGCCTGTGTGGCCCTGAAACATTGCACTAACACTGTCTGTGATGGGATCGCTTCAATAAATGTTTCAATTATTGGTTACAGATCCATGGCGCACTGGTGACATTTGTCCTTAACCATGTGCTGACATCAGCCAACTTACTGGCAGTTTCTGCAGCATCCTCTTATGCTAGGCCCTCCCCAGGAACATGTGTACTGGGAAGGATGTAGGTGACTTTAGGTTAATACTTGTTCTATGCCATCCGCCATATGTTCCTATTAGAACACTACGATGGATTATTGATGTCCATTATAGTGCTAAGTCAATAGGAACAAGCAGTAGGGGGCAGGCTAGAAGTTTGCCACTGTCATCATCCACATTACTACCAT
Source organism: Lithobates septentrionalis (assembly GCA_037952835.1). Lineage (NCBI taxonomy): Eukaryota > Metazoa > Chordata > Amphibia > Anura > Ranidae > Lithobates > Lithobates septentrionalis. The sequence goes on from JBBDGP010003830.1 coordinate 257,015, forward strand.
TAGGTGCTGACCAAACAGAATTGCTCTGATCCATCCCGGAAGCACTGCAAGGAGGGAAAGGAGCGAGGCTTTCAAATCTGCAAGACTGCTGCACCGTCTGCGTGGGCATTGACAGCCCATTACCCATGGAGGTAAGCCACCCACAGAGGGTGTTAGTTCACCTTTTCATTTGTTTCTGAAAAGGTGAACTTACACTTCGACCCCTGTCACACCGAGGCAGTTTTCAGGCGTTGTAGTACTAGAAATAGCGCCTGTAAAGCGCTTGAAAACTGCCTCCCATTCATTACAATGGGTGCTTTCACATCTGGGCGGTGCGCCTGCGGGACATTAGGAAAAGTCCTGCATGCAGAATCTTTGGGGCGTTTTGGGAGCGCTGTATACAGCGCTCCCAAAACGCCCCTGCCTATTGCAATGAATGGGCAGCGCTTCGGAAGCGCAGCAACACAGGAGTTTTTAACTCCTTTTTTTGGGGTTAAAAGCGCCCCGCTAGCGGAAGAAAAGCACAGCTTAAACAGCGGTAAAGCGCCGCTCGTGTAAACAAGACCGAAGAGTGGCGTTTTCCTTCCTGCACTATACAAAAATGCTAGCAAAGATTCCAAATTGTCCACTTTTTGTTAAGGCTAAGCAAGCCATAGATCATACTATTTTCTTTCCTCCCACCAAAGAAAATTTCTTGATTACCCCATCAAAACAGTCAGTGTTGATGGGGGAATCCCTCCTGCAGTGCTATTGTGTTTTGCCGGCAGGGAGCCTTCCCTGCCGGCAGGACACAATGATCACTGTTGACGGCTATAGCCACCGACAGTGATCACGTGCAAAAAAATGCAACAGGTTGGTTGTACTGAAGTCGATCGATGGATTGACTTCGGTACAGCCAGCCTTGCCATAGATGGATCAAATCTTGGCCGGTCCCTGTTGAACATAATAGTGTACAATGGAGTTCAGCCCCATTTCTCTGCATACATTTGACTCTTCACTGGTGTCTTGGAGGGTGAATATTAGAGTGGAAACACTTCTGGTTTGGCCAAGCTGGTTAACTTGCTAAAACAAAACTGCATGTGGCATAGGCAATTGTGCTGCATTGGTGGTAAGAAATAGAGTAACAGGGGACCTGCAGACATCATTGTTTTGAACCACTTGCTTGCTGGGCACTTCCTGCCCAGGACAATTTTCAGCTTTCAGCGCTGTCACACTTTGAATGACAATTGCGCAGTCATGGAACGCTGTACCCAAACAACATTTTTTTCACACAAATAGAACTTTCTTTTGATGGTATTTAATCACTACTGGGTTTTTTTTTTTTTTGCTAAAGAAACAAAAAAAGACCGACAACAAAACAAAAATGTTTATCATAGTCTGTTATAAAATTTTGCAAACAGCTCATTTTTCTACTTCCCTGATGTGCGCTGGTGAGGTTGCACTGATGGGCACTGATGAGGCGGCACTAATGAGACTGCATTGATAGGTGGCACTGAGGGGCGGCACTAATAGGCAGCACTGATAGGTGACACTGATGATGAGGCGCTGATTGGCAGTGCTGATAGGTTGTACTGGTGAGCACTGATTAGCAGCACTGTTGGGCACTGATTAGCAGCACTGGTGGGCGCTGATAGCTGGCACTGGATGGCACTGATGGGCACTGTGTGGGACTGATGCCCCTGTAACAGAAGCCAGTTACCGGCTTTCTTCCTTTCTCCTCATGCTGAGAAAAAAGTGGATAACCGGCTTCTGTTTACTTCCCTGATCAGTTGTCATTGGCTGACAGCTGACAACGTTGTAAAAGGCCGCTGTGATTGTAGCCGTCTTTTGGCTATAGCGTGGGCGAAAAGTGGTTAAAGGTTAATTTGCAATATTACAGAATATTAGGTTAATAAATGGAATCTTATGATTCTCTCAGGTGGCCACCCTTATGAATGTAGTCCAAAATGTAATCCAGCTGCACCCCCCTGACATCCATGCACGTTCGCCCACCTGCTGGTATTTGGCATTTGAATGGGGAACAGGACCCAGGAAAAGGAGGTGGGGATCATGTGATCCTTTTATCAGCTGTCATGTGATCCCTCATCAGTTGTCACTTTGTCCTAGTTAGGCTCCAGATTCCAGACAGAAGTAGCTTGATAATTTTGACAGACTTTAGGAAGGTGTCAGGCACCTAAAAAAAGGAAACTATTTAATGGTTTTCGTCCAGCGTTTGTTAATGGGGATAAGTGGCACTGCAGCCATAAGTCAGTCATGAAGCAGAACAGATGCTCGTCGCTGGGCAACCGGTAATGACGTTACGGAAAATAGGCATAACATCGTGTGGTTCCACATATTCATCAATGAAACAGTGTGCCCGGGAAAGGTACACAAAGTACAGCCTACTGTATACACTCATATTTCACACAGCCGCCGCTTATTTATTTGTACCCTTACCACGGCGCTGTATACCAAACCAATCGTTGTGAAATGAGGCGATTTCTCCGAGCTTTCACAAGAACTAGTAGTAAAATGTTTCCTTTAGCCTTCAAGGAGAAACAAAATAATTACATTTTCCATAGTCTGTTCCGAAGCCTTGGGTAATTGTTTAAGTATACTCGCCGCCTTCCATGCCGTCTGCTGGACCGCGATCCTTTAATGAACAGTTATGTGACTTAAAGCTGAATTACAAGGAAATGCAAAAGACACAAAACTGTGCAGGTCTGTATTTATTATTACATTACCAAATTTTTTTTTTTTTAACCAAGCAATGTAATTACATGAATTTAACCTGCTATGTGAATCTTGCAATCCTTGTACAACAGAGCTGAGAGGGAAACACAGCACAAGGAGCTGTGCATAGTGCTCATGTGCTAACGAGGAATGTACTGATAGGAGGAGAAAGCGCAGTGACAGAGGGATGAGCTTATCAGTTTGCTACTTCTCCTTTCAATGTCCAGTCACAGGTTGGGGGAGACTGGTCATACACTAGTTGAATTTAGTTAAAATTTTCAATTTTAGGTGCATTTGTTCAGTTTTGCAATAGTTAGTGGGTCAAATTGACATTCGTGTTCAACTGCAGTGATGAGAAAATTTGAAAGAGGATGGAAAATGGTCTTGGAGTGAACAAATTTGACAATTGATGTGATTTTTCGTTTTGGGGAAGTCCATCCACTCCAAAATAAAATGTTAAACGGAAACAACATTTTTACGTATGTGTGAAGTCATTTTGAATAATAATTGTCAGGTGAAGATCCTTTGTCAGAACATTCGATAATGGCATTTCGTATGAAAATTTTTGAAAAACTTTGTTCACACTTGAATGCACCCGCATTGCGATTAGATGCAGACTACCTGAAAGATTACTTTTTAGTGGCTGCAATTAGCTGCAAGCCAACTATTGTTTTCAATAGGGGCTACATCGCATAGCTAATTATTGTGGGAACCTCTGCTGGGGTTTGCAGTGCAGGTGCGTTTGCGAGTGTGAATGCACCCTTAGGCCGGTTATTCATGGATTGATATTCGGCCAGTTCAGCAGGGACTGGGCGAGGTTTGATCCATCTACGGGTAGGCTGATTGTACCCAAGTTGATCCATTGATCAACTTGGGCACAACTAGCCTGTGGAAGATAAGTGCAAAGCTCAAAATTAATCTCAAAGTGAACTGAAAAAAATATATATATAAATAGTGTACATATACATGAATAAAGTGCACACAAATGGTCTGAGAATGAATTCAAGACAGTACAAACAGTGTATAGATGTATGTGAGTATACACTAAACATACAAGTGTCAAGAACCTAAAATAAAAATGATATACTAAAGGTCATATCAACAAATGAGCAAAATAGGAATTATCTGAATAATGTCCACTGATAATATTAAAAAAGAAAAAAGTACAAGTCCTTAATGTTTGGACAAGTGGACCAAACAATACAATTGTGAATATCCAAAACGTGAATCAAAGTAACTGTCACTTGAACTGGATAACAATGTGACATAGAACAACGTGCCCAAACTTGCTGATAAGTGATCCACCACCAGAGAGTCAAAAGGCTTACCAGAACAATTGAACCCAAATAGGTATACACCTAATGGGTCAATCAGGCTTGTCTAGAGCTACACACCCAAGGGGAACTGTCACAAGGGACACGACCTCCAGCCAGACAACCAACTCCAACGATGGACCTCAATGGGGTAGATATTTAAACCGAAAACCGCATGGATGGTTTCTCCAATAGGATACATTTCTGAAAAGGAAGAAGAGGTAGGCACATAGTGCAATTCCGTTTAACTTAGAAAAAAAATTATTGATAAAAAAGAAGGAAATACACTCACATTTTAGTTAATAAAAAAGCGCTTAGAGTAAAACAGTGACTTCAACAGAGCGTACCGACGCGTTTCGTCTCACAAGACATCATCTGAGGTGCTCATCTGCTGTAGGCACTGTACTTGTATAGAAAAAAAGTTACCTGGGTAATGAGCCACAGCCTCATGGTGTCAATTGTGTGGATTAGCATACACTTCCGGAAACAGGCAAAATGGCGTCACCGCATGCGCTCCAAGCCTCGTTCTGAAGAGGCCGGAACTCTGCGATTATTGCCTGCGGCTACAGCAGCTAGCAGTAATTGTGTTATGCCGGTTGAGAAGGATCCCTGCCCTGACCCCAAAAGAGAATCAAATCATCTATGGGCTGTTTTACAGTTCGAAAATTCCGTCAGACAAGAAACGAAAAAAAAAAATCCATCTTCAATTTTTCTCATCACCGTGGTCGAAAACAATCATCAATTTGACCACCTTTACCATTAGAAAATTGCATGAATGTTAGGAAAACAACTGTTTTTGAATGATATTCTGCCAGTGTGTGGGCTAGCTTTACTCCCTTATCCTGCTCATGCTGCTACCTTGGCTCCATCTGACAAAGTTATCTATGCTGCACTTTGGCTGCTCCTGTTGGGTCCTCCCAATACCCCTCTGGACCCCTCACATGTGCACCAGTCATCCCTTTATGCCCTCAGGTTGACTACCCTCCCACACACATTTGCATTAGTGTGTTGGCTTAGGATCTAACTGGTGGAGCTCCCTTTTAATTGGAAGCTTACTCCATTTTCACATGTCCCCTTTTAGAGTCATAAGTGTGAGTCTTTGTGGTTTTACGGATTGATGTGGTAACCTCATTTGAATTCTGCCTGCCCTGACCTTGTTTAGCTCTTTGACTACATGTTTGCTCTGGTTAGCCATAGCAATGACCCCTGGCAATACTCCAACAGCCTTTTCTTTCATCCTGGATCACTGTCTACTTGCAGTTGTTTATGACCCTGCTAGTTTATTGGCTTCCCTTTGCTCATATTCACAGCCCTGGACTGCTAAAATGCCTGCTAGCCAAAGCCTCGAAGCTTGAGCCACCCAGACCAAGCTACAGCATATAATTTGATGTTACACGTTTTTGGAGTCACATGACTACCAACATACAGTGTCTTAGAAAGAAGGCTTCTGTAGGTGAAGAGCCAAGCAGCTGTAGAACATAAGTTAGAACCCCTAACTTACACTTGGCTTTAAACTCATGAACATTGCTAGAAGGTGCAAAAAGGCTGTTAGTGTTGTGTACTTGATATAAAAGAAGATATAATTGATTTAAACCTATGTTTTTCCCATTCAGAGCAAAAAAAACTGTAATGTCCCCCCCCCCCCCCCCCCCCCCAGATACACCTACTTACTTTCCTTTGAATGCCTCCATTTGCCCTTCTTATAAACCTGTGGAACCTCCAAGTTTTGAGTTTCACCCATACAAGGGTGAGGACTTTCTTCACAGTCCCATGTGACAGTGCTGGGTGCCTGAGCCGCCAATCACCAATGCTGGTAACCGAATGTGGAATGCCACCGCTCTAGGTGAGTATTAGGCAAATCCCATCATCGCTCCCATCTGATAGGTGCTTGCCCGGCTCGCCACCGTGATAAAAGAGGAAAATGAGAAGTAATGGCCACATACCACAGCGCTTAGTCATAATTGGTTATGACTAAGCACTATGTTGTGTGAAACGAGCTAACATCCTTTTGTCCTGTGCCACATGATCTGTCAATTTTTAGAATAGTATAGCATAGTACTACATCCCACTGTGGAGGGCAGCCATCTCTTCTAATTTTCCTGGTTAAGCACCAATGCTGTCCTGTGAAAAGAAAGGGAAGTGAGTCACATGCTCCCCAATACCTGGGAGTGCCAAGCATGCAACTTTGCAGAGCTTAGAGATGGGGAGAGCAAAAAGAAAGGGAGTATGTGCAGTGGGGGGTACCATCGATATAGTAAACCTTTTTCTTTGCCCTACACAGAACATAGGTTCGCGCTCATTAAAAATATATGGGAGCTGCCATAAGAATCATTTTCTGAAAATGCCAGTTGCCTGGCTTGAGTGACTCAGAGCAAGTAAAGTTGGGGAAAAGTCAAACATTAATTTCTGCATACTAATTCTTGTTTGGTGAGTACTGAGGCTAGAGCAGCTTTTCTCAGCCTTTTACTCCAGAAAAACCCTTGAAATAATTTACAAGTCTGGGCAGGACCTCTGCTAAAAACAATTAATCCCGGGGTTGGTGGGAAAAACTCTCTTGGCATTGGTGGTTAGTGGGAAGAATTCCCCCCGAGATCTTTGTCTCTTGCAAATGGCATTGGCTCTAGAACTATGCAGTCACCACAGCTCCAGGAACCCCTAACAACCTCTTGAGGAACCCTAGGGTTACACGGAGCCCTGGTTGAGAATGGCTGAACTAGAGGTTAGGCACGACAGCCAAGCATTTCAGAAGAAGAGATCAGCAATGGCAGCCTCGCTATTTTTCTCATGAGAGATTTATTTTAAAATTTTAAAGTGGACCTATCACCCATGCACAGTAGTGGTTAACATCTTCTCATTTCGAGAAAATATGATAAGCATCTTCGGTTCGCTGTGGTCTTAGGGTGTGAAAACGGTATGAGAACCAGGGGAAAGAAACATGATATATGTGATGAATACATGTCTAAAATATAAGTTACTGGCCATGGAGGCTGCAAAATTTTGCAAACCTTTTTTAGGAGAATTCTAGATGTTCTAGAAAGATGATCAACTGATAATTGTTTTCTTTGTATTACGGTAATCATAAACTAATCCTCTTATACTTATAGTAATTATTTCCTTCCTTAGTACATCATACTAGTTGCCTAGAGTTAATGACACTGGAAGATATAAAGATAGAATTAAGTTACTGTTATTGACACTGGAAAATATATTTTTGATACTTTTGATATAGTTATGTCCTAGGTAAAATATATATATATATATATATATATATATATATATATATATATATATTTTTTTTTTTTTTTTTTTTTATGTAGCTGAAGGACTTTATATCACTCTCTTGTAATGACCCTGTACAGCAGCACTCAGACTGGCAGAGGTGGTGATAGCACTAGGATCAGGAGGAGAGGGATGGGCTCATCAGATGCTTCATTGTCCATTCACAGGCTGGGGACAGGGAGGTGACCAAACTCCATCAGAGAACAGTCAGGTCACCAACCTAGCTGTGGTCTGTGGCAGGACTTTGTATATCTCAGGGCTGTTTGGGCAAATGTCTCAGCAGAAGAAAAAGTTTTCCTTTGTAATTTTGCTTTAATTCTAGACAAAAGACATTTTTTAAGTTTAGACAGAGTAGGGAAGAGATGCTTTGTTGTTTTTTTTTATCTGCGGTCTGTGTCCCCATTGGGAATATTACACCTCTCTTCCTGGAAAGGACTAAAAATCTCCCCAACTGGGAATCTTGCCATGAAAACACTTTTTTCCCCCAGTAGGATGGGGAAAAGCTTCGTTTTATTCAATAGTCAATAAAAAGAAAGCCAATGCGTTTCAGTTCAGTTACTCATCAACACGACCTAACTACTGGGTACTCCCAAATATGCTGCTTGATCTGGGGGCACCCAAGCCCCGCTCTGTATGTCCACTGACACACAGAGCATGGCTCGCCCCCCCCCCCCCCCTGCTTACTCCTTACTGGCTGCGATTAACAGCACCAGGAGACAATGGCTCCCGCTGCTGTGCCTGAGCTAGTGAGGAAGGAGAGAGCCTCTGCTCTCATGCACATCGCTGGATCAAGCTCAGGTATAAAGCAGGCCATGGAGCAATTTTCTCAAATTCATTGTTGACAGGGGAAACCTTCCAGCCGAGCCATTGTGTTCTCTAGTTGAGTGACTACTGATACTTAAATACTCCCCATACGCATGTGATCTCTATCCCCATGACTAAGCTGCAGGGGACAGAGTGAAATGCGCTGGAGGCGTGGCCTGGTCGGAGTCTAGGCTGAGGTTGCCACTCTATCCACCTCCATAGGATGTGCGACATCAGGGATCACCCCTTTCCTTTTTGAGCCATTGCAGGAGCCAGGATAGGATCTATCCCTCGTCAGCGCTCTCAGCAGCAGATGCGGAGAAACCAACCTGTATACCCCTTATCCACTGAGCCTGCGCGGCACACGAAGAGAAAACAGGTCACATTGTGTTCTCCTGGCGGGGGAAGTCGCCCCCACCTGGAGAAGACAGTAGTTATTGCTAGCAGCTATACAAGCCGCTAATGATAATCGCATGTAAAACCCGGCAGGCTGGTTGTACCCCAAGTTGATCGATCAACTAGGTACATGCAGTCTGCTCATACATGGTTCGACTCTCGACCGGTTTAGGAGGATTGTCTATGGCGGCCTAAGCGGGGCGCTGCACAGAGAATGCTGAGATTGCAATAAGGTAAAAACCCTCAGCCTTTACAACCACTTTAATTTAGTGTACTTGGACATTTCTCTCTCTAGATAACACTTGGTCTTGTGAATATAAGTGTCTGTGTAGCCTAAGCTAACCAATAGGAGACTTTCTTTCTTTTTGTAACCAACAGTGGAGAGAGGACAGCGTGATTCTGGTTGCTGGGGGTGTCATTCACCATGTTCGGTATTTTGTTATATTGCTCTGGGCTATGGAGGTAGGAGTTCACTTTTGGAATCCGAAGCATCCCCTGTCCTCCGGCTTATCAGCACGCCTGATGTATTTTGGGCATAGCCTGAAAGGGCACTGCAAGGTTGTTTATCCAAGCAAATAGGAAACTAACTGGACAAGATTATAAGTGCTCAAAGACCTGTCCACACAGATTTGTGACCCTGAGATTTCAATCACCTACATTCTTCTATCCCTCTGGGGTCTATATGGTAAGATCTCTGCAGTCAAAGTCTGAGGGGCTCCCTCCATCCATGTTGTATTTGTATTCTTTTTATATGATGAAGAATGTAAAGGGAAGGGCTGGGACCTCAAAACCTACCTGGGAAAGTGTCAGGAATTGTGGCAGCTTTTCTTAAAAGGACTGGTACAAAATGTAAAAATTTTCTACGTGTGTGTCAGTTAAAGGAAAAAAAAAAAAAACCCTCATAAGGCCTCATACATACCAAGTGTTTGCTCAGCTCCTTTGAATGCCTTTTCTCCTGGCAAAAGAAAAGTTGCTTAGAAAATGCAGTAAAAGCCCCGCATTGCACACACATTTATGCATTCTATTGGACAGAATATTAATGTATTCTGTGCATTAGAATGCATTAGCGCACATACGTGCATATGCACCTGATGGTGTTTTAAAAAAAAAAAAATAATTCTGCCTGTAAATGCACCCATGCATCCCAACTGCACCTTGCGAAATCCTTTTAAAACATTGGCACCCATGAGGAAGAAGTAGAATTATTATGATCTGTAATTTTTTGGGTGGAGTTTAGAGGTGCTTTGGTTATGTCGTTGCTTCGAGGCCTCTTCATGTTTTGCACTGCACAAGAGGTATATCTGTAACCCATAGCAATGGGATTCCAGCTGTCATTTTTTGAAGGCCCCAATTAGTTAATGTGGACAGCACACATCCATAGTAACCAGACTCTAGCTTTGATTTTTTTTTAAAAGCCCTGATTGGTTGACACAAACAGCACACATCCATAGCAACCGGAGTCCAGCTTTCATTTTTTTAAATGTCTTGACTGGTTGCAATGGACAGGACACATCCATAGCAACCGGTTTCTAGCTGTCATTTTTTTAATGACCTTGACTGGTTGTTGCGGACAACACAGCTCCATAGCAACCATAGTCCAGCTGTCATTTTTAAAAGGTTCTGATTGGTTGCCGTGGACAGCACACATTCATAGCAAATGGATTCCAGCTGTCAAATTGTTAACGGTCCTGGCTGGTTGTCGCGCACAACACACAGCAATAGCAACCATGTTCCAGTTGTCATTTTTTAAAGGTCCCGATTGGTTGACATGGATAGCATACACCCATAGCAACTGGATTTCAGCTGTCATTTTTTTAAATGGCCCTGGCTGGTTGTTGCGGATAACACACAGCCATGGCAACCATATTTCAGCTGTCTTTTTCAAAAGGTCCTGATTGGTTGCAATGGACAGCACACATACATAGCAACTGGATCCTATCTATAATTTTTGGAGGTTTTTTATTAATTGACAGGGAGAGCACACATTCATAGCAACCGGATTCAAGCTGTCATTTATAAAAGGTTCATATTGGTTGCCATGGACAGCACAGAGCCATAGCAACTGCAGTCCAGCTACAGTGGCTTGCGAAAGTATTCGGCCCCCTTGAACTTTTCAACCTTTTTCCACATTTCAGGCTTCAAACATAAAGATATAAAATTTTTATTTTTTGTGAAGAATCACCAACAAGTGGGACACAATTGTGAAGTGGAACGAAATCTTTTGGATTTTTGAAACTTTTTTAACTAATAAAAAAAATGAAAAGTGGGGTGTGCAAAATTATTCGGCCCCCTTGCGTTAATACTTTGTAGAGCCACCTTTTGCTGCGATTACAGCTGCAAGTCGCTTGGGGTATGTCTCTATCAGTTTTGCACATCGAGAGACTGAAATTCTTGCCCATTCTTCCTTGCAAAACAGCTCGAGCTCAGTGAGGTTGGATGGAGAGCGTTTGTGAACAGCAGTTTTCAGCTCTTTCCACAGATTCTCGATTGGATTCAGGTCTGGACTTTGACTTGGCCATTCTAACACCTGGATACGTTTATTTGTGAACCATTCCTTTGTAGATTTTGCTGTATGTTTGGGATCATTGTCTTGTTGGAAGATAAATCTCCGTCCCAGTTTCAGGTCTTTTGCAGACTCCAACAGGTTTTCATCCAGAATGGTCCTGTATTTGGCTGCATCCATCTTCCCCTCAATTTTAACCATCTTCCCTGTCCCTGCTGAAGAAAAGCAGGCCCAAACCATGATGCTGCCACCACCATGTTTGACAGTGGGGATGGTGTGTAGAGTGTGATGAGCTGTGTTGCTTTTACGCCAAACATATCGTTTTGCATTGTGGCCAAAAAGTTGGATTTTGGTTTCATCGGACCAGAGCACCTTCTTCCACATGTTTGGTGTGTCTCCCAGGTGGCTTGTGGCAAACTTTAGACGAGACTTTTTATGGATATCTTTGAGAAATGGCTTTCTTCTTGCCACTCTTCCATAAAGGCCAGATTTGTGCAGTGTACGACTGATTGTTGTCCTATGGACAGACTCTCCCACCTCAGCTGTAGTTCTCTGCAGTTCATCCAGAGTGATCATGGGCCTCTTGGCTGCATCTCTGATCAGTCTTCTCCTTGTCTGAGCTGAAAGTTTAGAGGGACAGCCAGGTCTTGGTAGATTTGTAGTGGTCTGATACTCCTTCCATTTCAAAATGATCGCTTGCACAGTGCTCCTTGGGATGTTTAAAGCTTGGGAAATCTTTTTGTATCCAAATCCGGCTTTAAACTTCTCCACAACAGTATTACGGACCTGCCTGGTGTGTTCCTTGGTCTTCATGATGCTCTCTGCGCTTTCAACAGAACCCTGAGACTATCACAGAGCAGGTGCATTTATACAGAGACTTGATTACACACAGGTGGATTCTATTTATCACCATCAGTCATTTAGGACAACATTGGATCATTCAGAGATCCTCGCTGAACTTCTGGAGTGAGTTTTCTGCACTGAAAGTAAAGGGGCCGAATAATTTTGCACGCACCACTTTTCAGTTTTTTAATTGCTAAAAAAGTTTAAAATATCCAATAAATTTCGTTCCACTTCACAATTGTGTCCCACTTGTTGGTGATTCTTCACAAGAAATTAAAATTTTATATCTTTATGTTTGAAGCCTGAAATGTGGCAAAAGGTTGAAAAGTTCAAGGGGGCCGAATACTTTCGCAAGCCACTGTATCTTTTAAAGGTCTCGATTGGTTGCAGTGGACAGCACGCATGCATAGCAACTGGATTTCAGCTGTCATTTTTAAAAGGTTCTAATTGGTTGCTGTGGACAGTACACATCCATAGCAACCAGGATCCAGCTGTCATTTGTGTTTGCTGTCCATTGATTGCCATGGACAACACACTGCCTTAGCAACTGGAATCCAGGTATAATTTTTTTTAAAGGTCCCAATTGGTTGACGCTGATAGCACACTTATCCATAACGAACGGATTGCAGCTATCGCTTCTCAAAGGTCCCAATGGGTTGTCGGACAGTGCCCGGGCAACCCATGCCTCTGGCAGATATAGGTGGCAGTGTGACTGAGTGTATTTAGTGGCCCCTCCTGGCTCGTTTCACTCCATAACATCCTGAGTTTGACTGCCAGTCTGCTGTAGACATTCTCCAGGAATGAATTCCATGTGTCTGGAAGCGGGCCCAAAAAAGTGTGTGGCTCCTCCGCTGACGAAAGCATGTACTCAGGAACCTGCTCCCACTTGCTCTATGACTTAACAAGATGCAGACCTGTGGGATTATGTCCTTATAAAGAGACAGCGACTCGGGCTGTCACTGGGAATTAGCACTTCGGATCACGGAGGCTCGTGTATGTTCAGCAATCATACGTCACCATAAGACATACAGCAACATATGAAGTTGGAAAATGTATACTCTAGGGCCCATTTCACACGGGCGGCAATACCAGGTGATTTTACCACCCTGGCTGCCCACCTAGGCCTTCCACAACAGCAAGAGCGTGTGGATCACATGGTTCTGCCATGATGCTTTGCTTCTTGGCTGCGGCAAATTTAAGTCGCCCACTGGGGTCATTGGGCCCGCACTGCAACCGCTATCCAAACGCTTTCTGCGTGATATTTCACACAAATAAAAACATGCATTGTTGAGACAGCAGGATCGTCCATTGAACGCCTGGAAGCTGCTGCTGAAAAGTGATCCATCGTACGATGGAACACTTTTTCACAGGGAGGTAGAACCAGCCTCTCATGTGTAAGGGGCCTAACAGAAGAGATTGTATTGCTGCGTCCTTCTTACTTACTGTTCCAATGACAAGGGGGCACTGAGACAGGAAGTGATGAGAAATCGCTTCAGTGGGAACAGAGACGACAAGAACATTATTTCCTTTTAGCAGAATGGGCCATGAAGTGTGGAGAGAGTGAAAGCGCTACAATTATAGTGCAAGTCCAGTAAGGCCGGGTTCTCACCATTGCGAATTGGATGCAGAATCTCCGCATCAGCTTCACACTAGCAGGAGATTTTGACCAGCTCTCCATGAAGCCGGTTCACATATCTCCGCTGCGGCTCCGGTGTGAATTTGCACGCCGGAGCCGCAGCTTTTTGCGTCTTTTGGTCCGTTTAACCACTTGCTTACTGCGTACTTAAACACCCCTCCTATCCAGACCAATTTTCAGCTTTCAGCGCTGACGCACTTTGAATGACAATTGCGCGGTCATACAACACTGTACCCAAATGAAATTTTTATCATTTTTTTTCACCACAAATAGAGCTTTCTTTTGGTGGTATTTGATCACCTCTGCGATTTTTATTTTTTGTTAAAAAAATGTAAAGACTGAATTTTTTTTCAAAAATTTTTTTTTATTTTTTTATATTTTGTTATAAAAAATTTAAAACAGGTAATTTTTCTCCTTCATTGATGTACGCTGATGAGGCGGCACTGATGGGTGGCAATAATGGGCACTGATCAGTTACACTGATAGGTGGCACTAATTGGCACTACTGGTGGGCATTGATAGCTGGCACTTGTGGGCATTGATAGGTGGCACTGTGGGCACTGTTAGGTGGCACTTGTGGGCACTGTTAGGTGGCACTGTGGGCACTGTTAGGTGGCACAGATGAGGCAGATGTGCCTCTTCCACTTTGGGACCGATGTCCCTCGCATCTGAGCCAGTGATCGGCTTTTTTTTTCTACTCACGCTATCAGCGCGAGTAGAAAAAAAAACGATTACCGATCTTTTGTTTACATCATGTGGTCAGCTTTCATTGGCTGACAGCTGATCACACGGTAAGGGGCCTGGACCGGCCCCTTACTCGGATCGGTGATCACCCGAGTCTCAGTGACTCGGTGATCACAGCGCACCCACAGGTGAGGCCATCAAATGATGGCCTTCCGGGAATTCGGGTCTGCGCTGTGGCCGTCATTCGCCCATAGCGCGGATGTGAAGTGGTTAAGGTCCGAATTCAGCCAGAAATTCGGGCTGAAATCGGACCTGAAACGGGGACACACAGGACCCCTGCTGGGAGCCGCATGCGAAGATAGTGTGAACCCAGCCTTAATCTTTATTTTGCACAATGAGAATCACACAGATGTCTTCAAAATCGCACTGATATACGGCAACAAGGAACAAAGGCTTAAAGTCGCATCCTTCTTGTTTTGGGTTGAGCAATCTACCAGCACACCTATGTTAGTAGAATTCAAAACAGATAGGGTGGGTTAGGGTTAGAAGCACTGTGAGCTGGTCTCACAGGGACAGGAAGTGAGGGGAAATCACAGACAGCAGTAAAACTGCGACAGATGTTTTAGACCTTCAGCATTATTATTATTATACAGGATTTTATACAATTCAACACGAGGGAGCAGAGGGCCCTGCTTGTTAGAGCTTACAATCTAGAAGGGAGGGTCAAGTGGAACAAAAGGAAATATAGCTGTGGGTGATGATCAGATGAAGAGAATTAAAATACAGTTGTTAGGTGTGGGTAGGATATGTTTCTCTGAAGAGGAGGGTTTTCAGGGATCGTCTAAAAGCTAATAGAGTAGGAGATAAGTGGACAGATTGGGGTAAGGAGTTCCATAGGATTGGAGAGGCTATGGAAAAGTCCTGGAGGCGAGCATGGGAGGAGGTGATGCGGGAACTAGAGAGCCGGAGGAGAAGAGAATGATTAGGTTGGTATATAGCATTCTATCCAAGGGTTGTCTTAAGATTTAGCGTCTTACCCTCCTTTTTGTGCATCATATTATTTGCTACATAAGATATATTAAAGTAAATCTGTCATGAGAAAAAAAATAGCTGCCTTGGTTTCATGCTGACCCACCGGCTTCAATATAAAGTAGGTGTAAACCTTAACGAAATTACATTTAGGGGGTTATTTACGAAAGGCAAATCCACTTTGCACTACAAGTGCAAACTACAAGTGCAAAGTGCACTTGAAATTGCACTGAAAGTGCACTTGGAAGTGCAGTCGCTGTAAATCTGAGGGGGAAATGCAAGGGAAATAAAAAACAGCATTTTAGCTTGTACATGATTGGATAATAAAATCAGCAGAGCTTCCCCTCATTTCAGATCTACCCCTCAGATTTACAGTGACTGCACTTCCAAGTGCACTTTCAGTGCCATTTCAAGTGCACTTTGCACTTGTAGTTTGCACTTGTAGTGCAAAGTGGATTTGCCTTTCGTAAATAACCCCCTTAGGTTGCCAATTTGTTAAAACAAAAGCACGTTTTGTCATCCTCTGTTGCTCCTCACTGCTTCAGGCCTTCTGCAGCCTCTTGCATTCTGTCTACATGCGCTCCAGTGATGGCTACATTGCATTTTGTTAAGAAGGTCACAGTCATCATTGGCAGTCCTTGTGACAGGGGGGTTAATTTACTAAAACTGGAGAGTGCAAAATCTAGTGCAGCTCTGCATAGAAACCAATCAGCTTCCAAGTTTTTTTTTTTTTTGTTCAAAGCTTAATTGAACAAGCTGATTGGCTACCTTGCACAGCTGCACCAAACTCTGCACTCTCCAGTTTTAGTAAATCAACCCCCCAGGTGACAACATAGGAACGTAACTGGTAGATAGGGACAGAGTGTTGTCACCTTAAGTACCTAAACAAGGTTCTTCAACACAAGTATTTTAACAAAAGCTGAACATTTTGAAATGCTGAAAGGGTCTTTTAAAATGATACCAACATGTTACAGCTTCTCAGAGGTTTTAGCGTTTGGAATTCCATATACTGTAGTTTAGGAGTCTTTAGTGAGATTTTGGGCGCCTCTGGAAAAGAACAATGTGCACAATCTCTGCAGGGTTTGCACGTCTGCTGTGTGAATCAGGACACTCTCTCTAATCCAGGAAAGTCCATGAATGTCCCCATTTATAGCGTAGCATGAAGCACTCTCTGTCTTGCTGTCTAACAGCAAAGTTTGTATTCTCTTCCTCCTCCCTGCAATCACAATGCCCGCTTGTCTGCCTTCCCGTCTGACTATGACAGACCAGGACAGATGATACTGATACATTAATCAGGACACGTGCAGCCCCCCAGGAGATCACCTGGCATGCTGGAACTTGTGGTTTTGTCTGGGAGAACAGTCAGTATTATCATCAGTATAGTACAAGTGTATGTAAACTCTCTTATTTGCTCCCTTTTTGGTCGGTTATACAACCCCTGGAAAAAATTATGGAATCACCAGTCCCTGAGGATGTTCCTTCAGTTGTTTATTGTTGTAGAAAAAAAGAAGATCACAGACATGGCCAAAAACTAAAGGCATTTCAAATGGCAACTTTCTGGCTTTAAGAAACACTAAAAGAAATCAAGAAAAATAATTGTGGTGGCCAGTAACAGTTAGATTTATAGAACAAGCACAGGGAATAAATTATGGAATCACTCAATTCTGAGGAAAAAAATTATGGAATCACCCTGTAAATTTTCATTACAAACACTAACACCTGCATCAAATTAAATCTGCTTGTTAGTATGTAGGTAAAAAGGAGTGATCACACCTTGGAGAGCTGTTGCAACAAGTGGACTGACATGAAGCATGGCTCCAACACCAGAGATGTCAATTGAAAAAAAGGAGAGGATTATCAAACTCCTTAAAGAGGGTAAATCATCACGCAGTGTTGCACAAGATGTTGGTTGTTCACAGTCGGCTGTGTCTAAAACATGGACCAAATACAAACAAGATGGGAAGGTGGTTAAAGGCAAGCATACTGGTAGACCAAGGAAGACATCAAAGCGTCAAGACAGAAAACTTAAAGCAATATGCCTTGAAAACAGAAAATGTACAACAAAACAAATGAGGAACAAATGGGAGGAAACTGGAGTCAACATCTGTGACCGAACTGTAAGAAACCGCCTAAAGGAAATGGGATTTACATACAGAAAAGCTAAAAGAAAGCCATCTCTAACACCTAAACACAAAAAAACAAGGTTACAATGGGCTAAGGAAAGGCAATCGTGGACTGTGGATGATTGGATGAAAGTCATATTCAGGGATGAATCTCGAATCTGCATTGGGCAAGGTGATGATGCTGGAACTTTTGTTTGGTGTCGTTCCAATGAGATTTATGCAGATGACTGTCTGAAGAAAACATGCAAATTTCCACAGTCAATTATGATATGGGGCTGCATGTCAGGTAAAGGCACTGGGGAGATGGCTGTCATTAAATCTTCAATAAATGCACAGGTTTACATTGACATTTTGGACACTTTTCTTATCCCATCTACTGAAAGGATGTTTGGGGATGATGAAATCATTTATCAAGATGATAATGCATCTTGCCATAGAGCAAAAACTGTGAAAAAATTCCTTGAAGAAAGACACATAAGGTCAATGTCATGGCCTGCAAACAGTCCGGATCTCAATCCAATTGAAAATCTGTGGTGGAAGTTAAAGACAATGGTCCATGACAAGGCTCCAACCTGCAAAGATGATTTGGCAACAGCAATCAGAGAAGGCTGGAGCCAGATTGATGAAGAGTACTGTTTATCACTCATTAAGTCTATGCCTTAGAGACTGCAAGCAGTTATAAAAGCCAGAGGTGGTGCAACAAAGTACTAGTGATGTGTTGGAGTCTTATTTTGTGTGTTTGTTTTTCATGATTCCATAATTTTTTCCTCAGAGTTGAGTGATTCCATAATTTATTCCCTGTGCTTGTTCTATAAATCTAACTGTTACTGGCCACCACAATTATTTTTCTTGATTTCTTTTAGTGTTTCTTAAAGCCAGAAAGTTGCCATTTGAAATGCCTTTAGTTTTTGGCCATGTCTGTGATCCGCTTTTTTCCTACAACAATAAACAACTGAAGGAACATCCTCAGGGACTGGTGATTCCATCATTTTTGCCAGGGGTTGTATATTGAAAGCTTTTCCTTGTATCAGTTTGATACGTGGAAAAATAAATAAATCATTGATTGTGTCAATCCAGTGCACTCTGCGGTGTCATCTGAAGCATTGTTATCAGCCCTGCTCAGTTCTCCTCTGTGAACTACAGAACACCGCCTCCTCATGTTATGAAGCTGGAAAGGGGATGGCGTTTTGTAGGCCCCTTTCACACTGACAGTTTTTCAGGCAGACCCGATCGGATCACCCGATCCTGTCTGCTAAAAACAGATGGATGGGGATTGGACATCAATAGGAGTGCCTGCACGGTAATGCATGGAACACCTGTGCATCCCTGTGTGGGTAAACACGGCTTTGCATGGGGACGTGCTGTAGTACACCCTGTGTGAGCGAGGCCTTAGGACAGATAAATTGTAATATATTAAAGGAGAAGCTCGTCTGGCTGTACTTCTCCTGTGGCTAACAGAAGTGCAATTCATTCTGAGGGAGAGGGCAGAGCAGAGAGTGGTGACTGACAGTGACCAGCTCTCTGCTTGGGGAGCTGTGAGAACCAAGCGATCAGTGGTGTTTGATAGCTCAGTTCTCAGTCTTAGAGGCGCCGGGAGACAGATGCAGCATCCACTTGAGTAAGTACAGTGCCTCCTGGAAAGTATTCACAGCGCTTTACTTTTTCCACATTTTCTTACATTATAACCCTATTCCAAAATGGATTAAATTCATTATTTTCCTCAAAATTCTACAAACTATACCCTATAATGATAACATGAAAGAAGTTTGTTTGACATCTTTGCAAATTTATTAAAAATGAAAAAATGAAAAAAATCCTATGTACATAAATATTCACAGCCTTTGCTCAATACTTTGTTGAAGCACCTTTGGCACCAATTACAGTCTTTTCTAGTATGATGCTACAAGCTCGGCACACCTATTTTTGGGCAGTTTCTCCTATTCTTCTTTGCAGGACCTCTCAAGCTCCATCAGGTTGGATGGGGAGCGTCAGTGCGCAGCGATTTTAATATCTGTTGTAGAAATATCTAAAAAAAAGATCAGTGGAGCATGGGCATCCGCACAGGGGATGGGTGTCAATTTAAGGTCACCCATGCTCCGCCCCTTTTTGACAATGTCATGAAGGGGAGGGGCTTAATCATTATCACATAAAGCGCAGGCATGCAAAAGTTTGAGAAACCTGATGCAAAAGCTTAATAGAAGGATCAAGCTTCCCCCCATATAGATCCCCCTCTAGAGCAGGCCAGGGCAGGTCCCCCATAGATCCCCCTTTAGAGCAGGCCAGGGCAGGTTCCCCCCATAGATCCCCCTTTAGAGCAGGCCAGGCCACTGCCCTCCATATAGATCCCCCCTTTAGAGCAGGCCAGGCCAGGGTAGGTCCCCCATATAATAGATCCCCCTTTACTTAGTCTTCTTACTCTTACCTTTTATTCACCTGTATATAGAATAGAATCCCCAGACAGTCCCACAGATCACTCCGCATGCAGGCAGGACTCCAACCTCACTCCACTTGAGTGCGCGTCTCTGGCCCGCGCCGGCCGGATCTACAGCTCTCTCTACACAGTACACAGAAGAGACTGGAGCTGAGCCGAGACTCGAGCCATCGCATCGGGATGTGAAGGAGGGACTGTCTCAGGGAGTCACAGAGCAGCAGACTCAGAAGAGTCAGCGGCGGCCGCGGTGGACCCTGCAAGGACAGCTCACGGACACCTTGCCGATCACCAATTCCACCCCCCATGTGGATGACCACGCACCTGAGCTCAATTTTGAGTGTCATGGCAAAGGCTGTGAATACTTTTTTTTTTATTTTTAATAAATATGCAAAGATTTTAAACGAATTTCTTTCACATTGTTATTATGGGGTATTGTTTGTAGAATTTTGAGGAAAATAATGAATTTAATCCATTTTGGAATAAGGCTATAACATAACAAAATGTGGAAAAAGTGAAGCGCTTTGAATACTTTTCAGATACACTGTATGATTCTTAAATAAAACAAAAACCCATACTACTCTTTTAAGCTAAAATTCTATTCTAGTCTTATCACCTGTGTCTCCCAATTTCCCATCCCTAATTTAAACAAGAAAAATATGAAGAATCATTATCACATGTGCCCGTTATCTAGGGCGCTCTGCATGGACAAACAGCCTGCATAGAATCACCCACTCCTCCAGACTGACACCCACTCATCAAAGCATTTTGATATCTGCAGAACTCCTTCCAAGTGCCAGCCAACTGATTGCACCAGGGCTGAGGGCTCTTGAGACGACTACTGAGGCAGGGTGCTGTGATGTTTAAAGGGAGCTATGCGCAGCATACCTGCCAGCCCTTCCCACCAGCCATGAGCTGCCTGCATTGCATAGAGAAGCACTGAAACTCAGTAAGGACATCACTGGGTATGATATAAGGTATGCAATGAAAACGGAAAGGTTTTCCTAAAAATAAAGTTTAATCAGCTTGTTGAGGAGAAGGCAGGGAGGAACCAGGAAAGCAAAATATTAACAGATTAAACTTCAAATTCCTGTACAGGGATTGTGTAGCACTCTGCCATGGCACAAAATCAGGTTGCTTCTTTCAGATTGATATGACTATGGAAGAGTGGTAACCTTCCCAGTTTTTCTGATCTGCAGCCGAGCCCAAACTTGCCATGCAGCCAGACCTAAAAGTGGCAAAGCCCCGCACAATGGCTCTCATGCCCTTATCTTAGGTTTCACGTTCTCTTCCGGAACACGTCGTCGTTGTGTTTATTTATTCGGTTATTGTTCACAGTGACAGGAAGTACCTGAACCTGTGACGGCTGGTTGTTAAAAAGACACAGGATCTTAACATGGGGCTGGGAAACAATGTGTAGTGGGCTGAAACCAGCTCAGGAAACCCAAATGCAAAGGCAGACATTAGAAAGGCTTTCTTTGGATAGTGCAGCTCTGAGCTCTCTATGAAGGTTATTTTATTTTGGATTGTTGGATTATACTGTAGGTGGAGCCTGCTGGACTGAGTAAGCCCCTGGGTTTTCATTTGTCTTGGATTTTTTTTTCATAGTGGGATCTCCCTGCCATGACTCTGCCCCGTCCTCCTGGGAGGTTTAGGGTGTTTCTGCACACTCTTCTGCATTCAAGCTCCTCCTCTGACATTCTCCATAATATAAATACAAAGTCCAGCAGGGTAAGCGGAAAGGCCTCATAATGGGCACAGCATGCGTGCAGACCCAACAGCTTACCAATAGAATCCTGAAAGATAAAAGAAACTGAAAAGCTGGTCATACATGAGCCAAAATTCAGCCGGTTCAGCAGAGACCAGCCAAATATCGATCGAACCATATGTGGCTACTGGGGTTGAACAGAAGCCAACAATGAATACAGTACAGTTTCCTCACATGGTGGTTAGTGAAATAATGCCTACTTACATTGATAGTCAGTGAAAAAGTACCCCTTTCCACTGGTGGTCAATGGATAAGGACCCCCTTACATTGTTGGTGGGTGGAGAAAGACTCCCTTACATTGGTAGTCAGTGGAGTAGGACTCTATTATATAGTTAGTCAGTGGAGTAGGATTCTATTACATTGGTACTCAATGGAGAAGGACTCCCTTACATTGCTGGTGGGTGAAGAAAGACCCCGTTACATTGGTGGTGAAGGACTCCATTACATTGGTGGTTGGTGGAGTAGGACTTTATTATATTGGTGGTCAGTGGAGTAAGATTCTATTGCATTGGTGGTCAGTGGAGTTGGGCCTCTTTACACTATTAGTCAGTGTACAAGGACCCCATTACATTGCTGGTGGGTGGAGAAAGACCCTGTTACATTGGTGGTTGGCGAAGAAGGATCCCCTTACATTTGTAGTCAGTGGAGTAGGACTCTATTATATTGGTAATCACTGGAATAGGATTCTATTACATTGGTGGTCAGTGGAGTAGGGCTTCTTTACACTGGTAATCATTGGAGTAGGATTCTATTACTTGGTGGTCAGTGGAAAGTATGCCCCCCTTACAGATGGCGTAAAAGCTAATTGGTGTATTTGGCTACTTATCTAAGAGGTTAAAATTGCTCAGTGCTCACAGAACCCCTAGCAACCTCTGGAGTAACCTTAGTAGAGAAAGGCTGCTATGGCGAAATAACGTTAGTCGTCCCCTATGGTGTGTAGATTATGGGATCTGGAAGCAGTGGGCCCCTGGCTCATATGATGTATTGGCCAGTAAGTGCGCTCGCCTTGGACAGAGGTGAGTAGGCAAGTTTTATCCACAAGGATAGGGCTTATCCATCAAGTCAAGGCCTTATTAAAATAATAGTTAAGGTTTGCACAGAAGAGGCTTTCATGACTAATAGCAGGTTACTGGTAACATAGATATGTTTAACCACCCTGGCGGTATTCCCGAGTCTGACTCGGGGTGGATTTTCAATACCAAAAGCGGTATCCCCGAGCCAGACTCGGGATCGCATCGCAGGATCCATGTAGAGGATACTTACCTTGTCCCCTGGATCCTGCGATGTCTCCTCGCTGTGATCAGCGAGCCGCCGTGTCTCGCTCGATTCACAGTGCCGAGCTCCGTCCCCTGCGAGCGTTGCGACGCATGGGGACGGAGTTCGGCGCCAAATTCAAAAAGTGAAACACACAGTACACTGTAATCTTACAGATTACAGTACTGTATCAAATAATTACACATCCCCTTTGTCCCTCGTGGTCTGCCCAGTGTCCTGCATGCAGTTTTATATTATAAAAACTGTTCTTTCTGCCTGGAAACTGGAGATTGTCCATAGCAACCAAAACTGTCTCTTTACATCAAAAGTGGCTTTAGACCAGCTAGAAAACAGCGATAATAAATTAGAATCACTCGCAGAATTGAGTGATAGTGATTTGTGGGGAAATCCGTCACCAAACACTAAAAGTAACGAAAGCAACAATTCTGCAACTGAGCAAATTTCAGTGTTTTTGATTTAAAACGCCAAATTTCTGTGCAAAATAATTGTACCACTTTCAGCACCTAAAATCTGAAATAATCATACCGCCAGGGAGGGTAATACCAAAACTTCAAAATTGTGTTGCTTTTGTCCCCACAGAGGAGATTTCCTCTCACTCCATGCCCTACAGCAGGGGTGTCAAACTCAATTTCGTCAAGGGCTGCATCAGCAGTATGGTTGCCTTCAAAGGGTCGGTTGTACCTGGGGTGCGCTACGTACAGAGTGCAGGGTTCAGGATTACGCTCCGTATAGAGTGCAAAGTTCAGAAGTGCACTGCATACAGCATGCAGGGGTGCACTATGTACTGAGTGCAGTTCATGTGTACAGAGTGCAAGGTTAAGGGGTGTGCTACATATAGATTGCAGGGTTCTGGAGTGCATTACATACAGAGTGCAGGGGTGCGCTATGTACAGAATGCAGTGTTTAGGAGTACGTTACATGCAGATTTCAGGGGTGTGCTGTGTATAGAGTGCAGGGTTTAGGGGTGTGCAACCTCAACCCCAGTTTCAACTAGCAAAATCTGAAAAATTTGGCTGGGACAGAAGGGCAATGGGGATTTTGTATGCTGGATGTGTCATTTTAATATTTTTCTGTGGGGAAAAAAAACACTACCTCTACTGACCCCTTCTTTTTTTTTTCTTTTTAGCTCGTAGGGTCTCAAAATGTACAGGGGTTGAGGAGATGCTTTTACCGAAAATTGGATCACGCTCCTTCTCATGTGTGGACGATTCATTTCACAAAGGATTTACTACTCTACCTTTGAACGCGAGGACATTTCGGCCGTGGATTTTCAAGGCTGTTTTATGATTTAGATTTTTTACTGTGGATTTTTAAAAACATTTTTAAACCATACAAAAATGACCACCTCATCTATTCGGAGGCAGATGAAAAACATTGTAAATAATTATTCAGAAGCGGAGATTAAAGTCAGGGAAGCCACCTCCAACGACCCATGGGGTCCTTCTAGCTCCCTTATGACAGAAATCGCTGACTTGACTTACAACGTGGTGGCTTTTTCCGAAATCATGAGCATGATCTGGAAGAGACTCAATGACCATGGGAAGAACTGGAGGCATGTTTACAAAGCTTTGACCTTGTTGGACTATCTCATCAAGACTGGCTCTGAGAGGGTGTCCCACCAGTGCAAGGAGAACATCTTCGCCATACAGACTCTAAAGGACTTCCAGTACATCGACCGGGACGGCAAAGACCAGGGGATTAACGTACGGGAAAAGTCTAAACAATTGGTGAGCCTTTTGAAGGATGATGAGAGGTTGAAAGGCGAGAGGGCCCAGGCACTTAAGACCAAAGAGCGTATGGCACAGGTGGCCACCGGGGTGGGGAGCAACAATCAGATCAGCTTTGGCCGAGGATCTAGTCAACCTAACCTGTCTACAAGTTACTCAGAGCAGGACTACGGAAAGTCAGGTGGATCTCCAGCGTCATACCATGGATGTAAGTAGATGTCAATATCTAACTATGGAGAAGATGGGTTAACCACAAACTCCTGTATTTTGTTCAAGAAAGCCTAACTCTAGCGAAAACATTGTATTATGTTTAGAATAGAGCAGGGGAGGGTTAAAGTCAGCTCTGCAATGGGAAATCTATATGATGGGAACACTGACAAAACCATATTTTTTGTAAATTAGGAAAGGGTTAGAATTTGACAGTATTTTTATTGCGGCCTGTCCCTTTCTGTTCTGGTGACAACCTCTCCTCCAATTTGTTGCCCTGTTGTCACGTGAACAGAAAGTGGGGGAAGATCTCTCTAGTGAGGTGGTCAGTGGAGAAGTGACCCCTACATTGATGATCAATGGAAAAGTGGCCCCTTATATTGGTGGTCAGTGGAGAAGTTACCACTTACATTGGTGGCCAGTGAAGAAATGAACTCTTACAATCCTTGTTATTGGAGAAGTCACCCCCTATAACGGTAGTCAGTGGAGAATGGACCCCTATCATTGTTGGTCAACAGAAATTGAGCCCCACCATGACTAAACCCCATGGGGTGAAACACGTTGGGGGGCTTAGATGGAACTATGCTGAAGCTGCTGTTACTTGTGTGATGGACAGGCTTGCACAGTGTTCAGCATCCTGGGATATTTTTTCTGCCTACGGTATAGGGTTAGGATGGACCCATAGCTGGATCCATCAGACACAGTCGCAGAAGCCTGAGCGGAGACTTGAAGCTTTAAATTGGTGGTCACTGAAGGTAGCAGATCAATTCCCCATTGCTCACTGCTAAAGGAGCCCTCAATAAACACAGAAGGGACCCTTTTTGAGAAAGGCTGGTATAGAGTATCATTTGGGTGACAGTTTTAAGTCAGCAGTCTCAGGGCTTTTAGAGGTCTACACAAGGGAGACTTTGAGACAACATGCATAAAATATGTGTAATTGTAGTTGGAATGACTGGTTCTGACAACAGGGTCTCTTTAAAAAGTCAGTTCACCCAAAGCTGTTATTTGTTATACTAGGCTGGGATGGGCTAAATCCTTCACAGTGATGTCTCTTGAGTACTCATGAACATATCTCTGCTGATCCTTCCGGAATTTTAGTGGGCTGCTAATTTCCTGAGTTCTGTTTCTCCTGTAATCTGAGAAAGAGAAATAAGGTGTGTTGTTTAGTCCTATCTAAGGGTGACAATGTTGCTCCTAAACAGATACAGTACAGTGATTGAGCATACTGTAATGAACTGAAAGCTATTGCAGTCACCATATCTAAGGCCTGGTAAACTGCAATATAATACATTTTTTGTTCTTGGGTTTACATTGACTTTAATCCCTGTTGTGATTCCACTCTACTCTTGAACACACTGTGGGAATATTGAGCTTGCCAGGTACACAGCGTCTCTGAAAGTGTTATTTTTAGACAGATGTCACAAGTTCCTACGTGTCCTAAGTTGTGTTTTTTTAGAAGCAGCCACTTATCTTTCAAGTCAATCTAACATACGGTACCGCCTTGGTGCCGTCACTCCGCATTGTTCTGTGATAAACATATGTCCTACGTTGTCAGCAAGGGGATCTTTTTATTGTTTTTTTAGGGATTTTATAGGATTTATTTTATTATTGAAAAGCTTGGACTTTGGTACAAAATGTATTGTACATAATCTGGACATATTTACTAAAAGACTGAAGATGCACTTTAAAGCTTATGGGATTTATTGGCCCTTACTTTTAAAATATTTATTATGCTTCGTATAGTGTTTATGCAGAAGAGTGCTAAAATGTTATTATTAGTTTTACTGCTGCTCTATGTCCAAATATTAGAGCAGAGTAATGCCCTTTTTATATTGTTTTACCACTACTATACCAAAGGAACAACTCACTGATCTTAATGCTATCTCTCACACACCAGCAGTAAATCAGTATTGATAATGTTTTGGTGATATTTAGGCCTTGTTCCACTGTAATCCACTATCCAAATAATGTGCCATACAAAGACGTTCAGCTCGTCATGATTAAGCCCTGTTGTGGGTGAAACATGTTGGGAGCATGGCTTTGGGTGGGATTGAGCAGTGTGCTGAACGTCCTCAGTGTGTGGTCCATTACGTGAATGGTAGATTACAGTGGAGCAAGAGCAGACTCCAGGGCCTTAGCACCCGGCTGATTGCAGGGAATCGAGGAGGACACAGGCTGGTCTGTGAGTGGTGAAGGGGTTTGGGTTCATCGGACATTTAGGCCTCCTTCACATGGGCAATTAGGGATGGTGACAAGAATTAGCAAACCCCTGCAGCCAGAATCACCGGTTTTTACATTTAGCTGCGGCGGATCTTTCTGTGTGAATGAATGACAGGATGACAGTGGCTGTGGCTGCCTGCTGGTTAAATTCACATGGAGCCGTTACCTGCAGTTAGGGACAGATGTCTGGCACTTCACTCAGAAAGAGGAGTCCAGACTTAGACATCCGTCCCTAAATGTAGGTAACCGTTCCATGTGCGGTTACAAGCGAAAAGAGATTGCTCCTCCCAGCCTGTCATTGTTTTGTACAGAATGAGTGTCCACTGCTGTTCACATACCCATCATCCCAGCCCCAAAAATCTGTTGATTTTTGCTGCTTGAATCGGTTGTGTGCCTCTAATCGCTCCCGTGAAGGCGGCCTTGGGTTCCATTTATATTTTTGTGTTGTTAGGCTTGTATCAAGTTATGATAATGCATGCCAAAGCAATGTTGTGCCATTGAGTTTGAATTACACCCCAGTGCAGTAAGCAACAACATGCTTTCCAGTGTGTTGTATTACAAAAATTGCGACACATCTGATTTTCTGGATGTTTGGTGCGTTGGCAGTCCATTGAGCTGTACCGAAGGTCTTGGTTTTCTGACTTGCACAAGTGAGCGACACTGATCTACCCCCCCCCCCCCCCCCATCTATCCTGCAGCCCAGCTTTGGCTTCCACAACAAATAATATCATGTTGTTTGAACTTGTCCTCGCCACCCAATGCTTTCATCCAATCAGAATCTACAAGATCACAATAGATGAGAACGTCTGACATCACAGGTGGTGGAGGTGGGTTGTGGAAAACATGGCAGGCCCTGAGTTGAAACATTGGCGGCACCCAGGGAAGGATTTGTTAGATAGAAATGTAGACAACTGAAACCTTGGGGAAGAATCAAATGATATCTTCATGTAAAACATATTTAGTAAAATGTAAAGTTGACTGTCTATGTTACAATGAACAAAATCTGGAGTTCCTCTTAAGGCTACGTTTACACCAGTGATTTGTGCAAATTGCAGCGTCAGGAATCTTCTGATTCCTGCTGCTGCTGTGATGGGCTAGGTGTGCCCGCTGACCCAGTTCACTATAATGGCGGGTCACCAGCAGTCTGCCCAGCCAGCGAGTACCTGCGGTGAGCACTGCTGGATGACTGTGCGTGTCCAGCAGTGATCACTGCAGGTAATCGCTGGCTGTGCTGGTAGCTGCGAATAGCTTCAGCTGCCAGCAAGCGGTCATCATACTGAATGGGGCTGGCAGGCACACCTAGCCCATCACAGCAGCAGCAGCAGGAATCAGAAGATTCCTGACGCTGAAATTTGCACAAATCACCTAAATTGCTGGTGTGAATGTAGCCTAAAAGTAGCAGTACCATCCTACAAAAGGTTAATTTCATCTTAAAACTTATTGCAAAATTGAAGTTCTAGGCAGCTGAATTTATCCAAAACAGTCAAGCCTCAACGCTCACTCCGTCTCACATCCAACTGTACAACAGTAGTATCTCAGGTAATGCTGCTCTCTCTAAGTGGGGAAACTCAATAAGAAAATAAAGAGGGGCTCAGATGCCTAGTGCATTACATTAATCACCGTAGAACTTATTAAGAAGGTATACTCACAGACTTGAGAACATCACAGGGCTCTGAAGAAGGGAGCCCGACTCCCGAGACGTGTCAGCTTTCCCTACATATCGATCTGGGATCCACCATGTTAGAGTTGTGATTTTAAATGCTTATGATGTCTTCAAGTTTGTGAGTATGCCTTTGACTTCTTTATAAATTCTATGGTAATTAAGCTTTGCGCCCTCCTTTATTTTCTTGCAGCTGAATTTATATACAAATCTCATTCTCTCACCAGGCCTCCCTATTGGACCATCTTTGGTGGGGGAAGGGTAGCCTCATCGGCCAACAGACTGCTCCAGGAAGAGACAATAAGGTCCCATGTACACGGGACGCAGAGGCAAATTTTTTGACACCTTGAAATCTGCATTTAAAACGCCTGTTTAGCCGTGTTTGCATGCCGCGTTTAGCCGCGTTTAACCAGGTTTGCGTCTAGAAGCATTTATTAAGATTACTCATTTAAGACCTTCCCCAAGCTCAAAAAACTTTGTAGTTAACTATTTCAGCCATTTTGACCAGAGTGAGTAGCAGCAGCAGAGAGAGCAGTTGTCTACTTGTATTTGCCTCTATTTCTGTGCTTTTTTTTGCAATGGATCCCATAATGAGCATATGTGAGGAAATGCTCCTGACATTGCTCTTGATGAGGCTAGAACGACTTCGAAAATTGCGCGAGAGGTCCAGAGTCAGAGTTCGTCGCTATTGGACCCATCCTTTGATTGCGCAGCGAATGTCGGCAGGATATTTTGTAAACATGTACGTACAGCTACGTACCTACCCGAACAAATTTTTTAATTTCACACGCATGTCCATTGTAACATTTGACCTTCTACTATATATATAGTACAACTATATATGGTCTATATATGGACTATATATGGCTATATATGGTCTATAAATCATCACAAGTAATTAAAACATTTTCAACTATATTTTTCTATGTTTTTTCATTGTTTTCCATCATATTTTTGTCTTTTCAGGTCTAAAATATAGGGCACCTTTAAAAACGATTATAAACGAAAAAGCGTCTAAACGCGGGTACCCGTGTTTAGCGTCTGAAACGTGGAAATATTCTGCGTCTGAACCCATTTTTTTTCTTCCAAAGAAATGCTGTTAAACGCAACTGCAAAAAAACGGCAATAAACAAGACTGTGTACATGGTCACATAGGATAACATTGAATGAGTTCAGGGGCAGTTGAAAAAAGCGTCCAACTGCCTCTGAACGCGCGTTTAACAGAGTCCCGTGTACATGAGGCCTAAAGGCAATTAATGGATTTTGACTCATCACTGTGCTGCTGCTGCTCCTAAATCATCCAATAAGCAGACAGGAGGCGTGTCCTGACCCAGTGCTCAGGAATGAGCTGTGCTGCGGCAGCACTATACGTCATAGACCTGACTGTAGTGTCTTGGAATCCTACCTGGATCATAAGACTGGCTAAACAGTATTACAAATGCTTTGATTGCAAAAACAGTTCATAAATACATATTTCAGCGGTGTATTTAACTGCTTCCCCAGAGTTTAGCTATGAATCTAGGTCTGTTTTTCAGGAGGGGCACGTAAAACAGATCAAAGCTATCTGAGGGTGGCACCATCCCTCTAATGAAACGAAAGTCAGCAAATGAACAGCTGCTCTTCTTCCTTATCTGTAGCATAGACACACATCTAATCTCTCGATTCTATACATTCGGTGTGACAATGCGCAAGTCCCGAGCTCCACCCTCCGTCATTATCACCCCCGGCTAATCCAATTTAGCCGTCTTTTGAAATGGAGAATGGCGTTCTGCCTGCTGACTTTCAAAATCCAAACTAATTATCCCTTGAAGTCTGCGGAGTGTTAAAAGCTTAGTTGATTTTTTTTTGTTTTGCATGGCTTGAAGGACAGGAACAAAATGCCTTGTATTTGCAGATGGCGATGCAGTTCTGATTGCATTCCTGTGATTCCATTCATTTGCAACAGAAAGCTACCCATTTGCATCTTTGTTGCAAAGTTGATGTGTTCAGAGTGAAAGGATATCAGTGCAATTTACAATTGTTTTGTCCTGATCTTCAAGTCAACCTGTGTTTTACTAATGCAAGACAAAGCAACAGGTTTAAACGGGAACTTTAGATACACTTTTTTTAATTGCTGGGAAGTAGAGTATTGTCTAGAACAATGGTCTCCAAACTGCGGCCTGGGGGCTGAATGTGGCCCTTTGTTTGCTTATATCCGGCCCTTGGGGCAGTATTTTATTCACTAACACCAACGAAGGGGCACAGTTCCTTTGAAAAGACACCAACAATGGGGCCCCAATGATACCAATGATGGGGGACCATTCCTTCCAATTACACAAACAATGAGGCCTAATGACACCAGTGATGGGGGACCATTCCTCCCAATGACACCAATGATGGAGCACAGTTCATCCCAATGACACCAAAGATCAGCCACTATTCCTCCCAATGACACCAACGATGGGGCACAGCTTCTCACAATGACACCAAAGACACCAATGACACTATTCCTCCCAATGACACCTAATGACACCAGTGATGGGGGACCATTCCTCCGAATGACACCAATGATAGAGCACAGTTCCTCCCAATGACACCAAAGACCAGGTACTATTCCTCCCAATGACACCAACGATGGGGCACAGTTCCCCTTAATGATCTCAACAATGGGGCACTATTGCTCTCACTGACACCAAAAATTTGGCATTGTTTACTCCAACTGATGCCAAGACAATTTCTACTCATGAGCCACAGTCCGGCCCCCCCGAAAGTCTGAAGGACAGTAAACTGGCCCTTTGTTTAGAAAGTTTTGAAGGCTTGGATCATACCTGTCAGGCTGTGGTTTGTATGGAAGCTGCCTCTTATCTGTCATTCTTTTTAGCCAGTCTTGTGATCCAACGCCCCTGCTGTGTATAGCCAGGTTGGTGACTTCACTTTACAGAGAGGAAATACAGATGTTGGTCTTTTTGGCAGGTGATAATTTGTCAGCAAATATACAGTGAATATTGGGTGACATTTGATCCTTTATGTATGAGTAGACTTGTCTGACGCATGATTTCAAAATGTCAAAAAAAACCATGGAGACCATAGAAAAAGTGTTAGAGGTTGAATACTGGATATCTACCGCTTGGTACATTTGATCAAATATTGTGGTGTTGCCTCTAGCAGCTTGCATTTTCACACCTGCTTTTAAAAATGGCCAGTCTTATCTGGTCACTATAGGTAGCTCACAATCTGACTTTTGCACTAGTATTGATAGGTGAGCACCATTGTGTTGGCCTATAATTGAAGCACTTTGGTTTGTGTAGACATGGATGTATGGCATATGGGTTATTACTATTATAATAACATGGATGGTTGGGTTTTGTCATCTGCCTGCAGTTATGTGCGATGTCCTCACAGGTGAGTGTATTGTCTCAGGCATGGCAATTTGCATGGTTTGCATGGCCCCAGTTGACACCACCAGACCCCCCCCCCCCTGCTGGCCAACCTCAGGAGACATGGCCATAGGCTGTGTTGCAAATCTTTGGATGATTGCTCCTGTTTTTCTATAAAACAACATAGCGATGGAGGTGTCTGGTCATGCTTCTGACCCCTGTTCCCTTGGTATAAACATGCACACTTGAGTGGTCTAAGCATACATGTTTATGTAAGTATCTGTATAAAGATCACATGATGCAGGTACAATCCAACCACCCTACAATGTCTGTGACCAGCTTCAAAGATAAGAATGGGCTCAGCCTGGGAGAGCTGCATGGTACATCTCCGCAGGCCAGCGGTGAACAGAATACGATGCACAGCCTGTGAATGCCAGCTTACATAAAATGGGCGATTGTCCCGAGGCTGGCCCGTCTGCATCTATTGTGGTCAAATCATGTGACTCCTCCATGGCCATCCCTGATCTAGATGAAAAGTCTGGATCTCTATACAGCAACACCCAATGTCTCCAGTTTATATGCAGCGATTATATGATCAACGATCATCTGTATGGGCAGCTGCAGACAGACCAGGTCAGGCCTGACCATGAAATTATAGAGGAAATTAAGTAATCTGATACAAAACCGTGCCCAATCACTGCTGCTTTTTCCAAGACAGGCAGGCTTTGGAACTGTCTGCAGAACATCTGTGTCAGTCTCCCCATTGGCTAAAAGTGGTTTTAGAGGAATAAGGCCCCTTTCACACTTGTGCGACCTGAAAGTCACGTGACTTTGACGCGACTTGAAGCAATACCTGTGTAATCTCGAGGTCTATGGACCTCAAGTCACATTAACCACTAGCTGACCAGCCGCTGTCGGCTCTCCTGCACAAATCACCGTAGCTGTACGGCGGCTCGTGTCCGCTGTGTGAACGTGGCTGCGGGTCGGGCGGACTCAATGCTCGCCGGTGACCCGCGATCACCTAGTACAGAGGCAGAACGGGGATCTGCCAGTGTAAACAAGCGGATCCCCGTTCTGACAGGGGACCATGACAGATCTACTGTTCCCAGTGATTGGGAACAGTGATCTCTGTGTTGTCCCAGTGAGCCCATCCCCCATACAGTTAGAACACACCCAGGGAACACAGTTAACCCCTTCCCTGCCCGTGTCATTCATACATTGATCAGTGCATTTTTATAGCACTGATCAATGTAATAATGTCACTGGTCCCCAAAAAAGTGTAATTTGGGGTCAGATTTGTCCGCTGCAATGTCGCAGTCCCGCAACAAATTGCAGATCGCCGCCATTACTAGTAAAAACAAAAATAAAGTCCCTAAATCTATCCCATAGTTTGTAGACGCACAAAGCAATATACACCTATTGCGATTTTTTTTTTTTACCAAAAATATGTAGAATATATATCGGCCTAAACTGATGAATACATTTGTTTTTTTATATATATATTTGGGATATGTATTATAGCAAAAAGTAAAAAAAAAATTATTTTTTTTCAAAATTGTCGGTCTTTGTTTATAGCGCAAAAAAAATAAAAACCGCAGAAGTGATCAAATCCCATCAAAAGAAAGCTCTATTTGTGGGGAAAAAAGGATGTCAATTTTGTTTCGGTACAGCATCGCACGACCGTGCAATTGTCCGTCAAAGTGACGCAGTGCCGTAACGCAAAAAATGGTCTGGTCATTAAGGGGGGTAAATCCTTTCGGGGCTGAAGTGGAAAGTCGGGCCAAAGTAGTGCAGGGACTACTTTGAAGTCGCACAGATATAAATTATACTCATTGGACATCATGGGGTACGACTTGTCATATGCAACTTTGCAGTCCCAAGTTGCACAAGTGTGAAAAGTTTTGTTTTTTTTCATACCTTAATGCATTCTATGCAGAGTAAAAAACTTTCCAGTATCCCTGCTCTCTCTTCTCACAGACACAGATGCAGCAGCGGCAGCCATTGGCTCCTGCTGCTCTTGAGCAGAGAAGTGGTGGGTGGGGCTGATCTGCACTGTGTGTATCTATTGACCCACACAGCCCGGTTAAGGAGCAAGCCCGCACGTCTGCCCCCATAGAAAGTGTTTGCTATGGGAGAAGCCACAGAAGAGGAGCCAAGATCCTCAGTGGGGGACCACAAGAGAGGAGGTTTGGACCACTCTGTGTAAAACCATTGCAGAGAGCAGGTAAGTGTGACAGGTTTATTATTTAATTTAAAAAGCTGAGCCTTTACAATTACTTTAAACACAAACTCCCAGCTGAACCCAGCGTCTGTGTTTATGCGGACACAGCTCTGAGTCCAAAGGGTGGTCAGATCGTACCTGCATGTCCAGTTGCCCAGTGAAGTCCTTGGGTGGCTATATGGGGACAACATTGAGTGCCTTCATTGGAAAAGCAGAAGGTTTTAGTGTATTGTGGAAAGGGGTTACTACACCGCCATGCAGAACAACCTATTTCCACCTCCTGTACCAGAATGCAATACCTCCTTTCTAGACATCGATGTGTAGTGCTTCTGGGATCTCTAAGGAAGCTGGGTTGTGGCAGAGTTTGCTGATCCTCCATACAATGTTCTTCGATGCTAAATGGCAATTTTTGTCTACCGAACCTCTCCTACAATCTTACCTCGTAATTCTGCCATGGCAACAGGTAAATGTATGATAAAACCTAAGTGCCGGTTCACACAGGGGCGACTTGTCAGGCGACCTAGCCGCCTGACAAGTCACCTCCCGTTCTGTACAATGGAACCGTTCTAATAGGAGCGATGCAAGTCGCTCCGACTTAGAAAAAGTTTCCTGTACTACTTTGGGGGCGACTTGAGGCGATTTGCATAGACTTCTATACAGGAGTCGTTTTGCAAGTCGCCGTGGAAGTCGTGTGCAGGTCGCCTCGGTAAGGCGACCTGCAAGTCGTGCCGCCCCTGTGTGAACCGGGGCTAAGGCTATAGAGGTCACGATGTCCAGAATTCTCTTGTCAATAGATTCCCTCATCCATGCCAAGCAGTGTGGGTGGAGGAAACTCCTAGGCAGACTATTGTATTCTAACAGCCGTTGCTCCAGAATACATGAAAAGTGAAGCTTTCTGATTGGCTGCAGTCACTATTCGGCTGAGAATTTTCTACCTGGCTCCATCAAATTACAGATTTAAAGTATAACTAAAGGCAAAACTTATTTTTTTAGTTTTGGATGGAGTAGAGAGGGGTTAGAACACTTAAGGTTTTTATTGCTGTCTGTACCCCGTTAGGGAGATTCCCCCTCTCTATTTGTCCTGTTTATCATTATCATTGAAAGTGAAAGTAAAATAAATTGCCTCGAATTTTGGGTTGTCCCCAGAAAAGTAAGTAAGAGGTGAAATCTTCCAATAGGGACCCAAGTTCTGGTGACCTGGGGGTCCCCAGGGAATATCCTTGATTTACAGGGATTTCCTCTCACTTCCTGTTTGGCTATGGGACAGGAGGTGAAGGGAAATCTCCGCAATGGGGCACAGATAGCGAAAAAAAATCTGACAGGGGTTATAACCCTCCCGTACTCTAATCTAAAATGGAAAAAACTTTGCCTTTACTTCTATTTTAAATTTTTTGAGGAGTGGTGCCATCCAGGCCACCCATTTCTTGAATTTCCTCCTAATTCTGCCATGGTTACAGGAGGCTGTATGAAAACCCTAATGCCGCGTACACACGGTCGGACTTTACGGCAGACTTTGCCCGGCGGACTTTGACGGACTTTCTGAATGAACGGACTTGCCTACACACAATCAACCAAAGTCTGACGAATTCGTACGTGATGACGTACGACCGGACTAAAACAAGGAAGTTCATAGCCAGTAGCCAATAGCTGCCCTAGCGTGGCTTTTTGTCCGTCGAACTAGCATACAGACGAGCGGACTTTTCAACCGGACTCGAGTCCGTCGGATAGACTTGAAATGTTTCAAATCTAAGTCCGTCCAACTTTTGAGAAAACAAAGTCCGCTGGAGCCGACACACGATCTAATTGTCTGACGAAATCCGGTCCGCCGAGCAAAGTCCAACCGTGTGTACGCGGGATATGACTGGCCATAGATAAATTGAAGTTTCTGTTGGTTAAGCAGGAACCAGACAAATTTGGCTGGTTGTACTGAAGTCAATCTATCAATCGATTTCAGTACAACTAGCTTGTCAGGTTTTTCTCATGCAATCACAGCTGGTGGCAATAGCCGTCAGCAGTGATCACTGTATTTTGATGATGGGGGAAACTCCCAATGTCAGAATACAATATCGCAGCAGGAGGGATTCCCACATCAACAATGACTGTGTTGATGGGGAATATATGAGTATATAGATGGACAGTTTCCAGAAACAGACCATTCCTCCCAGTCCCTAAATGTGATAAGAATGTAAAAAAAGAGACACTGCTGTCTCAAGGGGTTATGGGATTTTGGAGGGAGGTAATGTGTCTGTTTATAAGGTGAGCACCAGCAACAATTAGTATAAAAAATATATAAGTTTATTGAAATATATCAGATAAAAACAACACAGACAAGATATATATTGTAACTATAGATTACGACTAGATAGATTAAATCAAATACGTGGATATGCAGAAGCAGCCAACATGTTTCGCATAACGCTTCATCAGGGTACTGCATGCATTACTGATTTCATCTAGGTTACATAAAGTATAAAACATATCATTAGTATATAAATACATATCCTATGATCAATTCAGAAGACAGGAGATTGTTAGATTGTATTGCATTTATGTAAAAATAATATAAATTACAATAAAAAGTTCAAATAACATATGCTCACCTGGTCTATCACAAAGTATGAATGCTAAAGCGCAACATTGCACAGACATCCGCCCATCGTGAGACCACTCAGGGCTGGTTCCCAGTGGAAGTCAGATCCAATCGGGATTGCCGGTGGGGAAGTTGGACCGTGTATGATTGCCGAAATTTAGGGTAGTGTAACAATCTAGGAGCAGATTTATACAAATAATAATATTGATGACCATAATAAGCCGAGAATGGCGACTTCAAATTTGATAGCATATCAGCATCCATTGAGAAGGATCAGAAATAAAAATGATAATGCCATAATAATGCCGTAGTAAGAAATCTATGAAAATTTTTATAAATAATTGTACATATTTGATATTTTAGGTTTATATATACTTGTTTATCATTGATTATTTATTATAATTTAATCAGTTTATTTAGTTTAAATAAATTTAATAATAATTATTATTTTAGGAATTGGGAGGGAGGATAAAGTTACTTTGTTTGGTGTATCAAAATAATATATGCAAAATGCAACAGTTGTTGGATAGTAAGTGATAGCCTCCCAGCCAATAATTAAATAAATAAGCACCAAACGATAATCAATTAAATACATCCCAAAACCTTAGCAGTTCTTACCTAATATAATAGATGATGGGGATAGAGATACCTCCGCTGGTGGACATTCGGCAGCGGTGTGTGACTTGACTCACCGCACAGACAGCAAGATGCGTGCGTCGGCAAAAAGCCGACGCCGCCATCATATGTCTTCACGATCCCACCGGAAGTGAAGGGTCAGACGTGACCCCTGACATCACTTCCGGTCTGGACGTCCCTGCAGATGCGCATAGATCCAAGGAGGATCGGTGCGTTCGTGCCATCACTCATACGCTAGTAGCGCGGATGAGATGTGAGGGTGGAAAGGAAAACTCCGCCCTCATATGCAGGGACGCACAAACTTCCTCACCAATGGCAGCTTTCCCTGGGGTAGATGGCAGACGAACGCTGGAATGAAGCCAATAATCATTCATAAAGACCACAAACACTGAAATAAAAATGTATAAAGCAGAGGCAATCTCAAATGATTAAAAACATACGGCCTATACAATATAAGGCAAGAATGTGTGGCAAACATTAGATAACATTCAAGTGCACTTACAAATATAATATTTATGTCAGCAAGGGGTATGACATCCCAAATACGGACATTACCACCAACTAAGTGCATATGATGATACTAGCCAGTACAGAGCGCAAAAGCAAAAAAAAAAAAAAAAAAACACACAACTAATTAATATATTTCAGAGGAATGGTTCATATGATAATGCCGTATTTAACCCTGATGGGTATATGGCCTTCTGATTAAAAATCCATCTTGCCTCTCTTTGTAAAATTTTCTTGTCAAAGTCTCCTCCCCTTTCAGATTACAGAATTACTTCCAATGCAGCGAATGAAATGTATGATGGATCAAAACTATGATTAAGGCCTACATGTTTACATATAGGGGTATATAATAATCCTGCGTCTAAATAGTACAGGTGATCTTGTATACACTTGGCAAACGTGCTCTTAGTCTTGCCGATGTAAAATGCACCACATCGACACATGGCTAGATACACAATCCCCTTAGTATGACAACCGGCATACCCCTTAGGTTTGTGGAATCCACCTCTGGGTAGAGGGCATCCCACGCCTTCCCTGATCCACGGGCATTGATCACACTGGCCGCATTTGAAAGTACCATTTCCTCCCGTCGCTCCGAGAATGGGAGCGGCAGGAGGAAGATGACTGTGCGCCAGACTATCTCTAATAGAACGGGATCTCCTATATACAATTTGTGGTGTAGTGGCCACATATTTGGAAATAATAGGATCTTCAGACAGGAAGTGCCAGTTGTGATTAATTAGTTTACGAAAGATATCTTGATGGGCAGTAAAGGTCGTAATGAATTTAGTGGTAGGGTTAGTATCCCTAACCTTAGATTTAAAAATAAGTGATTCAGGTGTATTTGATTTAGTCCTCTGGTATGCTTTTTTGAGGACTCTTTTACTTTACATCCTGGTTTGTAATCTAGAGTAGAGTGCCTTAGCCTCAAGCTCAAAATCCTCGTCCCTTGCACAGTTGCGCCGCAGCCTTAAGTATTGGCTGAATGGTATGCTACGTACAATGGAACGAGGATGTGAGCTCGAGTAATGCAAATGTAATGTGTTGATGGGGAAATCTAATGATTTTCTTTCCTTCAACCATTTATTCTTTCAACCAGCGGTTGAAGGACTGAAAGTTGCATAATCTATGGCTTGCTTAAGTGTCCCACAACCTAACTTCCTCATTCTGCCACGGTGACAGGAAACTGTATGACATACCTAACTCTCATACAACCCAACCTCCTAATTCTGCATTGACAACAGAAAACTGTATTAAGGTTATACAGAGTACAATATAGACATGACACTTTCTAAAGGCACTAAAACCTTCATCCCTATAAGAACCAAATACTTTGTTGGCTCCCCCTAGCCTCCTCTGGGCTTTCTGACCCGTCTTTTTTGTTCACTGAAATATAGTTGTAGGCCAATAAAGTAATATGCTTTGTAAATTTGATTTGTATAGTATTTATCATTTAGTTTTATTTTGCTATCTGCTGTTCTGCCCAGTAGCATTGCATGGCGTCCCGTAATGGATAATACTGAAATGCTTTAACAAGTTAGATGTATGTGTATATAAAGAAACCACCTATGAGGAAATAAGTTCCTGTTCTTGGTCAGTAACTTGCTCCAATTTTTATTTCCTGCACTAGATACAGCGAGGTGCACCGGAACCAAAAACAATGATAAGCTCACAGCGCCTCCATTCACCCAGTTATGGCAGTTGATAGTTTTTTTTATTTGTTTGATCGTTTTTTTTATTATATTTTGTTTAACAGCTGTAGAGTTAGTAGTACAGTACAGCAGAGGATACAATAGGTAACAGTGTATACAGTACATTAGGTAAAATGAATATCCAAGAAGAGTAAGGTCTCTTTCAGATAGGCGGCAGTGCTTACCACCTTCTGAAAAGTGATCTGCATTGGATTCTTTTTTGGAGAGCGGTAAAGCAGCGGGAAATAGGTGTTTATTTTATTTGTTTTACTATTTTTTTTTTTAATTGCTAAAAAGCAATTTAATATTGTGAGACTGCCGCCAAGTGCAGCAGCATTGATCTCTATACGTAAGTTTAGTTGTCGCCTGTCATACTTCACAGCCCAGGTTAAAAATGCTGCGACTGTGAAGCACGCATTGCTGCTGTGTCATATGTATAGTAAGGATGAGCTCCGGCGTGTTCGCTTGCTGAACGTGCCGAGCCTGCCAGGAAGTCGGCACGGCGCAGCGCTAATCACAGGCAGGGAGACATTTCCCGATCTCTGCAGCCGCACTGCTTGTGATTAGCGATGTGCCGTGCCGACTTCCTGGCGGGCTCGGCACTTTCAGCATGCGAACACGCCGGAGCTCATCCTTAATGTATAGTGCTGTCAGGCTGTAATGTTAGCATGGGGGGGGGCTAGGGGGTGAGTGCGTCTCATTTGCTTTTTATAACCACCACCCCCGTTGCTCTTGTGAACAAGCCCCTAAGGACTTTTGCATGCGGACATCATTTACTGATGTTTATACCCGGGATCTTGGTGGCAGAGACTGGCAGAAGGTCTTGTGTAAAAAAACAAAAAAAAACAAAGACCTTGCGTGTACACATGCAAAAGTGCGTAGGTGTGTACATGTGTATAATGGGTGGCACAGTGGTGTAGTGGTTAGCACTCTCGCCTAGCAGTAAAAGGGTCGCTGGTTTGAATCCCAACCACGACACTACCTGCCTGGAGTTTGCATGCTCTCCCTGTTCCTGTGTGGGTTTCCTCCGGGTACTCCGGTTTCCTCCCACACTCCAAAGACATGCTGGTAGGTTAATTGGCTTCTGTCTAAATTGGCCCTAGTATGTGAATGTGAGTTAGGGACCTTAGATTGTAAGCTCCTTGAGGGTAGGAACTAATGTGAATGTACAATGTATATGTAAAGTGCTGCGTAAATTGACGGCGCTATATAAGTACCTTTAATAATACTATAATTCCCCTTCTAGCTGCCATTGTTTCAGTTTATGCATATATATTCATATGTATTGGGGTATGCATAAATTGCTGCACTCAAACGTAAAATTTTATATATTTTTTATTCCAGCTGAAAGGATTTTTATGCTGCGGATTGCATTGTCCCATAGCGCTAATTCAGACATGCGGTCTGACTGCCTATAAACAAGTGCATTCAGCCACTTGTACAGCCACAGGGCTGTACACATGAGCAGTAAAAATGAAATGGCACGTCGTAGTAGGCAGGTGGGTACCGCAGCAGAATGTGACCCATGCGGGTGGTTCTGCATTTTTAGTGTTAAAATAGGTCCTGTAGATTCAGTTGTTCTCAACCTCAGTCCTCAAGTACCCCCAATGGGGGCCATTGTTTTCAGGTTTTCCTTTACTTTGCACAGCTGCTTTAAATCAATATTAATGACATGGAATTGATAAGAGCTATTTTATCAAAGGGAAGTTTCCAAAACATGGCATGTTGGGGGTACCTGAGGACTGAGGTTTAGAACCACTGCTGTAGAGGAGACACCTGTATGCAGATCTGTAATAAAACAACCTTGTATGGCTACAAACGAGTGTGCAAGGCCTATGGATATGTAAAGCGCACAAGATCGGATCCATAGAAAGTGGTCCCTTAGGAGTTGACCCTATGAATTAAATCAGCCACTATATGGACTGGGAGGTAGGATTGAGCTAGAGCAGATATTTGGGCAAAGGGTAGGGGGGGGGGCACACCCCCGCCTATGGATGGAGGAGGAGGGGGGGGGGGGGGTGAAGGAGGAAGGCAATGTGTGAAATTTCACCGGATATTTTATTTTTTTCCAGAGAAAGGGTCTCTTTACATTAAAGAAAAGCTATTGTTGGGGTTCTAGCTGTGAGATGCAGATAAAGGAATGTACAGCAGAGGAGTGGAAGTAAAGCTTACTATGCACATACCAAGGCCAGTGGGGGAGAGCACATTGTAACCGGCCTCCCTTCCTCTGTATGCTGGATTTCCTCTCTGCCTACATATTAACCCCCCAAGTGTACCAGAAACCAGTCTGGAAATCTGAGCACTGCTACACACACGGCTGAATTGGTCTGTTTAAATGTATACATCAGGACATGTGTGCTCATAAAGTGACGGTGTAATGACAGCTTGTTTTCTGATTGGCCGCTTCTGTACACTGAATTTTTTACACCAATGAGGCCTTCTCAAAGGTTATGGATGAAACTAGCCTTATGGTGGCCACAATTGATAAATGATTATTTTTCTTTTCCGATTGATCTCTTCCACTAGGAATAATCAATCTATAGTTGACGACCCATTTGATCAATATGCCACACACACACATAGATGTGGATTTTGGGTTATGGCTATTCATTTGTTTGGGGATTCAATCACTTTGATTGAATCACGTATCAATTGGAAAAAAAAATAAAAAATTTTGTCACCGTGACTGGAGGGTTACATCTTCCACCAGAATATTGTCATATTTGGGTTAAAGCGGAGGTCCGCCCACCCCTGAAAAAATTAAAAGTCAGCAGCTACAAATACTGCAGCTGCTGACTTTTAATAATAGGACACTTACCTGTCCCAGGGTCCAGCGATATTTCCATCAGCTGTCTGGAGCTGCCACCGCTATTGCGGGTAAGGGAATCCGGCAGTGTAGCATTACGGTTTCACGCCGGGTCACTACTGCGCATGCGCGAGACACTACTGCGCTCTTTTGCTGGCCTGGCAGTGGGGGAAGGAGGAGGGACCTGAGCTGTGACGTATTTGCTCCCTCCTCCCCCTCCGAAAGGTGCCAAATGTGACCCCGGAGGGGGCGAGAAGACAAATGAGCAGAAGTTCCACTTTTGGCTGCACAGCTGTGTAAGCCAGGTCCACGGCAGAAGTGTGGTCATCCCTACTCCCTTCCTCCAGCAGGTCTCTATCTTCATACAGACCTGAGGCTTTGAGAAGACCTTGCAGGAGGCTGTGCACTGCACCTGCAACACTCTACAGGCTTCATTTTTTTAATTATGTATTTTTATTTCTGGTACTTATATAGCGATGTCAATTTACGCAGCGCTTTTCAT
Organism: Lithobates septentrionalis; assembly: GCA_037952835.1. NCBI lineage: Eukaryota > Metazoa > Chordata > Amphibia > Anura > Ranidae > Lithobates > Lithobates septentrionalis. The sequence continues at coordinate 299,910 of JBBDGP010003830.1, forward strand.
ATAAAATTATACATTCACATCAGTCCCTGCCCCCAAGGAGCTAACATTATAAGGTCTCTAACTCGTATTCATACATACACATATTAGGGCCAATTTAGACAGGAGCCAATTACCCTACCAGCATGTCTTTGGAGTGTGGGAGGAAACCGGAGTACCTGGAGGAAACCCACGCAGGCACAGGGAGAACATGCAAACTCCAAGCAGGTAGTGCTATGGTTGGGGTTGGGACCAACGACCCTACTGCTGCTATGATTGCAAATATTAGTAAATTCCTATTGATCATTATATCAATGTTGCCGCATTTACTACTTTTTTGCAAAAAGTGGGCGCAAAAGATGGACTGAATCTATAAAGTGAACAGGTTGTTTGCCAGTAATAGGCAGAGTAATGCCGCGTACACACGAGCGGACTTTACGGCGGACTTTGCCCGGCGGACTGGATTTCGTCGGACAATTCGATGTGTGTGGGCTCCAGCGGACTTTGTTTTCTCAAAAGTTGGACGGAATTAGATTTGAAACTTGTTTAAAATTTATCCGTTGAAATCGAGTCTGGTCGAAAAGTCCGCCGTCTGTATGCTAGTTCGACGGACTAAAAAGCCACGCTAGGGCAGCTATTGGCTACTGGCTATGAACTTCCTTGTTTTAGTCCGGTCGTACGTCATCACGTACGAATTCGACGGACTTTGGTGGATTGTGTGTAGGCAAGTCCGTTCATTCAGAAAGTCCGTCGGAAAGTACGTCGAAAAATCCGCCGGGCAAAGTCCGCCGTAAAGTCCGCTCGTGTGTACGCGGCATAACTGTTTTTATTTATAGAATGCACTGTAGGACAGCTGTGCTCGCTTCTCACACCACTCCAATCTGTTGCCAGTCCCCCCGAGGAATACCCAATACTCCCAGGTACTGAGGGACACTTCCGCTGCCTCTCCATATGGCAGCCTGGTTGCCTAAGTGGCCAGACACTAGGGGAGCATAGACGCTTGAGGTGTCTTTTGTAAAGGACAGCCTATTACTTTAGTATGAGCAAGGTACAGACTTTTGTAAAGCTCATTTTTGGCTGAGCTAAGTAGTGGGACAGTTAGTGACAGAACTGGAATGTTCATTTTTAGATCAGAGCTTGACGAGGCTCCGGACCAAGCTGGTAGGAGCTACACTAGGGCTGGAAATGGCAAACATGGAGCATGGCCTTCACTAGTTCTGTTAGGAACATGTCTCACCATCTATCTGTAAATTTTTACGGCACACTCCTACACCTTCCATCACTGTATTTCCAGGATTCCTGCCAGTACTTCCAGTATCCTTGTCAGAGCTTCCAGTGGCCCTCTAACAATCTTTTCCACCATTTCCAATGGTGCTCACAGAATCCATACAGGATTTCCAATATCACCGCCAGTACATCCAATGCTACTCATAAAATCTCTACCAGTAATTCCACTGGGGGGTTAAAAGAATCCCTGCCAGGACTTCCAGTGCTCTCTGAAATGATGCTGGGTGTGTCCCCTGACCCAGGGGGATATTTAGGCATCAGCTCTGGAAGTGGTTGGCGCTCTGTGTGTTTTTTTTTTTTTTGCTAGCTACTCTGCTGGTGTAAAAGAGCTGTATTATACGTCTGGCTGCATGTTTCATTATTAATCTGACTTCTATTGTGTTTGCCGCCTACCTTGACTCCTGCTTCTCTTTTCTCTCTTCATTGCTACCTACCTCCACCCCTACCTGAACCCAACTTCTCTCTAGATTGCTGCCTGCCTTGACCCAACAATTATTTTGCGGATCCCCCCAGTGTACAGTCTCCATACTGTAGCCTTCCCTGTCTCTGATCACCCCTTGGTAGGGTTATCCTGGAGGCTGTGACCTGGTACCAACACACACCGAACCACCATTTCCACCACCAGGAGCTCTGGTAAAAACCAGCTGGTTAGATAGATACAATAGAGTGAACCAATCCTAAGGGCTTCTTTACACCAGGTGCGTTGAGCACAACGCAAGGGCACATAGAAAACCATTGTTTGCCATGTACGCTGTTCACACAATACATATGTGGTGACGTGTGTCACCTTGGTGCATAGCGTTGAATTAAATGTGATTTTGTGACCCTTCAATTAAGTTAAAAAAACAAAAGTAAACCGTGTGTAATGTGTTGTAACAATGCACTACACTGCCCTACACAACGCACACCAGTGCATGCAAGTTATAACATAATGTTCCCCTGCTGGTATGAACTGCCTCCAATAAAACGAATTTGTAATTCGCTTTTCAACGTTCACATAACCTGACTTTTCATAAATGTACTGGTATTGTTAGCCAGACGGTGGCTCCGCTTTAAATTGAACCTGTGGAGGCAGCGATAATCCGCCGGTGATATGTGCCCACTTCTCCCGTCCCCCGCTGGCTGCCGGCTTGGCACAGCTAACACAAAGGACAGGAGACAGATGGTGCAATGGGAATCCTGCTTTAGTGATTAGTAGAGTTTGGAATTTATTTCTGCTGCTGTGGAGGAGGCCGGGGATGACCGACCATGCCTATTAAACCAAGATGGAAGCATCCAGAGGAGAGAGGCTTTAAGGCTTCATTCAGATGTGCGTTGACACCCGTTCTGCGCATCTGTATCCACCCTGCGCTGCGCACAGGAAGTCTATTGAGTTGGACCCAGCCACAAAATTTGACATGCATCCTGCAGCGGGTGCAATAATCTGAGCGCACACTGCCTTTATTTGGATCTGTGCACCCGCTGCTGCACACTTGTCAAATTTTGACACAGAGCTGTCTGTGCAGCCACCTCTATAGACTGCCTACATGCAGCTCGGGGCGTATGCAGGCGCAATAACAAATGTAGCCCCCCATACAGAAAGGGTGTAAACGCCCATCTGAATGAACCCTTACAGCAGAAAAAAGTACTCTGCAGACTATTAAAGGGAACATGTCCAGATGAAAATGCAAGTGCCGCCAATGCTGGCTTATTTATAAAGGGCCAGGCTCTGGGGGTGTCATCTTAATTCTAGTCTCACAACCAGTGAATTCACTCGAGTCACTTGATGTAGGCAAGGCGTTTTCTGAGCTGTTACAGAGCAAAGACCAGCTTACAGCCTTAAGGGTCCATTAATACTACATTGCGGCAATGCATGATACTTAATTGATGCAATTTGGTGCCATTAAGAATGAACAGCACATCAATGCACCTCGCCAATGGACATGCACATAGATGTCTATGGCAAAGCGTAGCTAACCCAGAAAAGTTGCAGATGCACTGCACCTGCAGGTAAACCAAAGGCACATCTGTGTGAAAGTAGTCTTATAAGGGGCTCAGAACAGTAAGGGTATATTTTCATTTGCAGTTTGGGGGGTGGTAAAACCTCTAAAAAATCAAATTGTTTTTTTATCACCCCAACCACAACCCATTTAGCTGCAGTGGCCAGGAGTGTAGACATGTCGCAGCCGCAGCAGGAGTTATACGCCTTTTCATGGTTGGTGGGTGTAGCACCTGCCAAGCATGACCCATTCAAATGAATGAGGCCACTCTGCACGTGCCCTGCAACTTTGTGCAGTACAGAAAAGGCGTGAAAGCAGGCAGCGCTGTGTTGCTTTTTCACCATCTGCTTTAATGCCTCAGACCCCGCAGGAGCATGCAGTTGTGGGGTGTTTACAGGGTGGCCTTGTTTACTTGAATGGATCGTGAGTGGCAGACAGTAGCACCCAGCAAAAGCAACAGGGGGGTTCAATTCCTGCTGCGGCGTGTGTACACCTTTGGCTGCTGCCTCAGCAGCTAAAGGGGGTGGTAAAACCATGGCTCAATTGCACGGTTTTACATGTACATGTGAACGAGCCCAAAGGGGGGCGCTGCCGAACGCAACTAAGGGCTCATTCACAAGTGCACAGCAGGCACTGCTGCTCCTCTGAAAAGCAATCCGAGTGTGTTTGACAGGTGGTGAGGAGGCGATATGCTGCCATACAATGCATGTGATTGTGACACAGTAGTACAGCAATTAGAGGTTTAAAACAGGTTTCAGGAGGCGACGCTGTGCCCAGTGATCTTAGACTTCTGTTGTGTTCAGGTAGATCTCCACCTCTTTAACCACTTGCCAACCAGCCGCCATCATTATACTGCGGCAGGTCGGCATGATCCCACGAACAGTCGTAGCTATACATCGGTCCCTTTAAGCGAGATAGCAGGCGCGCGCGCTGCGTAGCGGAGGTGCCGATGCTCGTGACCGGCGGTTGCGCCGGGCACGAGAGGCAGAACAGGCAGGACCTGTGTGTGTGTGTGTAAACACACACATCCCAGTTCTGTGAGGAGAGAGAGATCGTGAGTTCCTATTATCTAGGAACCACGATCTCTCATCTCCTATAGTCAGTCCCATCCCCCACAGTTAGAACACACACAAAGGGAACACAGTTAAACCCTTGATCGCCCCTTAGTGTTAACCCCTTCCCTGCCAGTGACATTTATACAGTAATCAGTGCATTTTTTTTAGAACTGATCACTGTATAATTGTCAATCAACCCAAAAATGTGTCAAGTGTCCGCCATAATGTCGCAGTCTCGATAAAAATCGCAGATTGCTGCCATTACTAGTAAAAAAAAAATAATAATAAAAATGCCATAAATCTATCCCCTATTTTGTAGACGCTATAACTTTTGCGCAAACCAATCAATATACAGTGGAATCTCGGATTGAGAGTAACGCGGTTAATGAGCGTTTCGCAATACGAGTACTGAATTTTTAAAAATCGTAACTCGGTTTGCGAGTCTTGTCTCAGATCAAAGCGGTGTGCAGTACCGCGCTTGGCCTGAGGTGGGGGGTGCCGGAGCAGAGCGGCGCTGATTGGCGCGGTTTGGAAATGCACGGAAAGGCTCGAGGACAGCTCGGCTGACCTCGGCAAACCTCGGGAACGGAGTCTTTCCACGGTTTGCCAAGGTGTCCTCGGGCCTTTCCGGCCGTTTCCGAGGCTCTCCGACGCCCCCCACCTCTGGGAGCATGCGGTATTGCATGCCATTGAAGTCAATGCAGAACAAATTATTTTCGTTTCCATTGACTTCAATGGGGAAACTCGCTTTGATATGAGAGTACTTTGGATTACGAGCACTCTCCTGGAACGGATTATGCTCGTAATTTCGAGGTTCCACTGTACTCTTTTTGCAATTTTTATTACCAAAAATATGTAGAAGAAAACATATCGGCCTAAACAGAGGGAAAAAATAGCTATTTAAAAAAAAAATTGGGGCTATTTATTATAGCAAAAAGTACAAAATATTGTTATTTTCAAAATTGTCGCTCTTTTTTTGTTTATAGCGCAAATAATAAAAACCGCAGAGATGATCAAATACCACCAAAAGAAAGCTCTATTTGTGGGAAAAAAAGGACGTCAGTTTTGTTTGGGTACAGCATTGCACAACTGCGCAATTATCATTTAAAGCGATGCAGTGCCGTATCGCAAAAGAATGGCCTGGTCATTGAGCAGCCAATTCTTCTGGGGCTGAAGTGGTTAAAGAGGCTGTAAACCATTGGTAAGTTGTACCTATAGGTAAGCCTATAATAAAGCTTACCTAAAGATACTGTAAATATCTCCTAAATGTATGCTGTGTAGGAGATATTTGCTGTACACTGCCCCGATGATGTCATTGGCGCATGCGCTGTGAAGAAGCGGCCGCCCGTGCCGTTTTTTCAACAGGGAGTGCTGTGACCGACGGCTTCCAACGTGCATGTCACCTGACTCCGGAGCCTGAGTCCGCGGCCCCGGAACGAAGAGGGGCGAACATGGATGCGGCCTACAGCGGGGACAGTGCGGGCTTAATTTGCAGGTAAGTGTCAGATAATGTGCTAGTATGCGATGCATACTAGCACATTATGCTTTTACTTTGCTGGTGGGGAACAAAGGAAGTAAAACCCATCAGGGTTTACTTCCTCTTTAAGGTTGCCTAGCCCTGCCTTAAAATATATGTTCAGCCAAAATGTTTTTTCTTAGCTCTGACCAGAGTGGAGAAGGGTTAATACCCCTATCAGCTTTTTACTGCTGTCTGGGGTTCTTGTAGAGCAGTGGTTCTCAATTCCTGTTCTCAGGACCCACTAACAGGCCAGATTTGAAGTATTACCTTGGGGAGATGTAGACTAGAATACTGCAATCACTGAGCAGCAAATTATTTTACCTGTGATGTATTTCAGTTATCTTGCAAACCTGGCCTGTTAGCGGACAGGAGTCGAGAACCACTGTTGTAGAGAGATTTTCTCTCACTTCCTGTCCTGCTTACCACATTTTACTGGACAGGAAGTGAAATACAGACAGAAATAAAAACACTTCCTTTTATTTTTAGTAAAGTGAGGGAAGGTCAGGTTTTTATTTCTGTCTGTCTTCCTGATGCAGGTTTTCCTTTTACTTTCTTTCTGGCAAGCCAAAGTCACTGGAACAGGAAGTGAGGCAGAGTCTGACTTAAAGCGGACCTTCACACTCCCGCAGCACCCTCCTCCTCTCCATCCTGCTCCCCCTCTGTCGCGCCGATATTTGGGGGGGGGGGTTTGCATCAAAGGCCTGGCCCGACCCCGGTTTCCACAATTCGCCTAGACGAATGATGCGATGTCTCCTGGGATGCATGAAGTGCAGTCCCATTAAGCAAAAGAGGGGGCAGCTGTCACAGACAACATGGCGGCGCCGGACAAGTGGCTGCAGAGAGGAGGATCCCAGCAGCTCAACACTGGACCTGCCGGCTGGGTGAGTATGCTTACTGTGCTGAAGAATGTAAAAGGCATGCAGGGAATTTTTAGCACAGTATTTTTAGCACTGATCATTGTAATAATGTTATTACAATGATCAGTGCTAAAAATATGCACTGTTACTGTGCTAACACTGGCAGGGTAGGGGTTAACACCAGGGGCGATGAAAGGGTTAAGTGTGTCCTTAGGAGGTGCTTGCTAACTGTGTGGGGGATGGTCTGACTGGATGAAGACAGGGATCCGTGTTCCTGCTTAGCAGAACCACAAGATCACTGTGTTCTCCCGTCAGAATGGCGATCTGCCTTGTTTACATAGGCAGATCGCCATTCTGCCTCTCTGGGAAACGATTGCGGGTGGCTGGCGGAAATTGGGTCCGCCGGACACGCTGTTTGGCTCCCCCTCTGTCCAACGGGCGCGCGCCCACAGTATCTATTGCACGAAATGACGTACAGGTACATTGTTTTGCGCAAAAGAGCCGCCCTATATCTGCAGCAGGCAGTCTTTAAGTGGTTAAAGAGGAGTTTCAGCCTGGGGGAAAGAAAATTTAAAAGTCAACTTTAATATAAAGGACACTTACACGTCCAGGGATCCCACGATGTCGGCTACCCCTGGCTTCTGGGACCTGTGTGTCTCTCAGAAGACAGGGGGTGGCGGAAGGAGGAGGGGCCGGAAATTGCATAGATCGCTGCACATCGATTGCGGCAATCTTACATGGAAGTGTGAGTGAGTACCTGGTTTTGACAGGTATCCGCTCACCCCTTCAAGGTGCCAAATGTTGCAGCAGAGTGGGAAGGAAGCAAACAAGCAGAGCTTCCCCTTTTGGGTGGAGCTCCGCTTTAACTGAGCCCCAGACAGCAGTAAAAGCCAGACAGGGGCTCCTATTCCGAAGTTTTTAGCATGACTTGTACTTTAATACAACACACCTCACATGTGTGTGTACACACCAGAAAAAAACAGGAAGGTCTGCAGGGGTCCTAAATTTAGTACCAAGCGGTGCTGGTGACAACAAAGACAAGTGGCTAGATATTTACATAGGCCTCATGTACACGGACACTTAGCAGCTCCTGTGTGATGAGGACTTTTTTGCACCGGGGAGACGCACGTGCCACGTACAGTACAGTCAACAATTCAAGTAAACAGTATGTGTATGTGGCGGCACTCGGGTAAACACTGATGGCTTCTGCCTTTTTCCTGTGCTCCTCTCCCTGAACGTGAAAGTGGAAGCCATGCAGCCATTTACCTAGACACGGCCGCATTCAGCCTTTAAATTGTATTGGCAGCTGTACGTGACATGTACGGCTCCCAAAACGCATCGGGGGATTTTATGCTGCTGCACATAGGAGCTCCATGTGCATGAGGCCGTACGTGTCACATTCTAATTACAATCAATGTGTGTGTGAGATGAATTAAACACCCAACTTTGGTCAGCACTTTCTATTTAGTCTTGGGTAGAGCAGGAAAGGGTTACACTTGTGATCCCGTCACTGGTGACAACTTGTCAGCAACAGAATTTCTACAGAGTGCACAGAAATACATAAGTGTTTCCACGGCGATGCCTCCTCGCTGGCTGGATGAGTGAAAACGGCGTTCCCTGGCTGGTAAGGGAGATTCCGCGGCGTTTCCCTCAGCCAGGGAGTGACGCCTCACCCATCCGGCCAGTGATGGAGCAATGCCATGGAAACAGGTGAGTGTTATTCTCTGCCCTTTCCAGTCTTTCTCATGCTGGATTGTTGTCATCGACCGACCGCAGGAAGGAAGGGAGGAAGGTGTAAACGCTGAATTAACCCTTTGCACACTATTATGCACTCACCGGCCACTTTATTAGGTACACCCGTTGCTTAGTAGAACAAATTGCTAATCAGCCAATCACATGGCATCAACGTAATGCATTCAGGTATCTATACGAGGTGAAGACGACTTGATGAAGTTCAAACTGAGTACCAGAATGGGGAAGAAAGGGGATTTGAAGAGGAAGTAAACCCTGATAGGTTTTACTTCCTCTTTTGCTCGCTGCAAATGAAAAGCATAATGGGCTAATATGCATCGCATACTAGCCCATTATGTGGCACTTACCTGCAAAAGAATCCAGCGATGTCCCCTGTGTAGGCAGCGTCCATCTTCTGCTCCGTCTTCCTTCCGGGCCGCAGACTCCGGCTCTGTGATTCGCCGGAGCCGCGTGGCGTCACTCCTGCGCATGCGCATGGGAGCCGAGATTAACGGCACAGGCTAGGGAAGAAACGGAACTTAGTTGGAATTTTCGGCGAACTACAAGTGAAATATCTCCTTATTCTAGGCTTACCTATAGGTAGAAGTCAAAAAAGTGGGTTTACAACCACTTTAAGCGACTTTAAACATGGCATGGTTGTTGGTATCAGACGGGCTGGGCTGAGTATTTCAAAAAATGCTGATCTACTGGGATTTCCACACACAACCATCTCTCGGGTTTACAGAAAATGGTCCAAAAAAGAGAAAATATCCAGTGAGTGGCAGTTGTGTGGAGGAAAATGCCTTGTTGAGGTCAAAGGAGAATGGGCAGACTGGTTCAAGATGATAGAAAGGCAACAGTAACTCAAATTAGGGCGCCACTCCTGTCAGCTAACAACAGGCAACTGAGGCTACAATTCGCACAGACTCACCAAAATTGGACAATAGAAAATAGGAAAAACATTACCTGGTCTGATGAGTCTCGATTTCAGCTGCGACATTCATATAATAGGGTCAGAATTTGGCGTAAACAACATAAAAGCATGGATCCATCCTGCCTTGTATCAACGGTTCAGGCTGGTGGTGGTGTAATGGTGTGGAGGATATTTTCTTGGCACACTTTGGGCCCCTTAGTGCCAACTAACCATTGTTTAAACACCACGACCTACCTGAGTATTGTTGCTGACCATGTCCATCCCTTTATGACTACAGTGTCCCCATCTTCTGATGGCTCCTTCCAGCAGGATAATGCACCTTGTCACAAAGGGGTGCGGTAAAACGACACTATTGAGCCATAATTTCACCACTCTTTGACTGCTCACCCTTCAGCTAGAAAGGCAGCGGCTGAGGGTGTACACATGTTGGCCGTGATGTTTTGTTCTGTGGCAGGAGTTGTACCCCCTATTGCATTCGACGAGCCTCCTCACTGCCTGTCAAATGCTCTCTATGGCCTGATGCTCACAGGACATTTTTCTTCCTCCCCTAGATGCCTTATGGGGCGTACACACGGTCTGACTCTTCGACCGCACTGGTCTGACAGACGCCGACGGACCAAATCCGGCAAACAATCCGATCGTGTGTGGGCTTCACCGGACCTTCAGCAGACTTTTCCAGTCGCAAATCTGACGGACTTTAGATTTGGAACATGCTTCAAATCTTTACGCCGTAACTCCCCCGGAGCCAGAAATCCGCTCGTCTGTATGCTAGTCCGACGGACTAAAAACAACGCTAGGGCAGCTATTGGCTACTGGCTATCAACTTCCTTATTTTAGTCCGGTCGTACGTCATCACGTACAAATCCGTCGGACTTTGGTGTGATCGTGTGTAGGCAAGTCCGGTCGTTAGAAAGTGAAAGTCCGCCACAAGTCCGTCGAAAGTCTGTCGAACAGGGTGTCGGACTTTTGTAGCTGAAAAGTCTGACCGTATGTACATGGCATTAGCTTTAGATGTGCTTTTTTTTAGCTGTGTTATGTGCATTTGGCATTAATGCATTCTATTGGCCAAAATAATGATTTATTCTGGCCAATAAAATGCATTAAAGTGATTGTAAAGTTTTGTTCTTGTTTTGTTAAAAATAACAAAAAATGTTATACTTTCCTGCTCTGTGTAAGTTTTGCACAGAGCAACCTGGATCCTCCTCTTCTCGGGTCCCTCTTCTGTGCTCCTGTTCCACCCTTTCTGTCGAGTGCCCCCACAGCAAGCAGCTTGCTATGGGGGCACCCGAGCCAAGTCACAACTCCCTGTGTCCATTCAGACATGGAGCTGTGGCCCGGGCCCTTCTCTTCTCATTGGCTCACTGACTTTGATAGCAGCAGGAGCCAATGGCACCTGCTGTATGTCTCTGCCAATCAGGAGGGAGAGTCCTGGCCAGCCGAGTCTCTCAAGCAAGATTGCTGGATCGAGATGGGGCTCAGGTAAGTATTAGGGGGACTGCTGCACACTGAAGGTTTTTTCGTCTTAATGCATAAAGATAAAAAACCTTCTGTCTTTCCAACTCCTTTAAACACATGAATGCTCAATAACAGGATAGCATTATTGTGCTTTTATGAGTTATTGGTGGTTTCTCCACCCTAACGCTCCTCTCCTGAAGGCACTGACGGTGCATTTTCTTTTTCTGCCTCTGAAGGCTTATGTGTGAATGGACACATAGGCTGAAAGAATGGCATTTATAAGCAGAAAAAAAAAAGTAAAACACTGTTTTAAAAGCAGTGTTGTTGATGCTCTGTGTGCATGAGGCCTAAAGAGCAATCCAATCGCTCTTCAGAAAGCACCGCAAGTGTAAACAAGGCATGTCAGGTTTTTATGGCTTTCTGAGTTATTTTTGGGAAGAGTTTCCCTCAATTCCTGCCAGGAAATCGCTCCATTAGAACCCCCAAAAAAACAAAAACAAATTTGTGGTGCAAGGAAGCTCTGAAATGTTTTATTACTGCCTGCGCTTCTGTGCTTTCCTGGGGACTACTGCTATTCCCAATCCTTCTACAGATGTCACAGGGACAATACCTGAGGGGGAAACAAAAAATCACAGAACATTTAACTCTTCTCTGCTCAAAGACAAACAAAACTTAAATCTAAGGGCTTGTTCACACCACACAGCGCAGCTCTAGTGTGTAGTCTGGATGCATGCTGCAATGCATTGTTAAAACACATTGCAGTGCTTGTTTTATTCCCCCATCATTCCCCCATTGGGGTCCGCTCGCACTGGCTGCAGGGTTTTAGCCCCCCGGGTATTGATACTGGGAACCAGTTCAAGGGTGTTGGGAAGACTCAATATGGGGGACCCAGTACAACAGGATTCTGTCTAATCTCTGCAGCAGATTGCAGCTCTGCATGTTTTCTGTGATAGGAATTCCGGGAATGAGGCCTAGTGACCCCGTACATCCAATAACCCTGCCCCTGCTTCCTGTCTCTGGGGCGCTCTGGTGTTCTTTCTAAAATAGTCAGCTGAGGAGTCAGCGTTCTGTAATTCCCAGATTTTCTCATGTTGAGGCCTTGCATGGATCACTTGATGGTTTGGCACGCAGCGCCCTCAGACCTTTGTGCGGATGTATAAACATACACAACGCACCCATATGATGGAGAGACCGGGCACTGTGCAAGGACAGGGATCTTGTTAGGTAGATTTTGTCTTTACCCCAATCTGTGATCAGCTGTGTCTGAAGGCAGGGTTCTGGGAGGACATCAATAGAGGACCTCCTGGAAATGTGCGACCGCGCTATAGCCGTCATTCATCTATAGCGCTGTGGGCAAGAGGTTAATCTGATCCAAAAAAATAAAATCCGTTTAACTTAAAGTGGAGTTCCAGCCGAAATTATACTTTTTAAATAAAAATACCCCTATAATACACAAGCTTAATGTATTCTAGTAAAGTTAGTCTGTAAACTAAGGTCTGTTTTGTTAGTTTATAGCAGTAGTTTGTTATTTTATAAACTTACAGCAGGCCGTGGCCATCTTAAGTGTGGGCATCTGAAGCCAGACTGTATTTCTTCCTGGATCTCATCCTTGCAGATCTCGCACATGCTCAGTACAGCACAAGCAGTGTAATAGGTTTCAGGTCAGGTTTCCATAGCAACGGCAGTTTCAGAGGAAGTTGCTGCCCCTTCCCAGAAGACATTGCAAACAGGAAATGATGCGATGGGCCGCGGCCAGGGAGGAGGAAGTGAAAAATGAATACAGCAGATATACAGTAGGTGCTGAGAAAAAAAAAATATCCAATTTGTTTACAGTGCACAGTTTAGTGAGGGATGCTGAAGAGTTGTAAATGTGGGTGGAACTCCACTTTAACCAAAATTCCAGTATTTCCTGAGTTTTGGTTAAATGGTGTCCACGCATCTGCTAATGCCTGTGTTTTCATGGACGCAGGGTGAGGGATTTCTTTTGCCCGCTTCTTGCACATAGAGCAGCCCACTGAAAAGGATGGGCTGCCCTGAACATGTATGCTCCATTGCACCTGCATGTTTTGAATGGAGCCTAATTGCTCTCTGTGGACCCATTGGAGAGATTTTCCCTTACTTCCTGTTCTGATGATAATATTGCCCCCAGGACAGGAAGTGTGCTGAGATCTCTAGTAGTAACACAGATATACCATTTTTTTTTAGTAGACTGGGGAAAGATAGAACCCTGGCAATGTTCTCTTTCTGTCCCTGGTTAGATGGATATATATATGGAGATAGATAGATAGATAGATAGATATTATTATTTCAGGTATTTACATAGCACTGTCAATTTACACAGCGCTTTACATATACATTCACATCAGTCCCTACGCTCAAGGAGCTTACAATCTAAGGTCCCTAACTCACATTCATATACTAGGGCCAATTTAGACAGAAGCCAATTAACCTACCAGCATGTCTTTGGAGTGTGGGAGGAAACCGGAGTACCCGGAGGAAACCCGCACAGGTACAGGGAGAACATGCAAACTCCAGACAGGTAGTGTCGTGGTTGGGATTCAAACCAGCAACCCTTTTTACAGCTAGGTGAGAGTGCTAACCACTACACCACCCAAAATATATATATTGGGCGGCACAGTGGTGTAGTGGGTAGCACTTTCGTATATATATATATATATATATATATACACGCACACATTTTAGTAATAAAATACTTACACAAGGGTTTAAGAGGAGTACTGAGGTAGGATGCTGTGGTGTTCTCTGGAAGCTGCCGGCCCCTCTTACTAAGCACAATTTTCCCGCATTGCATAGAGAAGCACAGAGGCCTGGTGATGTCACTGGGTCTAAAATAAGGTATGTAATGAAAACCTATTAAGGTTTTATTTAACAATTGTATTAGCATGTTGATGAGAGGGGGTGGAGTAACCAAGGAAGTCAAAGTATAAAAGTATAAGATGATGAAATTTTAGCTTTAAAGTGAAATTGTCTTGATATCTTGTTTGTCTCTTGTAGCTACATCTCCCCGGGTCTCCTCGGAGCTGGAACAGGCCCGACCTCAGACAAGTGGAGAGGAAGAGCTCCAGCTGCAGCTGGCACTTGCCATGAGCAGAGAGGTAGCAGAGCAGGTAAGTAATAACTCCGGGGCTCACTGACAGTGAATAGAGGTGACAGGTGAATGGCCATGTTGCCCAGTGCAGTCTGTCAGGTATTTACATTAATGTTAAGTCTTAGGAAACTAGCAGATCGCTGATCATTTCTACTAGATCTTCCAATGTTAGCAGTGACTGTATTCACTCAGATTGAAAATGAGCAGAAGGAGAGCAGCCAATAGTGTGCAAGCTAGAGTAGGTTTAGAAAAATGTAAAGTTGCACAGTGGCTATGGCATCTGAATACTTTATGGCAAGCTCTTCTGAATTCTGGGCACAGAAGTGTCACTTTTTATTAGAGTAGGTTTTTAGTTACATGCAACCTGTTCATTTTGTGTCCGTTTCCCTACAAACTCACCTGAGCCGTGCTGTTTCATTGGAAAATGACATTCCTGCCAGGTCTACTACTAATTCCATAATCTCCGCTTTTAACTTTAAATCTGAACTCCAGGCAGCTATAAAAGACACATTAAAACAGCCATGTATTTGTTCTTAAATTTTGAATTGTATATATTGAAATACAAGTAGTGTCATTTATATAAACTTGGTATTAGCCTCGTGCAGTCCCTGTACAGTAGAGCTCAGAGTGGAAGAGGGATAGGCTGGACTTCCAATCAGAAGTGCTGTATGTAAATGTGCTGACAAGGAACTTGCTGATAGAAGAGAGTAGAAAGATCACCACTGCACTCCTTCTGCAGTCTATAACTGTTATGCCCTGTACACACGATCGGACATTCCGACAACAAAATCCATGGATTTTTTTCCGATGGATGTTGGCTCAAACTTGTCTTGCATACACACGGTCACACAAAGTTGTCGGAAAATCCGATCGTTCTAAACGTGGTGACGTAAAACACGTATGTCGGGACTATAAACGGGGCAGTAGCCAATAGCTTTCGTCTCCTAATTTATTCTGAGCATGCGTGGCACTTTGTGCGTCGGATTTGTGTACACACGATCGGAATTTCCGACAACGGATTTTGTTGTCGGAAAATTTTATAGCCTGCTCTCACACTTTTTTTTTTTTTTACAAGAAATGCTCTCAAACTTTGCGTGTCGGAAATTCCGATGGAAAATGTGTGATGGAGCTCACACACGGTCGGAATTTCCGACAACAAGGTCCTATCACACATTTTCCATCGGAAAATCCGACCGTGTGTACGGGGCAATACAGATACAGTGCCTTGCGAAAGTATTCGGCCCCCTTGAACTTTTCAACCTTTTGCCACATTTCAGGCTTCAAACATAAAGATATAAAATTTTAATTTCTTGTGAAGAATCACCAACAAGTGGGACACAATTGTGAAGTGGAACGAAATCTATTGGATATTTTAAACTTTTTTAGCAATTAAAAAACTGAAAAGTGGTGCGTGCAAAATTATTCGGCCCCTTTACTTTCAGTGCAGCAAACTCACTCCAGAAGTTCAGCGAGGATCTCTGAATGATCCAATGTTGTCCTAAATGACTGATGGTGATAAATAGAATCCACCTGTGTGTAATCAAGTCTCTGTATAAATGCACCTGCTCTGTGATAGTCTCAGGGTTCTGTTGAAAGCGCAGAGAGCATCATGAAGACCAAGGAACACACCAGGCAGGTCCGTAATACTGTTGTGGAGAAGTTTAAAGCCGGATTTGGATACAAAAAGATTTCCCAAGCTTTAAACATCCCAAGGAGCACTGTGCAAGCGATCATTTTGAAATGGAAGGAGTATCAGACCACTACAAATCTACCAAGACCTGGCTGTCCCTCTAAACTTTCAGCTCAGACAAGGAGAAGACTGATCAGAGATGCAGCCAAGAGGCCCATGATCACTCTGGATGAACTGCAGAGAACTACAGCTGAGGTGGGAGAGTCTGTCCATAGGACAACAATCAGTCGTACACTGCACAAATCTGGCCTTTATGGAAGAGTGGCAAGAAGAAAGCCATTTCTCAAAGATATCCATAAAAAGTCTCGTCTAAAGTTTGCCACAAGCCACCTGGGAGACACACCAAACACGTGGAAGAAGGTGCTCTGGTCCGATGAAACCAAAATCGAACTTTTTGGCCACAATGCAAAACGATATGTTTGGCGTAAAAGCAACACAGCTCATCACCCTCAACACACCATCCCCACTGTCAAACATGGTGGTGGCAGCATCATGGTTTGGGCCTGCTTTTCTTCAGCAGGGACAGGGAAGATGGTTAAAATTGAGGGGAAGATGGATGCAGCCAAATACAGGACCATTCTGGATGAAAACCTGTTGGAGTCTGCAAAAAACCTGAAACTGGGACGGAGATTTATCTTCCAACAAGACAATGATCCCAAATATACAGCAAAATCTACAAAGGAATGGTTCACAAATAAACGTATCCAGGTGTTAGAATGGCCAAGTCAAAGTCCAGACCTGAATCCAATCGAGAATCTGTGGAAAGAGCTGAAAACTGCTGTTCACAAAACGCTCTCCATCCAACCTCACTGAGCTCGAGCTGTTTTGCAAGGAAGAATGGGCAAGAATTTCAGTCTCTCGATGTGCAAAACTGATAGAGACATACCCCAGGCGACTTGCAGCTGTAATCGCAGCAAAAGGTGGCTCTACAAAGTATTAACGCAAGGGGGCCGAATAATTTTGCCCGCCCCACTTTTCATTTTTTTATTAGTTAAAAAAGTTTCAAAAATCCAAAAGATTTCGTTCCACTTCACAATTGTGTCCCACTTGTTGGTGATTCTTCACAAAAAATAAAAATTTTATATCTTTATGTTTGAAGCCTGAAATGTGGCAAAAGGTTGAAAAGTTCAAGGGGGCCGAATACTTTCGCAAGCCACTGTATGTGGTGTCATCTATCGGGCTGTGCTGTGTGCAGAGTCTGTGTAAATCTTAAAGCTGGATAAACTGAAATGCAAATTCCAAGCAGGTACAACAATCGCCATTTATGCTTTTTTTTTTTTTTTTTTTTTTGTGTATTTATCAGTTGACCTGGAGTTCAGCTTTAATGGTCACCAGGATAAATACAAGTGGTAAATCTGTCTGATTTATTTATTTATCTAAGTGATTGTAAAGGTTGGCGTTTTTTTTGTTTTTTTTTAAATAACATACAGTGCCTTGAAAAAGTATTCATACCCCTTGAAATGTTCCACATTTTGTCATGTTACAACCAAAAACGTAAATGTATTTTATTGGAATTTTATGTGATGGACCAACACAAAGTGGCACATAATTGTGAAGTGGAAGGAAAATGATAAATGGTTTTCAACATTTTTTACAAATAAATATGTGAAAAGTGTGGGGTGCGTTTGAATTCAGCCCCCCTGAGTCAATACTTTGTAGAACCTTCTTTCACTAAAATTACAGCTGCAAGTCTTTTTGGGGATGTCTCTACCAGCTTTGCACATCTACAGAGTGATATTTTTTTTCATTCTTCTCAGCAAAATAGTTCAAGCTCTGTCAGATTGGATGGAGAGCATCTGTGAACAGCAATTTTCAAGTCTTGCCACAGATTCTAAATTGGATTTAGGTCTGGATTTTAACTGGGCCATTCTAACACATAAAGATGCTTTGATCTAAACCAGGGGTCCTCAAACTTTTTAGACAGGGGGCCAGTTCACGGTCCCTCAGACTGTTGGGGGGCCGCACTATAGTATAAAAAAATATATGAACTAATTCCTAAATTCCTATGCACACATGTTTTTTGTAGTGCAAAAGAATAAAAGAATGAATAATAAATAATAATATATATATATAGGGGATGAACAGGGGGAGAGAGGGATGGACAGGGGGACAGTGGGATGGACAGAGGGGTGCACAGGGGAACAGAGGGGATGGACAGGGGGACAGTGGGGTGGACAGGGGGACAGTGGGGTGGACAGGGGGACAGTGGGGTGGACAGAGGGGTGGACAGGGGGACAGTGGGATGGACAGGGGGACAGTGGGGTGAACAGGGGGACAGTGGGGTGAACAGGGGGACAGTGGGGTGGACAGGGGGACAGAGGGGTGGACAGGGGGACAGTGGGGTGGACAGGGGGACAGTGGGGTGGACAGGGGGACAGTGGGGTGGACAGGGAGACAGTGGGGTGGACAGAGGGGTGGACAGGGGGACAGAGGGACAGTGGGGTGGACAGGGGGACAGTGGGGTGGACAGGGGGACAGTGGGGTGGACAGGGGGACAGTGGGGTGGACAGGGGGACAGAGGGGATGGACAGGGGGACAGTGGGGTGGACAGGGGGACAGTGGGGTGGACAGGGAGACAGTGGGGTGGACAGGGAGACAGTGGGGTGGACAGGGAGACAGTGGGGTGGACAGGGAGACAGTGGGGTGGACAGAGGGGTGGACAGGGGGACAGAGGGGTGGACAGGGGGATGGACAGGGGGACAGTGGGATGAACAGAGGGGTGGACAGGGGGACAGAGGGGTGGACAGGGGGACAGAGGGGTGGGACAGGAGGACAGAGGGGATGGACAGGGGGACAGAGGGGATGGACAGGGGGACAGAGGGGATGGACAGGGGGACAGAGGGGATGGACAGGGGGACAGAGGGGATGGACAGGGGGACAGAGGGGATGGACAGGGGGACAGTGGGGTGGACAGGGGGACAGTGGGGTGGACAGGGGGACAGTGGGGTGGACAGGGGGACAGTGGGGTGGACAGGGGGACAGTGGGGTGGACAGGGGGACAGAGGGGTGGACAGGGGGACAGAGGGGTGGACAGGGGGACAGTGGGGTGGACAGGGGGACAGAGGGGTGGACAGGGGGACAGAGGGGTGGACAGGGGGACAGAGGGGTGGACAGGGGGACAGAGGGGTGGACAGGGGGACAGTGGGGTGGACAGGGGGGCAGTGGGGTGGACAGGGGGCAGTGGGGTGGACAGAGGGACAGTGGGATGGACAGAGGGACAGGGGGACAGTGGGGTGGACAGGGGGACAGTGGGGTGGACAGGGGGACAGTTGGGTGGACAGGGGGACAGTTGGGTGGACAGGGGGACAGAGGGGTGGACAGGGGGACAGAGGGGTGGACAGGGGGACAGTGGGGTGGACAGAGGGACAGTGGGGTGGACAGGGGGACAGAGGGGTGGACAGGGGGACAGAGGGGTGGACAGGGGGACAGTGGGGTGGACAGTGGGACAGTGGGGTGGACAGGGGGACAGTGGGGTGGACAGGGGGACAGTGGGGGGGACAGGGGGACAGTGGGATGGACAGTGGGGTGGACAGGGGGACAGTGGGGTGGACAGGGGGACAGTGGGGTGGACAGAGGGACAGTGGGGTGGACAGGGGGACAGAGGGGTGGACAGGGGGACAGAGGGGTGGACAGGGGGACAGAGGGGTGGACAGGGGGACAGTGGGGTGGACAGGGGGACAGTGGGATGGACAGGGGGACAGTGGGATGGACAGGGGGATAGGGGGACAGTGGGGTGGACAGGGGGACAGAGGGGTGGACAGGGGGACAGAGGGGTGGACAGGGGGACAGTGGGGTGGACAGGGGGACAGAGGGGTGGACAGGGGGACAGAGGGGTGGACAGGGGGACAGAGGGGTGGACAGGGGGACAGAGGGGTGGACAGGGGGACAGAGGGGATGGACAGGGGGACAGAGGGGTGGACAGGGGGACAGTGGGGTGGACAGGGGGACAGTGGGGTGGACAGGGGGACAGTGGGGTGGACAGGGGGACAGAGGGGTGGACAGGGGGACAGAGGGGTGGACAGGGGGACAAAGGGGTGGACAGGGGGACAGTGGGGTGGACAGAGGGACAGTGGGATGGACAGGGGGACAGTGGGGTGGACAGGGGGACAGTGGGGTGGACAGGGAGACAGAGGGGTGGACAGGGGGACAGTGGGGTGGACAGGGGGACAGTGGGGTGGACAGGGGGACAGAGGGGTGGACAGGGGGACAGAGGGGTGGACAGGGGGACAGTGGGGTGGACAGGGGGACAGTGGGGTGGACAGGGGGACAGTGGGGTGGACAGGGGGACAGTGGGGTGGACAGGGGGACAGAGGGGTGGACAGGGGGACAGTGGGGTGGACAGGGGGACAGTGGGGTGGACAGAGGGACAGTGGGATGGACAGAGGGACAGGGGGACAGTGGGGTGGACAGGGGGACAGTGGGGTGGACAGGGGGACAGAGGGGTGGACAGGGGGACAGAGGGGTGGACAGAGGGGTGGACAGGGGGACAGTGGGGTGGACAGGGGGACAGTGGGGTGGACAGGGGGACAGTGGGGTGGACAGGGGGACAGTGGGGTGGACAGGGGGACAGTGGGATGGACAGGGGGACAGTGGGAGGGACAGGGGGACAGAGGGGTGGACAGGGGGACAGAGGGGTGGACAGGGGGACAGTGGGATGGACAGAGGGACAGGGGGACAGTGGGGTGGACAGGGGGACAGTGGGGTGGACAGGGGGACAGAGGGGTGGACAGGGGGACAGAGGGGTGGACAGGGGGACAGAGGGGTGGACAGGGGGACAGAGGGGTGGACAGGGGGACAGTGGGGTGGACAGGGGGACAGAGGGGTGGACAGGGGGACAGTGGGGTGGACAGGGGGACAGTGGGGTGGACAGGGGGACAGAGGGGTGGACAGGGGGACAGAGGGGTGGACAGGGGGACAGAGGGGTGGACAGGGGGACAGTGGGGTGGACAGGGGGACAGTGGGGTGGACAGGGGGACAGTGGGGTGGACAGGGGGACAGAGGGGTGGACAGGGGGACAGAGGGGTGGACAGGGGGACAGAGGGGTGGACAGGGGGACAGTGGGGTGGACAGTGGGGTGGACAGGGGGACAGAGGGGTGGACAGGGGGACAGAGGGGTGGACAGAGGGGTGGACAGGGGGACAGAGGGGTGGACAGGGGGACAGAGGGGTGGACAGAGGGGTGGACAGGGGGACAGAGGGGTGGACAGGGGGACAGAGTGGTGGACAGGGGGACAGAGGGGTGGACAGGGGTGGACAGGGGGACAGAGGGGTGGACAGGGGGACAGAGGGGTGGACAGGGGGACAGAGGGGTGGACAGAGGGGTGGACAGGGGGACAGAGGGGTGGACAGGGGGACAGAGGGGTGGACAGAGGGGTGGACAGGGGGACAGAGAGGTGGACAGGGGGACAGAGGGGGGGACAGTGGGATGGACAGGGGTCCTCACTTGTTAGCAGGCTGTTGCCTGAAGCCTCCGCTCTCGCTGTCACCCTCCGTGCCTCCTGTCTGCGTGAGGAAGACGTGAATCCGCGCGGGACTGTGCTGGGAACTACACTTCCCAGCATGCAGCGCGGCACACGGAGCACTCCATTACTGGGGTGGGGGAGGCGGCTTGAGCGGAGCGGATATGCTCCCTGCTGAAGCAGAGTGGACCTGCCCAAGCCGAGCTGACCTGGCCCTGGCCCGAGCCTGGCCTGTCGGGAATCCGGCCCTGGGTGGGGTGGGCCGGATAAATGTCCTCAGCGGGCCGCATGTGGCCCGCGGGCCGTAGTTTGAGGACCCCTGATCTAAACCATTCCATTGTAGCTCTGGCTGTATGTTTAGTGTTGCCCTGCTGGAAGGTGAACCTCCTCCCCAGTCTCAAGTCTTTTGCAGACTCTAATGCCGCGTACACACGGTCGGACTTTTCGTCTACAAAAGTCCAACGGACGCTGACGGACTAAAGCTGGCTGGTAATCCGATCGTGTGTGGGCTTCCCCGGACTTTCAACTGACTTTTTTAGCCTCAAATCCGACGTACTTTAGATTTGAAACATGCTTCAAATCTTTACTTCGTAACTACGACGGACCCCGAAATCCGCTCGTCTGTGTGCTAGTCCGACGGACAAAAAGCCACGCTAGGGCACCTATTGGCTACTGGCTATGAACTTCCTTATTTTAGTCCGGTGTACGTCATCACGTAAGAATTCGACGGACTTTTGTGTGATCGTGTGTAGGCAAGTCTGTTCGTTAGAAAGTCCGCCGCAAGTCCGTCGAAAGTCCGCCGAAAGTCTGCCGGAAGTCTGTTGGACAGGCTGTCTGACTTTTGTAGACGAAAAGTCCGACCGTGTGTACGCGGCATAACAGGTTTTCTTCTAAGATTCTCCTGTATTTGGCTCCATCTATCTTCCCATCAACTCTGACCAGCCTCCCTGTCCCTGCTGAAGAAAAACATTCCCACAACATGATGCTGCCACCACCATGTTTCACGGTGGGGATGGTTGGGTTTAGGGTGATGTGCAGTGTTCGTTTTCCACCACACATAGCATTTTGCTTTTAGGCCAAAAAGTTCAAATTTGGTCTCATCTGATCAGAGCACCTTCTTCTACATGTTTGCTGTGCCCCCCACATGGCTTTTTGCAAATTGCAAACGGGACTTCTTATGGCTTTCTTTCAACAATGTCTTTCTTCTTGTCACTCTTCCATAAAGGACAGATTTGTGGAGAGCACGACTAATGCCGCGTACACACGGTCGGACTTTTCGTCTACAAAAGTCAGACAGCCTGTCCGACAGACTTCCGGCAGACTTTCGGCGGACTTTCGACGGACTTGCGGCGGACTTTCTAACGAACAGACTTGCCTACACACGATCACACAAAAGTCCGTCGAATTCTTACGTGATGACGTACACCGGACTAAAATAAGGAAGTTCATAGCCAGTAGCCAATAGGTGCCCTAGCGTGGCTTTTTGTCCGTCGGACTAGCACACAGACGAGCGGATTTCGGGATCCGTCGTAGTTACGAAGTAAAGATTTGAAGCATGTTTCAAATCTAAAGTACGTCGGATTTGAGGCTAAAAAAGTCAGTTGAAAGTCCGGAGAAGCCCACACACGATCGGATTACCAGCCAGCTTTAGTCCGTCAGCGTCCGTTGGACTTTTGTAGACGAAAAGTCCGACCGTGTGTACGCGGCATAATAGTTGTCCTGTGGACAGATTCTCCCATCTGAGCTGTGGATCTCTGCAGCTCCTCCAGAGTTACCATGGGCCTCTTGGCTCTTCTCTGATGAATGCTCTCCTTGCCCCGGCCTGTCAGTTAGGTGGATGGCCATGTCTTGGTAGGTTTGCAGTTGTCCCATACTCTTTCCATTTTCGAATCATGAATTGAACAGTGCTCCATGAGGTGTTCAAAGCTCAGGATATTTTTTATATCCTAACCCTGCTTTAAACTTCTCTACAACTTTATCTCTGACCTGTCCTGGTGTGTTCCTTGGCCTTCATGATGCTGTTTGTTCACTAAGGCTCTCTAACAAACCTTTTAGGGCTTCACAGAACAGCTATATTTATATTGAGATTAAATTACATACAGGTGGGCTCTATTTACTTATTAGGAGACATCTGAAGCCAATTGGTTCCACTAGATTTTAGTTAGGGATATCAGAGTAAAGGGGGCTGAATACAAATGCACGCAACACTTTTCAGATACTTATTTGTAAAAAGTTTTGAAAACCATTTATCATTTTGCTTCCACTTCACAATTATGTGCCACTTTGTGTTGGTCAATCACAGAAAATCCAATAAAATACATTTTTGTTTTTGGTTGTAACATGACAAAATGTGGAAAATTTCAAGGGGTATGAATACTTTTTCAAGGCACTCTATCATACTTACCTCCACTGTGCAGTTTGTTTTGCACAGAGTGACCCCGAACTTTGTCTTCTGGGGTCCCCCGGCGGCTCTCGCGGCTCTCCCCGTGTCGTAAAACCCCCTAGAAGCAGCGCTCTCCCAGGGGGTTACCTTGCAAGCACGCTTACAAGTCCAGCATTTGCATCTATAGACACGAATGCCGGACTCGGCCCCGCCCCACCCAGATCATTGGATTTGATTGACAGCACCGAGAGCCAATGGCTGCGCTGCTATCAATCTATTCAATTGAGAGCCGAGAACCCCAGGCAGAGGAAGAGTGGCTCTCCGCTGGGTGAAATTCAGGGCTCAGGCAAGGAAAACGGGAGGGCTGGGGGGCAGGTCACTGCCAGGGTGATGTGTTTTTACACCTTAATGCATAGGATGGATTAGGGTGAGAAAACAAGGGTTTAAAACCCTTTAAGTCCTTGTTCACATTGATGTGGATTGAAATCATGCATTTCATTCCCGCGTGACAGTCCAATGATTTCAGAGACATCTGTGTGGTTTCCTGCGCATATGTCTATTGAAGTTATTATTATTATTATTATTATTATACACGATTTATATAGCACCAACAGTTACGCAGCACTTTAAGGTACAGTACTTATATAGCGCCATCAATTTACACAGCGCTTTACTTATATATTATACATTCACATCAGTCCCTGCCCTCAAGGAGCTTACAATCTAAGGTCCCCAACTCACATTCATATACTAGGGCCAATTTAGACAGAAGCCAATTAACCTACCAGCATGTTTTTTGGAATGTGGGAGGAGACCGGAGTACCCGGAGGAAACCCACACAGACACAGGGAGAACATGAAAATTCCAGGCAGGTAGTGTCGTGGTTGGGATTCAAACCAGCGACTCTTTTCTCAGCTAGGTGAGAGTGCTAACCACTACGCCACTGTGCCACCCAATATATAAAGCAGCACTTTTGTGTATGTATATATATATATATACATACACACACACACATTTTAGTAATAAAATACTTACACAAGGGCCCTTGAGAGGAGTACTGAGGTAGGATGCTGTGGTGTTTTCTGGAAGCTGCCGGAACCTTTTTACTGCTAGACGAAAGTGCTATCCACTACACCACTGTGCCCCCTGCAACTTTACAATGTAATTACATTACAGTTCAATACAGAAGGGACAGGAGGGCCCGGCTCGTAGAGCTTACATTCTAAAAGGGAGGGTGGTGGTGGTACAAAAGGGAATAGAAATCGCCAAAAGTAGTACAGAAACTACTTTTGGGAATCAGTGCAGCGCCGCAAAGTCATCGTCACACCGTTTCTGACGCTTAACCGCCGATTTGGCATGCGATTTGACATGTCAAATCGCATCAATGTGAACCAAGGCTAAAAGACACAGAAGATAAAAAAGAAAAAAAAAGACAAAAGCCGTAATGCTTCCCAATTTTAATGAAAATAATAAAACGTTTTGGTTACAATTGCAGTTTAACAAAATGCATAATTGCAAAAGCCTTCTGCTTATTACGTCTGGGGTCATGGAGGTAAAAGGGTCCCCTCACAATGGTGGGATAAACAAAGCACTTTGTTTTAAACTGACTGTATTTTATGTCTTGGCAGGAGGAGCGAATCCGCCGGGGTGACGATTTGCGGCTTCAGATGGCCCTGGAGGAAAGTAAGAAAGCCACCACCAAAGCGCCAAAAAAGAAATCGGTAAGGCTCCTCTAAGCATCACAAGTGTCCTATTTTTATCTTTCTGAGAAGGACAGAAGACTGGGAGGACTGCTGTAGAGAGGAGCGTGTGGGATGCTTCATAGAGCAAAACAGTCCTTGTTTCTCCGGCAGACTAGATACAAGTACAAGTATACTGACTATAGAGCAAAAAGCAGCAATTGTACAGGTCACTGCTGGGAGAGGGAACAGCTAATTTGGCTTGGAGATTTTCTGATGGCTACTACAGGAATATAACAGAAAGTTTAAAGTAGAACTCCAGGATTTTTTTTTTTTAGATTTTCCATCCTCCCGTATAAAAAAAAAAAAAATAGCACCAATCTTCATGTACTTTGTCCCCGACTTCCTCCTTGGTCCTGCACCAGCAGTCCTCTTCATGGCAGAACCACACTCTACATTCTTTCCATCTCCTGTGAGCCCAGCCTGGTATTTACATCCCCCCCCCCCCTAGGCAATGCGTCACCCTGCAGGCTGAGTCCAAGTGCAATATTGCCCACCCACACATTCAATAAACTGGTTAAACTGGCTGCTCAGTAATGCTGGGTGCTGTAATGACCACAGGCTGGAAACCGTTGATGATCAGAGTGAAGAAATGCCATCGGCACACCAAGGATTCCTCGAAACGGTCCAAAGCTTTATTCTCGTGGTCACATGATAAACATACAACAAAGTTTCTGAGCCACGCAGGGCCCCTTCGTCAGGCAAGAGACCAAGGGGCCCTGTGTGGCTCCAAAACCTTGCTTTATGTCTATCATGTGACCACGAAATAAAGCTTTGGACCCTTCTGAGGAATCCTTGGTGTGCTGATGACTTCTTGGACTTCTTGACTCTGATCATGTTGCACATGTCACTACATGAGCTCTATTCAGTCCTTGAAGATTGCTTGCCTTCTACAGCCGCCAGATGAAGGAAAGGAAGCTGCAGTGACTTCACCGGATAGGCAAGATGGCTTGAAGAAAAATGGTATGTATAGGGGTTTGAAAAAAAAAAGTGGAGGGGGGGGGGGAGGTGTCATCAGGAGGAGGTGGTTGAATCATGGAGTTCTGCTTTAATTGTCATTGTTAAAGAGAACCAGTCATGAAGGGAATTTTCAAAACTGTTAATCTCAACCTAAAATGTACAGTATATGCGTTTGGCCTCTTTAACCACATCAGCTCCGGAAGGCTTTACCCCCTTCTTCACCAGGCCATTTTTTTGCGATACAGCACTGCGTTACTTTAACTGACAATTGCGCGGTCGTGCGACGCTGTACCCAAAATTGTCCCCCCCACAAATAGAGCTTTCTTTTGGTGGTATTTGATCACCTCTGCAGTTTTTACTTTTTGTGCTATAAACAAAAAAAAAGAGAGACAATTTTGAAAAAAACTATTTTTTTTAAACTACTTTCTGCAATAAAACATTTCCAATAAAAAAATTTTGAAAAATCTAATTTCTTTATAAATTTAGGCCAATATGTATTCTGCTACATATTTTTGGTAAAAAAAAAAAATCCCAATAAGCGTATATTGATTGGTTTGTGCAAAAGTTATAGCGTCTACGAACTATGGGATAGATTAGGGGCTTTTTTTTTTATTTACTAGTAATGGCGGCGATCAGCGATTTTTAGCAGGACTGTGACATTGCAGCGGGCAAATTGGACACTAATGCAGCGTACACACGGTCTGACTTTTCGACCGGACTTGTCTGACGGACCAAATCCGGCAGACAATCCGATCGTGTGTGGGCTTTACCGGACCTTCAGCGGACTTTTCCAGTCGCAAATCTGACGGACTTTAGATTTGGAACAGGCTTCAAATCTTTACGTCGTAACTCCGCCGGACCCAGAAATCCGCTCTTCTGTATGCTAGTCCGACGGAGCAGCTAGAGCAGCTATTGGCTACTGGCTATCAACTTCCTTATCCTTATTTTAGTCCGGTGTATGTCATCATGTACGAATCCGTCGGACTTTGGTGTGATCGTGTGTAGGCAAGTCCGTTCGTTAAAAAGTCAGTCGGAAGTCCGTCGAAAGTACGCTGGAAAGTCGGTCGGACCAGTTCGGTCGAAGAGTCCGACCGTGTGTACGTGGCATTATTGACACTTTTTGGGGACCAGTGACACCAATACAGTGATCAGTGCTAAAAAAAAATGCACCGACACTGTATAAATTACATTGGCAGGGAAGGGGTTAACATCAGGGACATAGAAAGGGTTAACTGTGTTTGCTATGTGTGCTTTCTAACTGTAGGGGGAGTGCTTTGACTAAAGGAAAACAGAGATCCATGTTTCTCCTTAGTAGAAACATGAGAGATCCATTTTCCTTTCTAGCAGAACAGCGGTCTTCCTTGTTTACATAGATAGACCGCCATTCTGCTTCTCTACGAGTGATCGCCAGGTTCCAATCACAGCAGGAGCAGGGCTCCAGTAGCGCGCACCCGAAAGCCGAAGACGAAAATCACGTACAGGTACGTGATTTCGCTCGAAGGGCCTCCCTGCCGCAGTAAATGTATGTGGGGCGGACCTTAAGCGGTTCTCCCCTCTCCATAAGTTAGCCCCATTTAAGCTTTAAACCTGTCACTTTGCCCTTAGTGGAACAATCAACACCATCTTTTTTTAAAGTGTTGATTATTAAAAATGACAATCCATGCTTAGTTCTTTAAGAACAAAACTCCTTATAGCACGAATTGGACAAGTTATAATTCTAACAATTTGTTGCATTTCTGAGTAATTCTGCATGCACATTTGTATAGGCCACATGAATAAAGTTCTGCATGATCACAAAACACTAATAAAGTGTGTGGAAATATGCACGCTGTCACCCAATGTGGCCGAAGTCTACCAGAGTGGCCAGCAATATCTTTGTGCCCATAGGTGGCTATAACTTCAAGTTTGATTTACAGTGTTCATTGATTTACTCATTTTTAATTAGCAGCAGCACCAGCACCAGCAGCCACCATCGTTGTTGGACCTAATAGACGCACTGCCTCCCGGGGCCCCGGCCCCTCCAAAATCCGAGCCTTGGACAGCCGCATCAGTACCGACATCAAACAGCCAACCTGACCCTTGGGGGGCAACCGCTGCCTCTCCTGCCTCCTTAGACCCCTGGCAATCTTTTGGTAAGTAAACTTTGTTCTTTGAATTCTTTCAGGATGTCAATATAAAGTATAGTAGGAGCTTGCATTCTGGTGAACATTGGTTCAGCACACAAATGATTTAAAGTGGCCATATACACATGCTGGGTGACTCCTATAATGTTCTGCAGCACTAATCTACCTTCAGTCCTTAGTCTGCAAATGTTAACTTAAATTTACGTTAACGGTCTTTTGAGTATAGATAAAATTTCCTGGACAAAATGTTGCGCCAGCCCTTCAGTATTGGTTACATGTCCGAAGGTCTAGGTCAGCATTTGTCAACCAGGGTTCTGTGGGGCCATAGGGTACCTGCAGAGGTTGCTAGAGGTTCCTTGAGCTGTAAGCAATAGTAGATGCTGATCTAGTGTCTCAGCCGATGAGGAGGGAGAGTCCTGGACAGTCGAGTCTCTCATGCAACATTGTTGGATCAAGATGGGGCTCAGGTAAGTATTAGGGGGGGCTGCTGCACAAAGAAGGTTTTTTATCTTAATGCATAGTATGCATTAGGATAAAAAAAAACACAAGCCAGTTATCGGCTCTCTTCTCCTCATGCTGTCAGTGTGAGGAAAGGAAAGCCAATAACCGGCTTGTGTTTACATCCGTGATTGGATACGATGATCACAGAGCGTGTCGCCCACGTGATCACAGGAGGATGTCTATGTATGCCCTCCCATCTAAGTAGGCCCGCGCTGTAGCCGTATCTCGGGTATAGCGCAGGCGTAAGGTGGTTAATGGTCACTTGTTAAAGTATCGCATACTAGCACATTATGAAATACTTACCATAGAACGAAGCTCCCGCAGCCCGACCTGGTCAGCGATGAGGGGGCTGACATGTTGCCTCGCCGTTTCTTTCAGGGTCGCTGGCTCTAGCGCTGTGAATGTCCAGACCCGCAAGTCGTCCGTTCAGGCACAATACGCTTCACTGTGCGCTGGAGTCCTCCACCCCGGCACAATACGCCGGACATTCTCTGCGCATGCGCTGCTGAGGTCAGCTGCTGCATGCAGGGTGAATATCTCCTAAACCGTGTATTCCGCATTTCAAAATCCTCTTTATTGAAGACCAAATGACAGATGGTTAAGAGATGGAGCAGAGGACAAGCAGGTAGAAGCGTTTCACACAAATGTCAGCCTAGTCATTACCTATTATTACAGGCTTACCTGTAGGTACAAGTTCACAAACAGAGTTTACTATCGCTTTAAGATTCACCCTCTTCATTTGTCCTGTTTGCCATTATCATTGAACGTGAAAGTAAAAGAAAATCTCCAGAAGGGTAATAGAGGGGAAATCTTCCGATGGGGACACCAGTTCTGGTGAACATTGGTTCCAGAAGACAGCAGGGACCAGCCAGAACGCGCAGCACGTCTCGCGCATGCACAGTAGGGAACCAGGCTGTGAAGCCGAGTGCAGAGTGCTTTCACACTGAGGCGATGCGCTTTGCCGGCGGTTCAGCAGCGCTGCCCATTCATTTCAATGGGCAGGGGCGCTTTAGGAGCAGTGTATACACCGTTTCAAAGATGCTGCTTGCAGGAGTTTTTTTTAACGTCCTGCCAGCGCATCACCTCAGTGTGAAAGCACTCTGCACTCGGCTTCACAGCCTGGTTCCCTACTGCGCATGAGCGAGTCGACCTGTGTGTCTCCCAGAAGACAGCGGGGGGAGGGGGGGGGGGGACGGACATGGCGTAGATCGCCGTAGATATTGCAGCGATCTTTTGCCGGAACTGGGAGAAAATACCTGTATGAAAGGTACCAAATGTGACACCGGAGGGGGGGTGGAGGGACTGGATAAGCGGAAGTTCCATTTTTGGGTGAAAAATAAATGACAGGGTCATTAGTAAGTGGATTTGTATTTATTATAGTTGGAGAATGGGGATTTTGTTTAGTGACACGTGACGTATCAATCAATAACAAGAGATATTACCTCCCCAAACTTCTGCTGTTATTTCTCGCCTACAGAGAAAATGTGTGTGTGTGTAGGGGGGGGGGGGGGATTTCCATTTGTTGCCATGGCCCTCTCAGACCGCGTTTTCTCTCAGCCACTTGTAATACTGAGTCACCTGCCGCTCTGTTTACTTTCCCTTTGCACAGTAGCCCAGTGTTGGATTCGGCGGAGGGTGACGTCACTCTACTGGCAGTTCAGACACATTCCTCAGTGGAAAGTCTCAGGGTAGCCAGAAAAAGATCTTGTTGAAGTTTTTAGGAAGCTTTTATGCCTAAGATGGGAATCCGTCTGACCACATTCTTGTCTCTATTTCTAATTTAAAAAGCCACATCATGTAACCCTGTAATCTGTAAAACAAACTGCAAAAAATGGAAAAAAAAAAAGTTTTGGCTGTGGGTATAAATATGAAAACAAAACATGCTTCACTACACGCTCTCTATGTTAAAAAAAACCTATTTTAAGGATGGCATCCAGCTTGCCCCTCCTGTCACACATAAATATATGAAGAATAAAACCTGTTTAGAAATACTGTCCTGGAGAAAATGCTGCTCCAAAACTCTCTCTAGTGTTGGTCACATGACCAGATGCCCAGGCACTGATCACATGATCCCATATGAAGGGGCTCAGATGAATGTTTAGGCTGAGCTCTAGGCTCTAGCCAGATAGAGACTGCCTGAACTCTGAGCCCCCAAAAAGGAGGGACCATATGGCCTGTCCCAAGGTATTCGTTTATGTGACGATCATCTATTTTGTTTTCCATATATTTAGTATGGCGGAGAAGTCAAGTTAAAAGTTGTTTGAGTTAAACAGAAACCTACTAAAGCCTTAAGCCGGCCATACATGGCGCAGATTTATTTTTCTGCAACCACGGGTTGCAGGAAAGAAATTCCCATGATTCCCCCATTAACACAGACAGTGCTGACAGAGGAATCGGCAATTGTCTTCTCGTGGCTGGGGGCATCGAAAGAAGACAGTAATTATCGCTAGCGGCTATAGCAGCCACTTGCGAAAAACGGAAAACGAATCCAGCAGGCTGGTTGTACCACAGTTGATCAATCGATCAACTTGGTACATTCAGCCTGCCTATTATTAGTTCGAAACTCGGCCGGTTCCTGCTGAACCGGCTGAGATTGAAATTGTGTATGGCCAGCCTAACTTGATCCCTCAAAATTAGGGATCCCCAAAATGTCTAAACAAAGGCCTGTCTGTTTGCTGTCCTTCAGAATTAGGGGGGGGGGGGAGTAGACTGTGGCCAATAAGAGTATAAAATGCCCCAGAGCAAACAATGCTCCCAGCTTTGTGATCAGCTGGAGTGAAAAATACCCTGGCTGCTGTGGTCAGTGGGAGGTGGACTAATGCCCCATTATTGGTTCCAGTGGAATGAGTGGTGCCCCATTATTGGTGTCAGTAGAAGGAGTAGTGTCCCATTATTCCTGTCAGCGGGATGAATAGTGAACCATCACTGATGTCAGTGGGAAGAAAAAAGTGCTCCATCATTGGTGTCATTGGAAGGATTGTACCCTATCATTGGTATCAGTGGGAGGATGAATACCCCATCATTGATATCAGTGGCAGGAATAGTGCCCCATCATTGGTATCAGTGGGAGGAATAGAACCTCATCATTGGTATCAGTGGGAGGAATAGTGCCCTGTCACCGGTATCTGTGGCAGAAATAGTGCTCCACCATTGGTATCAGTGGCAGGAATAGTGTACCATCATTGGTATCAGTGGCAGGAATAGTGTACCATCATTGGTATCAGTGGCAGGAATAGTGCCCCATCATTGGTATCAGTGGCAGAAATAGTGCCCCACCATTGGTATCAGTGGCAGGAATAGTGTACCATCATTGGTATCAGTGGCAGGAATAGTGTACCATCATTGGTATCAGTGGCAGGAATAGTGTACCATCATTGGTATCAGTGGCAGAAATAGTGCCCCACCATTGGTATCAGTGGCAGGAATAGTGTCCCATCATTGGTATCAGTGGCAGGAATAGTGTCCCATCATTGGTATCAGTGGGAGGCATAGTGCTGCATCATTGGTGTTAGTGGCAGGAATAGTGCCTCATCATTGGTATGAGTGGCAGGAATAGTGTCCCGTCATTAGTATGAGTGGCAGGAATAGTGTCCCATCATTGGTATGAGTGGCAGGAATAGTGCCCCATCATTGGTATCAGTAGGAGGAATAGTGCCTCGTCATTGGTATCACTGGGAGGAATAGTGCCTCATCATTGGTATCACTGGGAAGAATACTGATCCATCATTAGTATCATTCAGAGGAATAGAGGCCCAAGGGACAAAAAGAGACAAAGGGTTGCAGACTACAAACCACTTATCTATATTTATCTATCCTATCTTGCCAGATACCCACTTCACACTGTGGGTAATCTGCAGCTACCCGACCAGTTGCAAAATTACTTTCTTTTAGCACTGTAGCTTATACTGCAAGCAAGGATTAACAATGTCATTTTGTCACATGTCAGCAGTGTTTAAAAATCCCGAATTCAAGTCCTGCTGCTTTTATTTGTATATGAAATTAGCATGTATTTATCAGGGAAGGCATGTGCTTCCTGCAGGCTCCCTCCTTGGGATGTCCCCACCTACATGTGAAATGTCACAGCCTGCCACTAACACTCAGAGCTAACAGGGTCCATCTGTTTATACGGCAGGTACGAAGACATCTGCCACCTCCGACCCCTGGGGATCAAGCAAGGTCTCTTCAACGCAGTCTCTTCCCAAAAGCCAAGACCCCTGGGCCCCCTCCCCTGCCACGGGAGCAGCTAATCCTACAGCAGACCCCTGGGGACCTGCAACTAAATCTAGCACAAGCACAGGTGAGAGCACGCCGGAGTGGCACTAAAAACAAAAAAACAAAAAAACAGCTGTCTGTAGTTAAAGAGAAACTGTCATAACTACGGGCATGCAAGAATTTGGATGTTCATTCCTAAAATATAAACGAATATCAAACTATTTGCTCTCTTTGTCATCCTGGACAGGGTCGTTTTAAGTCGGCCATAGATGGTTTGAATCTCGACTGGTTCAGCAATGACCGTCCTAGATTGGAACAATCTATGGGCAGGCTGATTGTACTCAAGTCAATCCATCGATCCGACTTGGGTACAACCAGCATGCCAGATTTTTACATGCGATTACTGCCAGCAGCTAGCCATAATGACTGTGATCTTCCAGCAGGGACTGCCTGTGTTGGGGGAATCAAGCGATTTTCTTTCCTGCAACCCGTAAAAAAACAATTTCATGAAAAATAGATTACAGGGCCATTAAGTACTGGATGTGTATGTATTATTTTTGGAGAAGGTTATTGTTTAGTTTCACTTTAAGCATTCTATTTTTTTTTTTTAACAGGGGGGCCATCCTTTGACCCATTCAGCAATTTAAATGGGACCGCAAAAGATGATTTTTCTGAGTTTGACAGCCTCAGGTCCATGTCAAAATTATCAGGTATGTAATATTCAATACGTCTTCACTGTATCAGCTCCACATTTAATGCATTTTAAAGTGGTTCTAAAGGCAGGTGTTTTTTTTATCTTGATGCATGCTATGAATTAAGGTAAAAAAAAATTTCTGGGTGCAGCTCTCCCCCAGCCCCCCCTTACACTTACCTGAGCCCCATCTTGATCCAGCAATGTGCATGAGAGCAGCGGCTCTTTCGGGTATCCAACTCCTCATTGGCTCGCACAGCAGCGAGATCCATTGGCTCCTGCTGCTGTCAATCACAGCCAGTGAAACAATGAGGAATAATTGGGGGATGGGGCCAACAATGTCCATTCACAGGAGCAAAAGCTCAGGATTGAGCCTGCGCGAGTGCCCCCAAATCAAGAGACTTGCTATTGAGGGCACTCAGCAGGATGGAGGAGCCTGGACCGCCGGCTGAGGACCCAAAAAGAAAAGGATCAGAGCAGGCAAAAATGACATGTTTGTTTTTGTTTTTTTTTAAATCACAACCTTTACAATCACTTTAGTTTCTCTGGGTGTCCTCCAGAGAAAGTACTAAGAAGGTATTGGGGCCCTTTATTTATTTCCAATGCGTTAATGCATGTGCATTAGTGTTACCGTGTTGTTTTAAGGCAGCCCATAGAAAATAATGGGCTGCCAATGCTGCTCACACCTTATTTTTGTAACACAATGAAGGTGTGTTGCCATAGTGCTTTGGATTTCCACTCAAAATGATCTACACCGCAATGCAGTAACGCATGTCTCCTGCGTAACCGTACATTAGTCTAAATAGGCTCTTATTTTATTACCTCCTCAAATACCTTCTTTGCCTCTTTTATTGAAGCTCACAGTTACCACCAGCCTAAAACTAGCAGGATTATAAGGAGTAGAAATCCATGTGATAAAGTTTGTCATTGGACATTAAAGCCGTATTAAACCTAAAGGCAAACATTTATGATATTGCAGCTTAGCAAGTCTAAAATCTCGTACACACGATCACGATTGTTGGCAAGGGATTGTCTGTTAAGCCTCGTACACACGATCGGATTTTCCGACGGGAATTGTGTGATGACAGGCTGTTGGCGGGAAAATCAGACAATGCGTATGCTCCATCAGACAATTGTTGTCGGATTTTCCGCGAACAAATGTTGGATAGCAGGTTTTAAAATTTTCCGTAGACAAATGTGTGTTGTCGGATTTTCCGAGCGCATGTACACAAGTCCGTCGGACAAAAGTGAAAAGTACAAACACGCATGCTCGGAAGAAGGACGAGCCAGAAGCGGTCGGTCTTGTAAACCAGCGTTCGTAATGGAGAATTAACATTTGTGACGCGGCAAATTATGAAATCTCGAAATGCAGCGCACAATTCTCTTCTTCTTTAATGGGATAATAATGAAGCTGCTTTGCTGGTGATACTGATGGAGTTATTGCAAACAAATTTTCAAAAGGCTTTTTTTTTTCTAGTGATACCAAGAATAATATTATTATGCTTTTTTTTTATTATTTGGGCAAGTTACCACAACACCATTATCCTGTAGTTTTTAAGATCAAAGATACAACTATATTGGTGTCCCTTGTCAGTTTTACATTGTATTTTTTAAATGTAACTGCCTACTCCCAAACTGTCATTTGAAGTAAAACACATAGCCAAGTATTATTCTATAAAACATTTTTATTGTGCATTAAAAAAAGAAAACAAATAAAATTAGACATGCTATCTGCCAATAGAACTTAACCAAAAAGTGCATTCTATGCATCCAAAAATATAGAAAATATACCAAATCAAATCATTATTCAACCAAAAACATAATGTCAAAGCAATAACTCCAAGGCCAATAATAAATAACACGTTATCTCCTCCGATTCCGCAACATGGCTGGTTGACGAATGGCCGTTCGGAAACTAACTGAAAAGCGCAAAATGAAAAGTGTGAAATGAAAAGTGTGAAATGAAAAGCGAGAATCAACACTCACCAAACTTCTACTAACACGAAATTAGCAGAAGGAGCCCAAAGGGTGGCGCTAAAGAGCTGAAAAACCACGTAGTATGTCACTACGTTCGTGATTGTTGGTCAACAATTGTGTGGCCGTGTTTATGCAAGACAAATTTGGGCCAACACCCAAAAAAAAAAAAAAAAGTCGGAAAAAAAGTAAACGGTTTTGTTGGCCAACAATCCAATCGTGTGTACGAGGCTTAAGACTGTTGCCCTAAAATCTTACCGTTAGTACGCTCCTTTTAACAATTGTTGTCCAACTTTCTGCCAACAAACGTTGGATGACAGGCTAGTAAATTTTCGGCAGACAACGGTTGTTTGTCAGATTTTCTGATGGTCAATACACAAGTCCGTCACACAAAAGTCGAAAGTACAAACACACATGCTCGGAATCAATGCTCAGCAAACACGAAATTAGCAGAAGGGGCCCAAAGGGTGGCACTCAAGAGCTGAAATTCCTTGTAGTACGTCACTACGTTCGTGTTTGTTGGCACGACAATTGTGTAACGTAAGTATGCAAGACAAGATCCTGGCACATGCCCTATTGACAAAAATCAGACGCTCGGTTGACCAACAGTCGTACCGTGTGTACGAGGCTTTAAGCTTTGACCCCATATTATATGGTTTTGGTAAACCTGAAGACAAAATCTGCAGAAAATCTAAGTGTGTATGGGGTCTAACACTCCCCTCCCCCCAGATTAACAATGCTGCTGAACAAAGGTGCCCCCTGTGCTCCTTCATCCAGAGTGGGGGCCTCTAATACAGGAGGTGCGTTACTGGCCAGATCACCAGGAGAAAACAGAGGGGGAAAGCATAAAAAAAATAAAACAATACAGCCACCACATCTAATGATTGGTAAGATGCGACATATTACATTTGTGGTTTTGGGTTTAATACTGCTTTAAAGGCTGATTTACTAAAGGAGTTGAGAATCTTCATTAAATTTACTGTTACTTCACAAACTTTATCTGAATAAATTGAGTGAAATTTGACTTCAATTATCCATCCACTCATGGTAAGCAAATCACTGTTTATTTCATATCCCCATGATTAGGTATTGCAAGTGAACACAGATACAGTTTACCAAGTAGATTCTCAACTCCTTTAGTAAACAATCACTGCGTGGTGAACCTGTCTGATGTGTGCAGTAATAATACCTTCAGTAAATAGAAAAATAAAATCCTTTTGTGAATTCAGACTAAAGCCTCATACACACCGTAAGATTGTTGGAAGACCGAGCGTCTGATTTTTGTCAACAGGGCGTGTGCCAGGATCTTGTCTTACATACTAACGTTACGCAAATTGTTGTTTGACAACACGAACGTAGTGACGTACTACGAGTGTATAAAGAGGAAGTTCATTTCTCAAGCGCCATCCTTTGGGCCCCTTCTTCTAAATTCGTGTTAGTAGAAGTTTGGTGAGCGTTGATTTGCGACTTTCAGATCGTAGAAAACAAATGCCTTTTAAACACGTTTGGTACAACTACATGCAAAGCAGCTTCATTATTATCTCATTAACCGCTTCAGCCCCGGAAGATTTGGCTGCTGAATGACCGGGCCATTTTTTTCGATTCGGCACTGCGTCACTTTAACTGGCAATTGCGCGGTCCTGCGGCGCTGCACTCAAACAAGATTTATGTCCTTTTTTTCCCCACAAATAGAGCTTTCTTTTGGTGGTATTTGATCATCTCTGCTGTTTTTCTTTTTTGGGCTATAAACAAAAAAAGAGCGACAATTCTGGAAAAAAAAAACGCATTATTTTTTATTTTTTGCTATAATAAATATCCCCATTTTTTTTTTTAGAAAAAAGCTAATTTTTTCTCAGTTTAGGCCGATATGTATTCTTCTACATATATTTTGTAATAAAAATCGCAATAAACGTATATTGATTGGTTTGTGCAAAAGTTATAGCGTCTACAAAATAGGGGATAGATTTATAGCATTTTTATTTTTTATTTTTTTCTTAGTAATGGCGACGATCTGCGATTTTTATCGTGACTGCGACATTATGGAGGACACATCAGACACTTTTGACACTATTTTGGGACCATTGTCATTTATAGAGCGATCAGTGCTATAAAAATGCACGGATTACTGTAAAAATGTCACTGGCAGGGAAGGGATTAAACACTAGGGGGCGATCAAGGGGTTAATTGTGTTCCCTCTCTCTGTTCTAACTGAAGGGGGGATGGGACAGTCTAGGGGAGATGACAGATCGCTGTTCATACTTTGTATGAACACACGATCAGTCTTCTTCTCCCCTCAGATTATCGCTAGCGGCTATAGCAACTGCATGCGACAATCGCAAGCAAATCCGGCAGGCTGGTTATACCCAAGTTGATCGATCGATTGATCAACATGGTACATTCAGCCTGCCCACTGATGGTTCGAATCTCATTCAAACCGTGTATGGTTGTGGCCTTTTGTGTTATAACGTTTGGATTCAGTTGTGTGAAACCATAATGAGATAATCTGTAAATTTGGATGTAAGAAGATTGTCACGTTGGCTGTACACCTTACAATTCTGTTTTCAAACTCCCATTTTATTCTTTTATTTTTGTAACATTGAACTTGAAGCTGAAGTTTAATTTTATATTTTGCCTTTCCTGGTCCCCCTTCCCCCCCTCAAGATACTAATAACATCTTCAATTAAAAGGAGAAGTCCAGCCTGAGCTCATTCAGCTGGGCTTTTCCTATGGGTCATAGTAGTGCAATTCGTTTTGCACTCCTGTGACCCATCTTTAGCAAAGAGCAGGCTGAAGTCCGCTCTCAGCTGATGTCACCAAGTTCAGTCCGGGCACCGCGCCATCCCGACAATAGCAAGTCGGGATCCGCCAGATGGCTGAGAGCCTGAGACAGCCCGCCCCTCCACAGCTCAGTGCTCAAGTAAGCGGGGGGGGGGGGGGGGGGGCTGGGGGCAGAGCGGAGAGCTGCTGATTGACCGTCAGTAGCTCTCTGTTCAGGGAGCTGTGAGAACTGAGCCGTCGGCGGTGTTTGATTGCTCGGTTCTCAGTGTAGAGGTGCCGGGGAACAGATGCTGCATCCACCTAGGCAAGTATGATGGGGGAAAAAAAAAACATACAGTACTTCTCTTTTAAAAGAGAAGTGATTTTTTTTTTTTTTTGGCCATTCATACTTACCTAGGTGTATGCTGCATCTGTCCCCCGACACCTCTACACTGAGAACCGAGCGATCAAACACCGCCGATGTCCCCCTCCATTTCTGGCAAACACAGGAGAGTGAGAGAGAGAGCTGTGCATGATGTTGTAAGCCTAGCCTAATGACCAGACAAGAAACAAGTGGGCTGTATAAGGGATTTACTGGCAGAAAAAAAATGTTTTACTACCAAAAGTTAAAATAACAAGGACAGAAGATCTGAAGGTCCGCTTTAAAAATCTCTATAGGCAACATTTCAAAAATTTCTACAAGTTACCAGTTTAGGGTAAAAACAAGGAACACCGCTCAGGTGGGTGAATCCAGAGAAATGAATGAGTGAAGCAATTTGAAGGACTCGTCTCAAGGCTGCGAAGCCACGGCTCGCCCGCCACACAAACTGCAAAACGGAAGAAACGGCTGCACTCCAAGATGATGAATACAAGTCCTTTATTAATCCATACAAGTGACACACTACAGGACAAATGACCATCAGGGCACTGAGGCAGACATGTTTCACACAGTATCATGTGCTTAATCATGATTAAGCACATGATACTGTGTGAAATATGTCTGCCTTGATTGTCGTTTTTCCTGTGGTGTGTCACTTGAATGGATCAATAATGGACTCCTATTCTTCTTGGAGTGCAACCATTTCTTCCTTTTTACCAGTTTAGGGTTACAGAGGTGGTCCAGTGCTAGAATTATTGATTTTGCTCAGACATTCACGGCGATACCTCACATGTGTGGTTTGAACACCGTTTACATATGTGGGCACAACCTATGTATGCAATCACCACTGCGCGCAAGTAGGGGGGGACAGAGGTTTTATTTTTTTCATCATTATTTATTCCATTTTTATTTTATTTTCATTTTTTAAGTTTTTTTTATCACTATGATTGCTATCTCAAGATATGTACGCATCCCTTGTGATAACAATACAGCACGACAAGTCCTCTTTATGGAGAGATCTGGGGTCTAAAGGATCCCAAATCTCTCCTACTTTTAAAAGAAAAAGATAAAAAAAAAAAAAAAACATATTTTTGATGTTTTGCTTTTTTTTAAAAAAAAATTTAAAAAAAATAAAGCAACTTTTACATGCCTGAAGGAATTGGAAGTGACATCATAATGTCACTCTGGTCCATAGGCCATAGAGATGAGCGGAGGCCATCTTGCCTTCACTTATCTCTATTGCAAGCCATCTGCGCTGGATGGGTCCTGGGCCCCACCAATTGGTTAGGTAAGCACAGGAACCACCAGAAAGCAGCAGGAGGGGGGACACCCCTTCCGCCGCTTCTAAAAGTGAATTTGCCACTCAGACCACTTTTATCTTGTAGAAAACCCCAATACTGGGGATATGGCATATTGCTGCAACTATAACCCCGGTATTCCACTTGCCCACCAGGACATCATTTGTCTATGGCTCGGTCGGCAAGTTGTTAAAACTTTCTACATGGCAGATTGTAATGTGTGTAGACAGCTTTGGACAGGTGATAACAATGGCTCGGATGAAAAGCCATGTCAATGAATGCGCAGTTTTAGGGCACTGAACCTTGGGCCCATCCTATCGGAAACAGATGACTTTCTGTATCTTATTTTCTGAAGTAGCTTGATCTGTTTTTCTCAGGGCTGAGATTTCTAGGAACTGCGTGCATTTCCAGATGAGATTCTGAATGAAGTAACGCTCTTGTTTATGTTGGCCCTAACACAAGGAGACAACATGGCTTCTCTGAGTCTTTAGGGAGCCGTAATGTCCAGGCCTCCTCCCCTGCATGTACCTCAAAACGCCAGCAGAACTCCAACTCCCATCATGCCTCAGTGCTGCGGTGGAGGCACAGCTGCACACACTGCCTGCGGTTGATTCATCCAGCAGTCATGTTCCATTGTAAATCTGAATCGCAGATGTTTTGCGTTCAGAACATTCCACTGGCAGTCTAGGCACTGCAAGGTTTCCTGGTTTCCTCTACTCCTTTGGTTTCTATAATGCTTGGAAAGGCGGTGGTGAAATGTGATGTATCCCAGGTGTCAAGGAGCGGAACATCTGCTGGAATAACTGGCATGAGATGTAGAGGAATTTTGGATTGAGTGCAGGGGTCAGAGGTCACACATGTGCACAAACCCCTGTAGTCTGCAGACATATGGAGAGGAAGAGGCAGCTACCTAAACCCGAGCACAGAAAGAAGACAGGGAGGAGTTTGTTCCTACAATGTGCTGCAGCTGTACTCATTACATACACTCAGTGCTGGTATTTGTCTGTCCTCACTCCTGGACCGGCTTTGTAGCTGTGCTGGGTTTAAACCCAGGTTCAGATTATATTTCATATTCTCACCTAAAGGAGAAAGGCCTTTTGGGCAAAAGGCCATTTTTACTGCTGAAACCATTCAAAACTGTTATTTTCAGTGGTTGTAAAGGCTAAAAATTTTTCTTTTTTTAATGCATTCTTAGCTCTCCTCCCCTAGTCACCCCTAAATACTTACCTGAGCCCGATCTTGATCCAGCGCTATGCCCAAGAGCAACAGCGCTACTCGCTCTCTTTCCCCCTCACAGGACTTAGTGAGAACAGCGGGAGCTATTCCCTTCTGCTGCTGTCAATCAAATCCAGTGACGAAGGAGCAGGGGGTGAAGCCAGGCTGTGTGTGTCAATAGAGGCACACAGTGCGGCTCGGGATCAAGCCTGCTGAAGTACCCCCATAGCAAGCAGCTTGCTAGGGGGTGTACTTGGAAGGCAGGAGGAGCCAGGAGTGCTGGAAGGGAACCATATAAAAAGAGAATTGGGGCTGCTGTGTGCAAAACGATTGCACATTGCAGGTAAGTATAACATGTTTGTTATTTAAAAAAAAAAAAACACAGTTGTACAGGTGCCTGTCCTGTACTGAAAATTGTACTGAAATCACCAAATGGTTCCCTCCCAAAGAGGAAGGACCCCTATCCAAAAGGCCCATGAACTCCACTTCTCATGATCAGCTAAAGCCAACCAAGTACTGGGTGGGATGCTTTCCCAAAGAAAGACCTCCACCCCTCAAAGCAGAGGAAAGAACTTGATGGCCAAATTCTCCACCAGCACCACCCCAACTGCAGAGTAGGCTCAAAGACCCACATCCTACAATCCCGAGTGAAAGGTGACACACAAAAAAGTGAAAGTGAAAGACGTGGAGAAAAAAACGAATAAAAGGCGCCAATGTACAAGGCATTGTCTAGGCCAGTGATGGCAGACCTTGGCACCCCAGATGTTTTGGAACTACATTTTCCAAGATGCTCATGCACTCTGCAGTGTAGTTTAGCATCATGGGAAATGTAGTTTCAAAACATCTGGGGTGCCAAGGTTCACCCATCACTGGTCTAGGCCTTGCAGCATGGTAACAAAAATTGCCCCTGTCTCAGTCAAAAGCCTATTTTAGGCCCTGATGAAGGGGACAAGGTTTGGCTCCCAAAAACGCTGGATTTCGTGTACAATCTTCCAGTAGTTATTCGCATAACTCCTTCCAAGAGCCAATCTACTGTTTGCATCAGGGCTAAGGGCTCTTGGGAAAAACTGAAGCAGGGTGCAACACCCAGCCGGCCCCCTGTACCAGCTATGATCTGTCTTCATTATATAGAAGAGTACGAAAAATCTAGTAATTACATCATTGGGTCGAAAATAAAATATGTAATAAAAAATAGGCTTTCTTTAAAAATGTCATTAGCATTTTAATGGGGCAGACAAAGAATAAGCAGATTAAACTTCAGTTTTAAACTAGTACAATAAACCTTATTGGAGTACGGTCCCAGGCCATACCTTCAAAGGTGATTGATTGTTAACAGCAACTTATTAAAATACAAGAACAGTTAGTTCAAAAATACCGTTTGATCCTGCCAAAATTTGACTGAGGTCCTAACTGCTGCACAATCAATA
This sequence comes from Lithobates septentrionalis, assembly GCA_037952835.1. Taxonomy (NCBI): domain Eukaryota; kingdom Metazoa; phylum Chordata; class Amphibia; order Anura; family Ranidae; genus Lithobates; species Lithobates septentrionalis. The sequence continues at coordinate 342,619 of JBBDGP010003830.1, forward strand.
TGTGCTGAAATACAGAATTCCTACCCTTTCCTTATCTTTTTCATAACATGGGGGAAGTTCTGTAGTCCAGCAGGAGAGAACTCAGGCAGGGCTCACAACACTGCTTGGTATTTGGTCTCCTCCAGTTGCTTTATTTAAAAAAAAAAAAACATTTGGCATTGGTGACTCTCTGGCTGACTCCATTTTGTCTTCCTCCTTCTAGCAGATTCCATATCTACATTACCGTCCTTACGCAGTGGTACCACCAGTCCAGACCTCTTCGACTCTCAGCCAGTGGGCATGACCATAGGCAAACAGGCTCGCAAAACCCCAGAATCCTTCCTGGGACCCAACGCCGTCTTAGTGAACCTCGACACACTGGTGACGATGCCCACACCGCCTGCCCCTACGTTTAACCCTTTCCTGGCATCAGGTACATCTCAAATGTTTTTTAGCTGTTGGTAATTGACATTTGTGATAATGCTGTGTGAGAGCCAAAGGAAAGAAAGGCATCCTTCTTACCCCTGGCTACCAATCCAAAATCCAGCTCTGTATAGTAGGCAGAATCCTGTTCTCCAATTGGTTTACTAGACATTTGCTTTCTGATTCACTAACTTGGAAGTAGTATTCAGATCAGAAGTATGTTTATCACAATCAAACTTCCTGGCATATTGTTAAAAGAACATTTTGGCGGCTGTTCATAAGCAAGCAACTTGCACATTCACCTTTTTTTTTAAATTGCTATTCTTAATGCCATTTTATAATATGAATCTGCAGCAGGGGCAGATACAGTAAGTAATGTGAATTAGGGTGGAAGATGGTGAGCAAGCAAGAGTCAGTATGGCAGGTCCTCAATAGGGGCCAATGGTAAATTGCTTATAATATCAGTGTTTACCATCCAGAAAATGGAGAACATCAAACTCCGCTAGCCAAACCTAGCCTCTAGCCTACTCTTTAGTGCAGCTAATCCTGACCATATATTCCGCCCTAATATAATCCTTACCAGACCTTACGTTCTAGCATAAACCTGACCATACTGTATGTACGAGCCAAACCCTAACCATACCTACCACCCTAGCCAAACCCTAATCATTTGTTTCACCCGGACTTCATCCTAATCATTATCATACCTTCCACTATAGCCTAATCCTGACCATTCCTACCACCCTACCCTATTCCTGACCATTCCTACCACCCTACCCTATTCCTGACCATTCCTACCACCCTACCCTATTCCTGACCATTCCTACCACCCTACCCCATTCCTAACCATTCCTTCTACCCTACCCTAATCCTAACCATTCCTTTCACCCTACCCTATTCCTAACCATTCCTTTCACCCTACCCTATTCCTAACCATTCCTTTCACCCTACCCTATTCCTAACCATTCCTTTTACCCTACCCTATTCCTAACCATTCCTTTCACCCTACCCCGTTACTGACCATACCTTCTAACCAAGCCTAATCATGACCATATCTTCCACCCTACCCTAATCCTAACCATTCCTTTCACCCTACCCTATTCCTAACCATTCCTTTCACCCTACCCTACTCCTAACCATTCCTTTCACCCTACCCTACTCCTAACCATTCCTTTCACCCTAGCCTAATCCTGACCATTCCTACCACCCTACCCTATTCCTGACCATTCCTTTCACCCTACCCTATTCCTAACCATTCCTTCCACCCTATCCTCATCCTAACCATTCCTTTCACCCTACTCTATTCCTAACCATTCCTTTCACCCTACCCTATTCCTAACCATTCCTTTCACCCTACCCTATTCCCGACCATACCTTCTAGCCAAGCCTAATCATGACCATCCCTTAACCCTAGCCTAGTCCTGACAATACCTTCTGCTCTAAATTAATCCCAGTTATACCCTCCATTTCTGCCTATTTCTACACATACATTCTGCCATATTGTTACAGTGGTAGTAAAGACATTATTTTTTACATACAGGTATGCCTAAATAATTCCTCTCTTCTAGACTGTAAGCTCTAACGAGCAGGGCCCTCTGATCCCTCCTGTATTGATTTGTATTGTAAGTGTACTGTGTGCCCCCAAGTTGTAAAGCACTGCACAAATTGTTGGTGCTATATAAATCCTGTATAATAATAATAAATAAGGCTTACCTGTAGGTTATATGAATATCTCCTAAACGTGCACCGTTTAGGAGATATTCTAAAGAGTAGCAGTCGGTGATGTCACTGTGCATGTGCTCTGAAGGAAAAGCATCCTGTGACGCTCCTTCAAAGCTCTGTGCCGCGGCCGTGGCATCATTGTGCCACAGCTATTCGAGCGTCCGTAGCCTCGCGAACCCGGAAGAAACACCAGATGAAGATGCCTCTGCCGCGGTGACAGTGTACAGCTAGAGGGCTTCGTTTTAAGGTAAGTCTTTCATATGCGATGCATACTAGCACATTATGCCTTTACATTGCAGGGTGTTTTTTTGCTTGCCTTTACTGCTGCTTTAACTGTATGTTCACATTTAAAGTGGTTGTAAAGTCAGAAGGTTTTTTATCTTATAAGATAAAAAATCTTCTGTGTGCAGCAGCCCCCCTAATACTTACCTGAGCCCATCTCCATCCAGCGATGTTGCAGGAGAGACTCTCTCCCTCCTGATTGGCTGAGGGCACCATTGGCTCCCACTGCTGTTAATCAAAATCAGTGAGCCGAGGAGGAGAGAGAGGGGGTGGGGCTGAACCATCGGTATCTTAATAAACACACAGATCAGCGGGTCTGGTGCCCCCATAGCAAGCTGCATGCTGTGGGGGCACTCTGCAGGAGGGAGGGGTCAGGAGCGTCAGCGAGGGACCCGAGAAGAGGAGGATCTGGGCTACTCTGTGCAAAACCATTGTACAGAGCAGGTAAGTATAACATGTTTTTAAATGAAAAAAACAGACTTTAATATCACTTTACCCAAACCTTCTGCATTAGCCTCATTCTACCATATTGTCTGCTCTAGCCAAGTCAAAATTAAACTTCCTAGCCTTATGGAGACGATACCTTCTGCCCTAGCAGAGTTCTATTAATAACATCTGACCAAGCCTAATCCTAACCATATCCTCTGCCCTAGCAGAAACTATAACCTCTGTTCTTGCATAATTCTAATTATATCCTGTAACCTAGTCTGATTTTAATAATACCCTTTACTTTTACAAAGTTAGCATACCTTATAAACTAGCCTGAATCTCGCTGCCCTAGCCTCAACATATCCATTCTTTCTGTTCAACCCTAAACCTCACCTTTGGCTCTGCTCAAGTCTAAACCTACCTTCTGCTCAGTCTACTTGTAAACAATACCCTCTGCCCTAGCCCATAACAGTTCCCTGTCTAGATGAGAAGATGCAGCCATGTGCAGTTCTCAGATATGGTTTTCAGTACAGGGCAGGAATGTGAACACTGCTCAGGAGCAGTACCATGCCCAATTGACCCGCTAATGTTCTGGTCTGGGAATGTTCAATGGCCTAAGTGCCAGCAGCTGCTAGAAGCAGAAATCTCTAAAAATGCTTAGCAATTTATAGCAGGTGGAAAATTATTATACAACGCAAAGACCATTTATTGAAGATTGACCAAAATGTTTCAGATTTAGAATGACTCCACTGGTGGACAGTGCGACATGGAGACCAAGAGAAATTCACAGAGGTCAACAAGAAGCATTATTGATGAAGAACATTTTAAAATTAGAAGCCATTACTGGTGTAAGAAGTCACGCCTCCTGTGTAAACCATCATCACTTTGTTGGTGGACAAAGCTGAAAGTAGTATTAAACCCTCAGCGTTTATTTTTTTTCGTTTATCACATTGAAAACAATAAAATAAACATTATCCACTAAACTATTTGTTACAGCTCTTAGCACAGCATTTGCAGTTTACAATATTCAATGCTGCTGGCCCCTGCTCTCTCAGTGCTGCTTCTACTTCAAGCAGAGTTCCACCCAAAAATGGAACTTCTGCTTTAAGCACTCCTTGCCCTCTTACATGCCACATTTGGCCTGTCATTTTTTTTGGGGGGGGGAGTGGGTACCTGGTTTTGACAGGTACTTCCTGTCCCACGTCCTTCTTCGGCCATCTCACCGCCTAGGCGACTCCTCCTCTCCCCCTAGGCGGCCCCTCCCTCTCTGCAATCTTTTGGTACACGTCACAGGTCCCAGAAGATTGCCTGGCCACTAGGAGAGCACAGCGCGACTCGTGCATGCGCACCCGGCTGTTAACCACTTAAAGACCAGCCTCGTTTTGGATTTCAGGTGTTTACATGTTTAAAACAGGTTTTTTTTGCTAGAAAATTACTTAGAACCCCCAAACATTATATATGGTTTTTCTTCTAACACCCTAGAGAATAAAATGGCGGTCGTTGCAATACTTTTTTTTTTTGCACCGTATTTGCGCAGTGGTCTTAAAAGCGCACTTTTTTTGGAAAAAATTTACTTTTTTGAATAAAAAAAAATAAGGCAACAGTAAAGTTAGCCCTTTTTTTTTTTATATTGTGAAATATAATGTTACGCCAAGTAAATTGATACCCATGTCACGCTTCAAAATTGCGCCCACTCTTGGAATGGCGTCAAACTTTTACCCTCAAAAATCTCCATAGGCGATGTTTAAAAAATTCTACAGGTTGCATATTTTGCGGTACAGAGGAGGTCTAGGGCTAGAATTATTGCTCTCGCTCTACCGGTCGTGGCGATACCTCACATGTGTGGTTTGACCACCGTTTTCATATGCGGGCGCTACTCGCGTATGCGTTCGTTTCTGCGCGCGAGCTCGTCGGGACGGGGGTTTTTTTAAAACTATTTTTTTTTTTAATTTATTTATTTTACATTATTTTATTTATTTTTACACTTTTTTTAAAAAAAAATTGTGTCACTTTTATTCCTATTACAAGGAATGTAAACATCCCTTGTAATAGAAAAAAGCATGACAGGACCTCTTAAATATGAGATCTGGGGTCAAAAAGACCTCAGATCTCATATTTACACTAAAATGCAATAAAAAAAAAGTAATTTAATAAAATGACATTGAAAAAAATGTGCCTTTATGAGGCGTGGACGGAAGTGACGTTTTGACGTCGCTTCCGCCCAGCAGTGTCATGGAGACGAGTGAGCGCCATCTTAGCCTCACTCGTCTCCAGGCACACTACAGAGAAGGACGCGATTGCCTCCGCCGCTACCGACGGCTCCAGTAAGCGGCTTGGGGCGCCAGACCGATAAAAGTGATCTTGCGGTGAATCCGCCGCAGGGACCATTTTTATCTGAAAGCCGGCCGCTGCACGAAAACGGGGATACCGGGGTTATGGCAGCTAGCTGCTGCCATAACAAAGACATCCCCGTTCAAAGTTTGGACGTACATCGTCGTGCAGCGGTCGGTAAGTGGTTAAGCTGCAAGCTGGACCGTGGGACAGGTGAGTGTCTGTTTATTGAAAGTCAACATCTACACTTTTTGTAGCTGCTGACTTTTAATAAACTTACAAAACAGTGGAACTCTGCTTTCAGGTGTTTATAGAAAGTGTGTGTTGGAGTGCCTTGCCAGCCTAGGCTATGAAGCTGTGTGTTTCTATTGATGCACACAGTATAAGGAGACACAGTTCTAGTCCCTGCATGCAAGGGTAAGGCTGGCCATACACTATTCAATTTTCCTGTTCAACTTTCCTTTAGATTTACCAAAACCATATAATAGGAGGTCAAACCTAAACACTTTCAATTTGGATGCAATCAGGCAGGCTCTTGTACTACATAGTTGAAGGTAAATCTAAAGAAAATTGAACAGGAAAATTGTATGGTGTATGGCCAGCTTTAGTCCAAAGGATCCTGCAAGAGAAAGGAGCCACCCTGAAACAGGAAAGATGGGGCAGTGGCCATAGCACCAGAAAATAGAATATAGGCAGGGATAGAAAGGTAAGAAACCTGCATGCAGGGTGCCGGACGCATGGATTCTAATGGGTTTTTTTTTTTTTTTTTTGAAGCACATGATTAGAGCACAAGGCTCTAATTGGCTTCAAAAAAGGGTGGGTGCCCCAAGCCCACCCACTTGTGTGACAATAGCGAATTAATATTCACTATTGTCTCTCGTTCTCATTCGCCTCCTGGCCAATCAGGAAGCCCCGATTGGCCAGGGAGTCCTACGACTCCCTGGCCAATCGTGTCTCAGGACACACTTCCTGTTCGGATGGGAGGAAAATATGTCTGTGTGCTCGCCGAGAGAATCGGTCAAAGCGGTCCCGGCTCTTCCTTCCCGCTGCTTCTATAAGGTAAGGCATCTCTGATTTGCCGTCCCACCCCCACCCCCACCCTCAAAATATTGAGCACCAGCTGCCACTGGCTTTCACCATCATCAATTGTAAAAGGGCCATGAAGGGCACATGTGCATTTTTAGCTAGGAATCTTTATATCTTTATATTTGTTTGGCGCACACAGCAGGAGACAGTTGCAATCAGACGAGTTACATGTACTGGTTAAGACTCCATGCATACTAGCTTAACTAAACTCTGCTCCTAGGTTATCCTATGTGTCCATGCACATTAGGTAGTCTAGAGGTGTTTTTTAAGCTCAGCATTTAGAGGCAGAAAAAAAACTCTTCTGAATTGCATTTTTGAGAGCGTTTTTCTGGTATTTTTTTTTTTTTAAAAGCTGGTGTGCATGGAACAAAGCAGATGGGTAAGGGGGTGGGGGTACTTAGATGGGTGCAGACGATGGAGAGAACTCGGGGTCGTGACACCAGCATGGCAATGTTAAGCTGCCCATACACTGAGCGAATTTCTTTCCTGCAACCACGAGCTATTGTCCTCTCCCGGCGTGGGGGCATGGAAGCAGTCCTCACTGGGAGAAAACAGTGATTATTGCGATAATCATATTAAAAATCCAGCAGACTTGTACCCAAGATGATCGATCGACCAACTTGGAACATTCAACCGGCCCATACATGGTTAGAATTTTGTCTGTTTCTGGCTGAACCAGCCAAGATTGGAACAGTCTATGGCCGGCCTAAACTAGTAGTCTGAAAAGTGGGGAGGAGAACAACCTGGAGCCAGGACAATAGTAAGATATGGAAAGTGTAGTCATCTTCTTTCCATTAATGGCAAAGGTTCTCTTGATAGGGCACATTCCTACCAACCCACTGATACTCATCTTTCCCAGACTGTCCCATCGGAGCCTTCAGTACCTTTTGGTATGGGGCCACATGGGACCCTGTTTTTCCCAGGATGCAGTGTTTGGGCATGGTCAGCCAACTGCTAGGTCCAAACACAAGGAGGAAGGGAAAAGATCTTCAACCCTCTCGACATAGAGCCTAGGCAGGGACTAGACCTGTGGCACCAAAGGACAAACATGGCGACTGGGGAGTGTGGTGAAGGTAAGTGTCAATAGGTAGGGGTAAGTTGTGCTCTATCAAGAGAACCGGTCACATTGGCCATTCAGATCCTTTCTAATATTTTGAGTCCCATAGTGCAGCAGAGCAGCTGGATCACATGCCTGAGGGTTACTTTACAAACCTTCCGACCATTAAAGAGTTCCTACATGTGAATCCCAGCTCTGGGATGTCCTAAACCTCATAATCCTCCCTGGCCCCCCAGACCTCCAATCAAGTTCCCTCATGCAGGATTTACATGCATAGAAGGCTTCCCTGCTCTCTAGTTTCACAAAGACTTTCTAATTGTCTGTGGCACCAGGCCAGGGCCTCTTAATTCCAGAGAAAGTTCCTTTCCTGTGTTTTTCCTGTCTGCCTGGAAATCGGAAATGACCTGTTTACTTTGGGGATTCCTCAAATACCTTGTAGCTCTCCCCCCACCCTTTCTACTCACAGAGATAGAATAAGGCCCCTCACAATACAGACAGAGTCGCAATACAGACAGAGCCGCAATACAGACAGAGCCGCAATACAGACAGAGCCGTAATACAGACAGAGCCGCACGAGACGTTCCCAGCACCTCCTTTTACCATTGAATCCCTTGACTTTACAGATCAGACCTGATCCTGCCACACCCTCCCGTGCCCTTTCTGAAAGCTCACCCTACTTAACAGGACAGCATAAATCCCTTGGGCAAGTTTTTTTTCTTTTTTTTTTATAGTGATTGACCATTGCTGGTTATTTGTGCTTCTTTTTTAACAGTAAACTTTATTTAAAATTTTAACAGAACAATACATCAAGGAGTACCACAGATAACGTATCATATATTAGAGTAATACAAACAGAGATATATAACTCGTAGGAACCTAACAGGTACATATAAGCTACATATTAGTAAAAAATACTAAGCTATACCATCTCAATAGGAAGGTCTGCAAGGCACATAAGTGAAGAGGGAGCCACACTATACTACAGGGCTTGACAAATTTGCTTGGAATCTAGGAGCCAGCCAAATAAGTTAGGAGCCAGGTTTTTTTTTTTTAAACGACCGACAAAGCTTTATTTTCAATATAACAATTAACCAATCTTAAATTTACACAGAGATGACTAGAACGAATGTGACTGCTTTTATTTCCTGCCATGCAGGGACACAAGACCGCCATATTCCCGCTAAGGATCCAATCAGGTCCGCCTGAAAAACTGACAGGCGAACCTGATCAGACAGCGCGTGTGAAAGGGGCCAAGCAGGGAGATGACAAATAATAAATTCATTTTAATTAACCACTTCCTTCCCGCAGGACGACTATATACGTCCTGTCTTTGAAGAGAAATACCGTTGTTATGGTAGCACCTAGCTACCATAACCCCGGTATCTTATTCAAGAGCCGGCGGTTCTCTTTCAGATAAAAGTGGTCTTTGCAGCAGATTCGCAGCAAGATCACTTTTATCGGCGGCAGGAGAGGGCCCCCCCTACCGCCGCTCTCCGGTGCCCTTCACCGCTTACCTGTGGCCGTCGGTAACGGCGGAGGCGATCCGGATCTGTCCCTGGCCTGACATGGAGACGAGTGAGAGGAAGATGGCCCCCCCCCCATCTCCAAGTCATTGCAGGGCGGAAGGGACGTCAAATCGTCACTTCCACCCATAGCTCTTGAAGGGACATTTTATTATTTTTTTTTTCAAATGACAATTTTTTTTTTTTAATGCATTTTAGTGTAAATATGAGATGTGAGGTCTTTTTGACCCCAGATCTCATATTTAAGAGGACCTGTCATGCTTTTTTTCTATTACAAGGGATTTCTACATTCCTTGTAATAGGAATAAAAGTGACTTTTTTTTTTTAAAAGAACAGTGAAAAAATAAAAGTTAAAATAAATAAGAAAAAAAAAATAAATTTAAATGTGCCCCATCCCTTGTAATAGAAATAAAAGTGACACCATTTTTATTTTTTTTTAAAAACAGTGTAAAAATAAAGAATAAAAAGTAAAATATATAAGAAAAAATAATAATTTTTTTAAATGCGCCCCGTCCCGCCGAGCTCGCTTGCAGAAGTGAACGCATATGTGAGTAGCACCCGCATATGAAAGCGGTGTTCAAACCACACATGTGAGGTATCGCCATGATCGGTAGAGTGAGAGCAATAATTCTAGCCTTAGACCTCCTCTGTAACTCAAAACATGCAACCTGTAGAATTTTTTAAATGACGCCTATGGAGATTTTAAAGGGTAAAAGTTTGTCGCCATTCCACGAGCGGACGAAATTTTGAAGCGTGACATGTTGGGAATCAATTTACTCGGCGTAACATTATCTTTCACAATATAAAAAAAATTGGGCTAACTTTACTGTTTTCTTATTTTTTAATTAAAAAAAGTATTTTTTTCCCAAAAAAGTGCGCTTGTAAGTCCGCTGCGCAAATACGGTGTGACAGAAAGTATTTTAATGACCGCCATTTTATTCTCTAGGGTGTTAGAATAAAAAATATATATAATGTTTGGGGGTTCTAAGTAAAGGGAAGGAGATGAGCAGGCAGTGAAAACAGGTAGGGAAAGCTCCATTAGCATTGGTGGATGTCTTGTCATACCAACGGCCACCACCAGAGGGCGCCTGATTGCAGAAGGAACCATAGGACTGCAGTAGGCCGCAAAGCCGGGGCCTCAATTACCGGCGCGGCCCAACGCGATCGCGCCGGGAGGCGGGGGGTGTCGAACGGACACAGGATACCCCAGCTGTGCCGCCCCAGGCGCCAGGTCGCTAATTCTAGTCGCAAATGCGACCTGGCGCCCGGGGTTTGTCGAGCCCTGCTATACTATATAAGATCATTTATATTAAATTAGAAATAAACCCTAAAAGAATGACATTTAGCTTGCTTGTATCATAAACAATTGCCCATTTTTGAAATAGAATATACATTTTCTTCCTATATAGATTCTCAGTACTGCTGACCTCCTCCAGAGGCTTTGCAGCCACTTCTTGTCCCACATGCACACCAGCGATGGATGCATGGCATTTCTCAGGACAGGCTTTCTGAAGGCGGCAACAGCGAACCATGCCTGCGTAATGTGCATCAGCATAGCCATTTGTAGTATCAATGAAAAGTCAGTGTAACAGCAAAGTTGGGAGATGGGCAGAGTGTTGCCATCCTATAGCAGGAAGTGCCTGAACAAGGACCTTCATGGCAGGATCACTAGGGATTATTTTATTGATAGTTGCAGAATTAAAGTGGTAGTAAACTCTGTTACACCTTGTACCTACAGGTAAGCGTATAATAAGGCTTACCTGTAGGTACTGTGAATATCTCCTAAGTGTGCACCGTTTGGGAGATATTCAGAGTGCATGCAGCTGATGACATCACTGGCGCATGGGCTCTGAAGGTTCGGCCTACAGTGTGCATGCGCGGGAGTGACGTCATCGTGCCCCCGGCCACTCATGTAGCTGGAGGCCGCGAACCCCGGAAGGAAGACCAGGGGAAGATGTAAGCCCTCTCAGCGGTGACATCATGGCGCTGGAGGGCTTTGTTCTAAAGTAAGTTTCTTATAATGTGCTAGTATGCTATGCAATTTTTTTATATTTTTTTTAATCACCTGCATTTTACTACTGCTTTAAATATATTGAAAATTACTTTTGAAAACTCTTTCCAAAACTATTATGGGAATAGGGCCTATTCATACCATCATGTGTTGTGTTAAGGCAGCCAAAATGAATGGGCTGCCAACAATCAAAAACTGATGCATGCATCATTGCACATTCCTTAACAAGGTGCACCAAGTCAAATCAATGAATAAAATGCACTTCTTAGTGTTGCAGTAACACAATAGTGTGACTGGGCCCGTGGTGATTGGTTTTACCTCTACTTTAATACAAATATTTTTAATACCAACATATATATATTAATTAACCTAACCCCCCCAATTCTCGCACAGATGCGCATACTTACCAAAATCCACGGCCGCGGTTCTAATGTTTTACATCAAGCACCGCAAGTTTTCAGTGCCCTGGCCGCACCTGCACAGTGCCCACTAGAGCCCTACAGACATAGGCAGGCCATACAGCAAGCAATTTTTTTTCCTACAACAATGGGTTGCAGGAAAGAAAATTGCTCAGTGAATGCTGGGTTGACGGGGGAATCCCTCCTGCCGAGCCATTGTGTTCTGCTGGAGGGGAGCCTTCCCTGCCTGCAGAACACAATGATCACTGCTAGCAGCTATAGTGGCCAGCAGCGACTGCATGCAAAAAATCTGACAGACTGGTTGTATCCATGGATCAGCTTCAGTACAACCAGCCTGTCCACAGATGGATTGAATTTCAGCCAGTCCCAGCTTAACCTTTCGAGATACGATCCGTCTTTGGCTGGCTTTAAGCAGACTTTTATGGGGCTTTGCCCTAAGGACAGGGATAACCAGAGATGGCACAATAGTGCTCTATGGGGTTGCAAATAATAGGTGCTGCCAGGACAGTGAAGACTTGCAGGGCTGGATGTAAACAAACAGCAGATCGGCAGCTACTGGATTAAGGTAAGTATGCATCCATGGAGGGCGAGGGTGGGTTAGGTCAGGGAATGGGGAGGGGAAAGGGATACGTACACTTTGTTTTACCGTTTTCCTTTAGAGCCCTTTCACACTGAGGCGCTTTTCAGACGCTTTCACGCTAAAAAAAAGCACCTGAAAAGCTCATGAAAACCTATTTTAACTAAAATCAATGAATGCTTTCACACTGGGGCAGTGCGCGGGCAGGGTGGTGAAAAAACACCCTTCTCCATTGAAATGAATGGAAAGCGCTTCAAAAGCGCCAGAAAAGCTCTTCAAAATGCTCAGTGTTTTACTGGCAGTTTACAGGCACCTCAGTGTGAAAAGGGCCTTAGGGCCCTTTCACACTGGGGCGGTTTGCAGGCGCTATTGCGCTAATAATAGCGCCTGCAAACTGACCCGAAACAGCCACTGCTGTCTCTCCAGTGTGAAAGCCCTGAGGGCTTTCACACTGGAGCGGTGCGCTAGCAGGACGGGAAAAAAAGTCCTGCTAGCAGCATCTTTGGAGCAGTGAAGGAGCGGAGTGTATACCACTCCTTCACCGCTCCTGCCCATTGAAATCAATGGGACAGCACGGCTATACCGCCGGCAAAGCGCCTCTGCAGAGCCACTTTCCAGTGGTTTTTAACCCTTTCTCGGCCGCTAGCAGGGGGTACAACCGCCCCGCTAGCGGCCGAATACCGACGGTAAGGCGCCGCTTAGAATAGGGGCGCTTTACCGCCGACGCCGCCCCCACCCCAGTGTGAAAGGGCCTATTTTAGGTTACTTCAGGTTACCTTTTTAATGTAAATAGTCTTATGAAAGTGTGCTAATGTATTACATGCGATGTATACTTTTGCATTTATCTCTGTGGGAGCCTGTATGATCTTCTCATCTCACTGCCAACAATAGAATCTGTGTAGTCATACTTGGTAGCCAGAGGCCATGTAATTGAGACTGGGAGTTGGGGAAAAGCATTTGAGATCTCTCAATATAAAGAGATTTGACTGACGTGTCTTATGGATTCTTTTGAAATGTAAAAACAAACTTCCAGACAAGATTTTTTTTTATTATTCATTTTGAATCGAGCAGGGAAGGGATAGAGCGGGGAACGCCTTGGGAGACTTCCTCTAAAAGTTAGCCATATATGGATTGACATTTGAATTTTCATCGATGTATGTTTAGTTCACGAGAAGTCAATCTATTGAGTTTCTTATGATCGGGGCTGAAGTGCTGACAAGTGTATTCTGACGGCGAGGGGAGTCCTGCTGTCAGAATACAATAACAGCAGGGAGGATTTCCCCATCCACCTCAAATTGGTTGACTGGGGGAATCAGCCGAGTTTTTATTAGTTCAGTCCCCTGTAATGTATGGGCAGCTTTACTTTCTGTTGGGGCAGAAGGTGCTGGGAAATCTCTCCAGTGGTGACACAAACCACAACAAAGCACTTCTATTTCAGTAATATAAGAACCTCTGTCAGCTTGTTTCTACGTCTTCAGAAAAAAAAAAACTTATCTGGCTTTTAGAGAGATCGGAAATGAGGTGAATACAATAAAACATTAAGTATTTGCTTCTTCTAAAATACATTATACATATAATTTAAAAGAGAAGTATGTTTTTTCTTCTTTCTTTTTTTTTTAAGATTCATACTTGCCTAGGTGGATGCAGCATCTGTCCCCCGTAGGCTCTAACACTGAGAACCGAGCATTCAAACACCACCGATCACTCGGTTCTCACCGAGCAGAGATCTGGTGACTGTCAGCTCTCTGCTCTGTCCCCTCCTCGCTCACTGAAGCCATGGGCTGTTGGGGGGGGGGGGGGGGGGTGGCCGGCAAAACAAACTGCACTCCTGTGACCCACAAGAAAAGAAGTCAAGCCAAACGAGTTTTGACTGGACTTCTCCTTCACTTTTACAGAAAAATCTGTAAAGTGAACTTACACAGACCCTCTCCCCATCCCCCCCAGTCCCGCTGACCTGCAGCGTGGCGATCTCCCGTTCTGAGCCCCGGTATAGCCGCCTCGCGGCTCCGGGGCTTAGAAATCCCAGAAGCTTAATCTCCTTAACGTACCCCGTCAGGAGGGACGTTTAGGAGCATTCTAATTGGTTGGCGCCGACCAATCAGAACCCGCGTACCCCGTCCTCTCAGCAGGGAAGAAGAGTGAATGCCGAGGGAATTTGTAAATCCCGGACCCCTGAGGCAGATATACCGGGGCTCAGAGTGGGAAATTGCCACACTGCAGGTCAGCGGGACTGGGAGGGGGTCCTGTGTAAGTTCACCTTACAGATTTTTCTGTAAAGGTGAACTTACACTTTAAAGTTCAACATCAGGCAGATATAAATAACAAACATTGCAGCATTATATTCATTTACACATCTTTATTGTAATGATGTTAAATGCAAGCAGTGTAATTACTTATACAGTAAAACTTTGGATTGACAGTAAATTGTTCTGAGAGTGTTTTGCAAGACCTCCACATTTTTGTTTATAAATTATGACTTGATATACAAGCGATGTCTTGATATACAAGTAGCGTCATGTCACAACTGAGTATAAAAGAGAAGAGAGGTGCCTCCTAAGTGTAGCAATTTGGTTACATTTAATGAAGGTACAACATTTCCCTCCATTGAGTCTGGCTGCAGCCATTTTAACTGTGGGCAGCTGAAACTGCTGCCTGTTCACTTCCTGGATTTACACAGACACACAAAGGCACACCTCCAGGCTCTGCAGCTTTCATTGGCCCTCTTATGACTCATCCCCCCCCCTCCCTGGGAAACTCACATGAGAGCGAGACCTGTGCATGATGTCATAAGCCTAGGCTTTTTACCAGACAAGAAACAGGAAGTGGGCTGTATAAGGTGTTTACTGGCAGAAAAATAAAGTTTTACTACCCAAAGTTAAAACAACAAGGGCAGAAGATTTAATAGAGGGAAAGATGAAAAAATGACTGAAGGTCCGCTTAAATTGCTACAATCTTTGTATTTGGGCTATAAACTGAAGGACTTATAAATAAATAGTTGTGGAATGAATCATCTGCATTTCCATTAATTCTTATGGGGAAATTCGCTTTGATATACGATTGCTTTTGGATTAAGCACATTTCCGGAACGAATTATGCTCACAATCCAAGGTTGTACTGTATTTGGTTTGGCGTCAATCTCTTGAAGTGATAGTACAGCAGAGTCCAGACTGGGATAGGGAGCTCAAAGATTCAATCAATTGTGCTGTAGTGCTCATGTACTGATAGGAGATGAGAGCAGAGTGATGAGTTCATCAGTTTGCTGCTTCTCCTTTCACTGTGCAGTCACAGGCAGGGAAGGGATGATACCTGGGAGTGTAAATGAAGGGTAGCAGAGAAAAAACAGGGCCCATGCCTTGCCAGACAGGGCTATGCTGTGTGGCAGAGCAGTCAGGACTGGACTGATGGAAATACATATCCTTTTGCAGGTAAAACAGCTCCCCTATATGTATTTTCTTTATCTATTTAGTTGTAGGCTGAGGTTTATTTGTACTGTATTCAGACCTAGCTCCAGCCACGCTAATGAATTCCGTCTCTTCTCTTCCTAGGACAAACTGCTCCAGCATCTACTCCTGCTATCAACCCCTTCCAGGTCAACCAGCCTCAAGCCCTGACCCTAAACCAGCTGCGCTCCAGTCCCATGATGGGAGTCGCACCGTCCTTCAACAACATGCCAGCAATGGCTAACGAGGCCTCCATACCACCCCCTTTACTGGGCATGTCAACGCTACCCGCGGTACCGCCAGCAGGGATGAACATAAACATGGCAGCCACCTTGCCACATCACAACACTGCCATCCCCCCTTCGAACACCCAAGCCATGAATGCTACCAACCCATTCTTGCTATGAAAGCGGAAGGTACCTGCGGGCGCAGAAACGTACAAAATAACACTACAGAATGGAGTTATACCTCTCGGCTGCTGTGTCCTTATAATTTGTTAGGTCCGTCCTGCAGGGTGACTAGGTCTAAATCGACTTCAAGCTACTAAGGACACGCCTGTAGCATTCTGTTTCACAACCAATCAACACGAGACACTCACCAAAGCAAGGCTTCGTCCTCCTGTCTTTTCTTGGGTCGAAATTCATCACCATGCTCCCCGTGGTTCAGCGCCTCTCGGTCACCCCCGTCTCCGTCACTCACTCTTTTCCCAGGATGCTATAACTTGTGTCACTCTGAGATCTTATGTCATAAAATAAAAAAAAAGCATCAAACTTGTGGATTTTCAGTAGTTGTGCCTGTGAGGAGATACTAACATTGGGCCTGTGGGTGTATTTCGAATTGGCGAGTTGACCCATTATATAGGGGAACTGTGGACAAATGGAATTGACATGCGAACGCATTGTGTGCCTACAAGACGAAATAAATAAAAAACGACACGGTTGTTTTACACTTTTAGATTTAACACGCCCACTTGGCAATGGGTTGGAGTTCTTATGTAACAAAAAGTGACAACAACACACTAACGGACAAGAGTTTAAAGGGATGGTTGTGCCAACGTTTTGTCAGCCAATTTGCAAAGTGGAGTTGTCATCTGTAGGAATGCAGCCTATCTATTCACTGCCTTGTGTCTCTGTGACATCACGTGACCCAGCGAGTCGTTGGGCTGACTCTGTTTGGCTGCTGGCAAAATGGCTGAGCTGCTGTATGAAATGGGATCTGGGCAGTCAAACCATTTTAAATAACTTTGGTTTTTCCTCACCATCAAATAAAAACACAATTGTGTCTATAAAGCTATTCTTTACGTAAAATAAAACCTATATTTTTATCACTTTGTCTCTGCCTTTACTTTTGTAAAAAAAAAAAAAAAAGATAGATAGATAGAGTGGTGCTACAGAACAATAAAAAAATATATATAAGATGTTGTATGTGCCCACCTAAAAACCAACAATACTCTGCGCCTAGTACGATGTATCCAACAGTATATATGCAGCACATACCCTGTTTCCCCTAAAATAAGACCTAGCGTGATTGTCGGTGATGGCTGCAATATAAGCCCTACCCATCAAATAAGCCCTACCCTGTTTCCCCGAAAATAAGCCCTACCCTGAAAATAAGACCTACAAAGACTTTAACTAGGGCTTATTTGGGGGGTAGGGCTTATATTGAAGCTATCGCCGACAGTCACGCTAGGTCTTATTTTAGGGGAAACAGGGTAAATAAATAAGTAAATAAATAAATGAATAGCGGCTACTAATATCAGATAATAATGCAAGGCAATAAATAATAAATTAAATAAATAAAGTTCTTCAATATTGCAGCAGCGCTGTATGCCCCAATTTTAATAGGGCACACTTCTCAGTTAAGTTCATTAAGTTCAATGGATCAGGTGGTAAGAGTCCTACTGGTGGGTATTGCTGTATTCTGTGAGGGTAGTTATTCCTTTCACCAAGTGATACACCACGTGCGGGGAACCCCAATGAAAACGCACTCACCAGAAATCCAATCAATATCAGCCTTAAATAATAATAGGAGGTCTGCACCACTTTCCAAACGACCACCAGATGTCAGTCTTACTCTTGGTAGCTAGCTTCTTAGTATCCATGGGCTGGTGTTACGTCTCCAGAAGCCTGCTGAACCTGCTGATGCCATGTGGCAACAGGTTCAGCAGGCTTCTGGAGAGGTAACACCAGCCCATGGATACTAAGAAACTAGCTACCAAGAGTAAGACTGACATCTGGTGGTCGTTTGGAAAGTGGTGCAGACCTCCTATTATTATTTAAGGCTGATATTGATTGGATTTCTGGTGAGTGCGTTTTCATTGGGGTTCCCCGCACGTGGTGTATCACTTGGTGAAAGGAATAACTACCCTCACAGAATACAGCAATACCCACCAGTAGGACTCTTACCACCTGATCCATTGAACTTAATGAACTTAACTGAGAAGTGTGCCCTATTAAATTTGGGGCATACAGCGCTGCTGCAATATTGAAGAACTTTATTTATTTAATTTATTATTTATTGCCTTGCATTATAAAAAATATATATAATGGTTGCAAGACCATTTGTTAAAAAAATTGTTTTTCCCTATTCGATTCTATGTGCATTTACCATATTTTATGTTTGTCGTTTACTTGTAAAAGCCTCCCTTGTGTAGATATCCAAAAGCCCTGAGACTGCTGCTGGGTGCCGCCATCTTGGATGTGATGAGTACGAGCTAGGATTTTTTTAGGGTAGGAACTATTAATCAGTAATTGCAGTACTATGCAGCTGGGATGCACGGTATAATGCGTTCCCATTGTGAGTTTGGCCAGGTCATAAGGTGCCATTGGTTGGTATGGTGCTGGTAGCCCTCCTGCACCTGTGTCACTTTTCGGAGCTCCTCAATCCTCCTCTTCCTTTCTCTGATAGTGGCTGAATATAGGGTAGTTGCAGCTGTAGTATAAAACTCTGATCTGTAGAACAGGACAAGCAGAGGCATCTAAGTAGAAGGATGGGCAGCAGAAGCTGGCACAGGAGCAATGGGGGGGAGGTGTGAAAGGGCGCTGCAGGTTTGTTAGCTTGGTAGAGGGTTGCCAGGGATGCTCAGTGACAGAGTACCAGAGCAGGTTCCAGAACTCACCAGAGGTGACATGTGGATTCCCCTGCGCCCCCCTCATTCTTGCATGGCACCCTGTCCTGGATATGCAGTGCCACTGCAGCTGGGAATGCATGCGCAGCAATTCACTAGTGCAGACACAAAAGCTTTTGTACATGGGCTCAGTATCGTTAATGCTGACTTTTGGAATGGAGAAGCATGCTGCTCACCTGCAGAGTTTATAAAAGTTCTCTGGGCATTGAATACCATCATACCACCTAAGAGTGGCAGAGTAGGTGCAGGAGTTAGGGAAGTGCTAAAGGGGCAAGGCGGGTGCAATGTTGCTGCTAACACTCTTAGCCCTACCACCTCCAGGGGAGGAGAGGGGGGGGGGATTTATGGAAATGGACGGCCAAGGGGAACCACTGCTATAATGTATTTCCCTTCTCTCTTTATCCTAGCAACTATATCAAATGTTTTCTGTACCCAGACTTGCAATTTTTTTTTAGATTGGTGACAGGGTCTCTAGAAAAAAAAAAGTGCTCCCACCTTCCCCTCTGTAATGACAACACAGTGTATATTTTGCTCTGAATTCCTAAGCACGTCGTCCGTTCTGCCTATATAATTTCTGATGAATTATGAAGAACACCATCCACCTCCGCTTCTTCCTCACCTCCATACCCCCCCCCCCCCCTTGTGCAATCGGATCACAAGACATCTGGCAAATCTACAGGTAATTGTTGCACTTATAAAACAGATATAACAAAACAAACATTCAATGGTATATTTGGCAGACCAGTTTGAACATTTAAGAGAAGTTCAATCTTAGGGTTTACATACATTATATTTTAGGATGATAAAACAAGAAATTACTACATAAGGTCCTCTGATTCCTCCTGTGTTGAATTGTATTGTACCCACACTGTCTGCCCTCATGTTGTAAAGAGCTGAGCAAACTGTTGGAGCTATATAAATCCTGTATAGTAACACTATAGGTAGAGAACAGCATACAGCTATGCTGCAATACCAAATATAGCCACCAGATGTCTTCAACGTAAAAAACAACATATAAGGCGCCTTTCACACTGAACTGCCAGTAAAACACAGTGCTTTTCGGGCACTATTAAAGAGCTTTTCATGCACTTTTGAAGAGCTTTTTGGATCTTTTCAGGTACTTTTGAAGAGCTTTTCATTCATTTCAATAGAGAGGGGCACTTTTGAGGCGCTTTTTTTAGCTCTCCAAACATGCTCCAAAGATGCTGCTTGCAGCAGTTTTTTTACCTCCCTGCCAGCGCACCGCCCCAGTGTGAAAGCATCCATTGATCTTAATGAGAAGCAGTTTTCGTGAGCTTTCAGTCGCTTTTTTTAATGAAAAAGCGCTTGAAAAACTCCTCAGTGTGAAAGGGGTCTTATAGAGCACTATGTTTCTTTTCTTTCCCTAGAAATTCCATCAGTTCCCTTAGCAAAAGCACCTCACAAACTACACAAAAACACTGGCTAGGCACACATTTAACCCTTTGATCGCGCCAGATATTTGACCTATTCCCAGCCAGTGTCAGTTTAGTGACAGTGCATATTTTTACCACCGATCACTGTATTAGTGTCACTGGTTACCACAAAAGTGTCAGTTTGTGTCCAATTGTCCACTGCAATATCGCAGTCCTGCTAGAAGTCACTGATCACCGCCATTACTAGTATAAAAAACAAATCAAAATTCCAGTATATATATACACCATAGCATGTAAACGCTATAACTTTTGCGCAAATCAATCAATATACGCTTATTGGGATTTTTGTTTACCAAAAATATGTAGCAGAATACATATTGGGCTAATAAATTCATGAAGAAATTAGATTTTTTACATTTTTTTTATTGGATATGTTTTATAGCAGAAAGAAAAATACATTTTTCAAAAAAAATTTTTTTTATAAACCAAAAAACTAACTGCAGTGGAGATCAAATACCACCAAAAGAAAGCTATATTTGTGGGGGAAAAAGGACATACATTTTATTTGGGTACATTGTTGCGTGACCAAGCAATTGTCAGTTAAAGCAGCGCAGTGCCGTATCACAAAAAATTACATTGTCTTGAAGGGGGGTAAATTATCTGGAAGTCAAGTGAATACGAATGGAAATATGTATATGATAACTTTATGGGGCTCATTTAAACTGTGCTATGGCTGCACTCCTATACATTGGTGATCAGTGAGAAGAATGTTCCTTACATTGGTGATCAGTGGGAAGAATGTTCCTTGCATTGGTGATCAGTGAGAAGAATGTTCCTTACATTGGTGATTAGTGAGAAGAATGTCCCTTACATTGGTGATCAGTGAGAAGAATGTTCCTTACATTGGTGATTAGTGAGAAGAATGTTCCTTACATTGGTGATCAGTGGGAAGAATGTGATTTACATTGACAGTCACTGGGTAGAATGCTCTTTACATTGGAGGTCAGTGGGAAGAATGCTCTTTACATTGGAGGTCAGTGGGAAGAATGTTCTTTACATTGGATGTCAGTGGGAAGAATGTTCCTTACATTGGTGGTCAGTGGGAAGAATGCTCTTTACATTGGTGATCAGTGAGAAGAATGTTCCTTACATTGGTGATCAGTGGGAAGAATGCTCCTTACATTGGTGATCAGTGGGAAGAATGCTCCTTACATTGGTGATCAGTGGGAAGAATGTTCCTTACATTGGTGATCAGTGAGAAGAATGCTCCTTACATTGGTGATCAGTGGGAAGAATGCTCCTTACATTGGAGGTCAGTTGGAAGAATGTTCTTTACATTGGAGGTCAGTGGGAAGAATGTTCTTTACATTGGAGGTCAGTGGGAAGAATGCTCCTTACATTGGAGGTCAGTGGGAAGAATGCTCCTTACATTGGTGATCAGTGGGAAGAATGCTCCTTACATTGGTGATCAGTGGGAAGAATGCTCCTTACATTGGAGGTCAGTTGGAAGAATGTTCTTTACATTGGAGGTCAGTGGGAAGAATGCTCCTTACATTGGAGGTCAGTGGGAAGAATGCTCCTTACATTGGAGATCAGTGGGAAGAATGCTCCTTACATTGGTGATCAGTGGGAAGAATGCTCCTTACATTGGTGATCAGTGGGAAGAATGTTCCTTACATTGGTGATCAGTGGGAAGAATGCTCCTTACATTGGTGATCAGTAGGAAGAATGCTCCTTACATTGGTGGTCAGTGAGAAGAATGCTCCTTACATTGGTGATCAGTGAGAAGAATGCGATTTATATTGACGGTCAATGGGAAGAATGTTCCTTACATTGGAGGTCAGGGGGAAGAATGCTCCTTACATTGGAGGTCAGTGGGAAGAATGCTCCTTACATTGGAGGTCAGTGAGAAGAATGCTCCTTACATTGGAGGTCAGGGGGAAGAATGCTCCTTACATTGGTGATCAGTGAGAAGAATGCTCCTTACATTGGTGATCAGTGAGAAGAATGCTCCTTACATTGGTGATCAGTGGGAAGAATGCGATTTATATTGACGGTCAATGGGAAGAATGTTCTTTACATTGGAGGTCAGGGGGAAGAATGCTCCTTACATTGGAGGTCAGTGGGAAGAATGCTCCTTACATTGGAGGTCAGTGAGAAGAATGTTCCTTACATTGGAGGTCAGGGGGAAGAATGTTCCTTACATTGGAGGTCAGGGGGAAGAATGTTCTTTACATTGGAGGTCAGGGGGAAGAATGCTCCTTACATTGGAGGTCAGTGGGAAGAATGCTCCTTACATTGGAGGTCAGTGGGAAGAATGTTCCTTACATTGGAGGTCAGGGGGAAGAATGCTCCTTACATTGGAGGTCAGTGGGAAGAATGCTCCTTACATTGGAGGTCAGTGGGAAGAATGTTCCTTACATTGGAGGTCAGGGGGAAGAATGCTCCTTACATTGGTGATCAGTGGGAAGAATGCGATTTATATTGACGGTCAATGGGAAGAATGTTCCTTACATTGGAGGTCAGTGAGAAGAATGTTCCTTACATTGGAGGTCAGGGGGAAGAATGCTCCTTACATTGGTGATCAGTGGGAAGAATGCGATTTATATTGACGATCAATGGGAAGAATGTTCCTTACATTGGAGGTCAGTGGGAAGAATGCTACTTACAGTGGTAACCAGAATGCCACCTTCACAGATAACTAAAAACATAATTGACATCCTGTGCCTGCGTGGGTTTCCTCCTACACACCAAAGATATGCTGGTAGTTAATTGGTTCCTGTCTAAATTGATCCTGTATTTGTATGTATGAATGTGAGTTAGCAACCTTAGGTTGTAAGCTCCTTGAGGGCAGGGACTGATGTGAATGTATAGTATAAATATATATATATTCTACACAGTATCTGACAAAAGTGAGTACACCCCTCACATTTTTGTAAATATTTGAATATTTTATTATATCTTTTCATGTGACAACACTGAAGAAATGACACTTTGCTACAATGTAAAGTAGTGAGTGTACAGCTTGTATAACAGTGTAAATTTGCTGTCCCCTCAAAATAACAACACACAGCCATTAATGTCTAAACCGCTGGCAACAAAAGTGAGTACACCCCTATGTCAAAATGTCCAAATTGGGCCCAAAGTGTCAATATTTAGTGTGGCCACCATTATTTTCCAGCACTGACTTAACCCTCTTGGGCATGGAGGTCACCAGAGCTTCACAGGTTGCCACTGGAGTCCTCTTCCACTCATCTGTCTTCCATCACATCCATTTACATCCGTTAATTTACCCGTTTACATCCGTTTTGATCCGTTTACAGCAGTTTCTGTGGCTTTGATGACATTACCCAGAAAGCATCGCTCCTCTCATGCTGCATTGCAGTTTTCAGTGAGTGACTTGTCCTTGCTGTGTACTTGTGTGTGCTATCTGTGTAGTGCGATGGATTCCAACAATTTTTGGAACAGCGTGACGTTGTTTGTCACATGTGCCTATATGTGGATTTGCCGAAATGTTGAGTCCCACAAGCCTGGCCATTCATGCATCAGGTATATTAGTTGCTCCTGGGAGACATCTCTGGCCATGTTTCTCCTTAGGGATGTGCTTCCAAAGTACTTCCTATTGTCCCAACTACTGCCTGGGTCATAGGTTGAGTTCACATCAAAACAAAAAAAACGTATTTCTTCAAAACGGATATTAACTGATCGGACGTTGACAGACATTGTCCGTTAACGTCAGTTAATATCTGTTTTTATGGATCTCGATGTAGCCTTTTACATTCAAAAAACCGGACAAGATCGGAAGCAGAGGTTAACGGAGGGTAACGAATGGTCACCCGTTTGCCCATAGGAATGCATTGTCATCCGTTGACGGATGGATGAAAAACGGATAGATGGTCCAATCATGTGAAAGGGCCATAGCAGGCTCTGAAGGAACCATAGGGGTCCATGGAACCTGGCTTAGAATGGCTGGTTTATTGTATATGTGAATCCAATAACAAAAACCTCATATTACCTTTTACTAAATAAGAGAAGTTCATGATTTTTTTTCCCCAAGAATCATAATTACCTAGGTGGATAGAGCATCGTCTGATACGGCATCTGTCCCCCGCAGGCTCTAAGACTGAGAACCGAGCGATCGAACACCTCTGATCACTCGGTCCTCACAGCTCTGTGAGCAGAGAGGTGGTCACTGTCAGTCACCGCTGTCAGCTCTGCTAAACGAGCTTTAGCTGTACTTCTCCTTTAATGTAATTTTCAAAGTCCTTTTCAGTATTTTTAAATTTGGAGCTTTCAATAAAACAGGTTTTAAAACGGATTACTTTCCGCTCCCTGCAAACTTGCATCTCCTTAATAAAACCCTTTAAAGCTGCAGCAGCCACCCTGTATCCACCTTTATTACCCGTCTCTTATTAGACTATTAAAAAATAAAATTGCTGTAATTTAGCCATGGGTGGGGGCACCGGAGATCTAGGCAAATGCTGTCAAGTCCACAGATCTGATCATATCCAATGGAATTTAAATCATACAAAAAAAATTAGGCTGTATTAACCAATAACTTAGACCCTATTGGTTAATACAGACTAAATGTTTTTGTATGATTCCTTCCTATGCTAATACATGAAACTATTCTGCCTGGCATCATCTAACATCATACCTCCCAACTTTTTGAGATGGGAATGAGGGACACCTATTAGCAAAAATATGTAGGGTTAGGTGTCCCCCCCCCCCCCCCCCCCCGACATGCCCCCTTAAAGGAGACTTACACAAAAAAAAAAAAATTACACCCACAAGTGTTTTTTTTTTACCAATTCTATTTCTTTATAATGGCCTTTTAAATTTACAAATGCAGCAATTTAGAAATTGGATGGAAGGTTTAGCACTGGGGAACATGTTTTGATAGATAAAAAGTGCATTTTATATACAACTATATAGATTAGACTAAAATGAGGGACAAATGAGGAGGAAAGAGGGACAGAGGTTCCAAATAAGGGACAGTCCCTCGAAATCAGGGACAGTTGGGAGCTATGTCTTACATCACTACAGCCCTTTATGTCTGATTGGATCTTCTATATATTTTATAACTGTATGCCTGGAAAGAATTCCTCTATATCAGTAGTCATCAACTCCTGTCCTCAGGACCCACCAACAGGCCAGGTTTGCAAGATAACTGAAATACATCACAGGTGATATCATTTGCTGCTCAGTGATTGCAGTATTCTAGTCTGCATGTCCCCAAGGTAATACTTAAAATCTGGCCTGTTAGTGGGCCCTGAGGACAGGGTTGATGACCACTGCTCTATAAGAACTGTCCATCCAGAATTCAGCAGAATCTGGATTATATTGAAGATCAAAATACACAAAGCTTCCTCTCTCCAGAATCCATAGAAACATTTAGGATCCACCCACCAAATCAACCCCAGAGTAAATCATTATAAATAGGATCAGACCAGCTAGAAATTTTCCATCAGAAAGCACTGCGGAATAAATAAATAGCTATATAAAGTCTAATTTTCTCAAATAAATTGATCCCAGTGACAGGTGCACTTCAATGCATTCACTAAAAAAAAAAAAAATCACCACTAGGGAATTGCAGGCTCATTTAATATTGAAATGCACAGAAACCAATCAAAATTCACCTGCTCAGAACCATCTGTACAAAGGCAGACTAAATCTGATTGGTTGATTTGATATGGACTTGGAGCAGAATCTGACTGGTTGACAAAATGGAGTAATCCTATGACGTCCTCCCCAGAACGCGCCTCTCACAGGGCCGCACAGCCGGGTGATCTGTCAGTCTTCACCAACAAACTGCCTCCTGCTACAGCCAAATATTTGACATTTTGACTCTTCAGTCCAGAGCACCTGCTTCCATTATTCTGCACCCCAGTTCTTATGGTTTTGCTCGTAGTTGAATCGCTTAGCCTTGCCTCCATGTCCTATGCATGAAAACATAGGAACTGTGGGGCAGAATAATGGCAGCAGGTGCTCTGGACTGATGAGTCAAAATGTGAAATATTTGGCTGTAGCAGGAGGCAGTTTGTTGGCGAAGGGCTGGAGAGAGATACAATAATGAGTGTCTGCAGGCAATAGTAAAGCATGGTGGAGGTTCCTTGAAAGTTTGGGGCTGCATTTCTGTTAATAGAGTTGGAGATTTGGTCAGGATCAATGGTGTCCTCAATGCTGAGAAATACAGGCAAATACTTCTCCGCCATGCCATACCATCAGGAAAACGTGTGATTGGTCCTAAATTTATCCTGCAGCAGGACAATGACCCCGAACATATAGCCGATGTCATTAAGAACTATCTTCAGTGTAAAGAAGAACAGTCCTAGAAGTGATGGTCTGGCCCCCACGGAGCCCTGATCTCAACATCATAGAATCTGATTGGGGTTACATGAAGAGTAAGGATGAGCTCCGGTGTGTTCGCATGCTGCACGTGCAGAGCCCACCAAGAAGTCAGCAATGCACGGCGCTAATCACAGGCAGTGAGACATTTCCCGATCTCTGCAGCTGCACATTGGGAAATGTCTCACTGCTTGTGATTAGCGCTGCGCCGTTCCAACTTCCTGGCGGGCTCGGCACATGCAGCATGCGAACACGCCGGAGCTCATCCTTAATGAAGAGACAGAAGGATCTGAGGCAGCCTACATCTACAGAAGATCGGAGGTAGGTTCTCCAAGATGTTTGGAAAAACCTACCTGCCAGTTCTTCAAAAGCTGTGT
Source organism: Lithobates septentrionalis (assembly GCA_037952835.1). Taxonomy (NCBI): domain Eukaryota; kingdom Metazoa; phylum Chordata; class Amphibia; order Anura; family Ranidae; genus Lithobates; species Lithobates septentrionalis. The sequence continues at coordinate 369,144 of JBBDGP010003830.1, forward strand.
GCAAGTATACCTAGAAGAATTGATGCTGTTTTAAAGGCAAAGGGCGGTCACACCAAATATTGATTTGATTTGAATTTCTCGTCTGTTCATTTATTTTCCTTTTTAATTGATTGATAAAAAAATTAAACGATTAACACTTCTATTTCTGAAAGCATTCTTTAGTTACAGCATTTTTCACACCTGCACTGTATGTATATACGGGGGGTTCTTCAAAATTATTTCAGCCATCTTCACCACAGTGTAACAACACTTATGCCTAGTACACACGATCGGACTTTCCGACAACAAAACCGTGGATTTTTTTTCGAAGGGTGTTGGCTCCAACTTGTCTTGCATACACACGGTCACACAAATGTTGACCAACAATTACGAACGTGGGAACGCGGTGACATACAAGACATACGGCGAGCCAAGAAAAAGGAAGTTTAATAGCCAGTGCGGCTCCTTCTGCTTGATTCCGAGCATGCGTGAACTTTTGTGCGTCATACTTGTGTACACACGATCAGAAATTCCGACAACAAAGTTCTGTTGGCGGAAAATTTGAGAACCTGCTAGCCAACATTTGTTGGCGGAAAGTCCGACAACAAATGTTTGATGGAGCATACACATGGTCGGACTTTTAGCCAACAAGCTCACATCCAACATTTGTTGTCGGAAAATCCAATCACGTGTACGGGGCATTATACTTAATCGCTTGCCAACCGCTGCACGACGATGTAAGTCGGCAGAATGGCATGGCTGTGCAAATGGGCATAGACGTACGTCCCTACATCATCGCGGGCAGCGTGCCCGCGGGTCCCGCAGACTCAATGTCCGCCGGCGGCCCGCGACCGTGGCACGGAGAGGCAGAACGGGGAGATGCCAATGTAAACAAGGCAACCCTATTCTGCCTAGTGACATGACATGGATCTACTACTCCCAGTGATCTCTGTGATGTTCTAGTGAGCCCATCCCCCCTACAGTTAGAACACGCTGAGGGAACACACTTAACCCCTTGAGAGCCCCCTAGTGTTTAACCCCTTCCCTGCCAGTGACATTTATACAGTAATCATTGGCTATTTATAGCACTGATCGCTGTATAAATGACAAAGGTTCCAAAATAGTGTCAAAAGTGTCTGATCTGTCCGCCGCAATCACAATAAAAATCGTAGATCACCGCCATTACTAATTAAAAAAAAAATATATAAAATGCCATTAATCTATCCACTATTTTGTAGACGCTATATAATTTTTGTGCAAACCAATCAATGTACGCTTATTGCGATTTTTTTTTTTACCAAAAATATGTAGAAGAATACATATCGGCCTAAACTGAGAAAGAAATTTTTTATATATTTTTGGGGATATTTATTATAGCAAAAAGTAAAAAATATTGTTTTTTTTTTTTTTTTCAAAATTGTCGCTCTTTCTTTGTTTATAGAGCAAAAAATAAAGACCGCAGAGGTGATCAAATACCACCAAAAGAAAGCTCTATTTGTGGGGAAAAAAAGGACGTCAATATTGTTTGGGTGTAACGTCGCACGACCGTGTAATTGTCAGTTAAAGCGACACAGTGTCGTATCGAAAAAAATGCTTTGGTCATTAAGGGGGTAAATTCTTCTGGGGCTGAAGTGGTTAAACTATAAGGTCAGCCGGCTTGCTGGACAGACTAGTCACATATGTGACACTCTCAGACACGACCAATCACTACTCTTCCCTCACCGTTATATAACAGAAGATAAAAATGGCACATCATTGTTAGGTTTTACACTTTAATACGCTGAGCCCAGAAACCTTTGCATACAGCACAGGGCTATATTGCAATGCAAAATATAACCACTAGATGTCAGCAATGCAATAGAATAACATATAACAGAGTAGACGTGCAGTTCAACTCAATGTGTTTGAATGTGTAACAACATTTTTTCATATATTGTTTATGGTGTTAGCATAGTAGCACTTTATATTGCATTAATAAGAATACATTTCACTATATATTTTTATGTTATATAATGGAACACTGGTAATGTTTTTTTGGCACTAATTTACAGGATGCACATTGGTCATACATTATAGCACGACACTTTGATTACCGTATTTATCGGCGTATAACACACTTTTTCCCCTTAAAATCAGGGGGAAATTGTGGGTGCGTGTTATACGCCGAACGGCTGCCTCGGAGGGGAAGGAGGGAACGAGCGCCGCCGAAATAGACAGAGCCAAATTACCTGTGTACTCGGCTTCTTTCGGCTCCGCTCAGTCACGCCCAGTCCCGCCTCCCGCCATTGGACCGGTGTTATGTCCATCATAAGAGCTGGGCCAAGGGGCGGGACTGCAAGACGGGCCGAGAGGAGCCGAGTACACAGGACATCCGGCTCTGTCTATCTCGGCGGCGCTCGTTTCCTCCTCAGCAGGCGAAAGACTGATGAGCAGTTGGCCACTAATCAAGTTTTTTTTCCTTAAACTTCCCTCCTAAACTTGGGGTGCGTGTTCTACGCCGATAAATACGGTATTTATCATATATTTAGCACACCTTTATGAGACTGTGAACAGTGTCAGCAGCTGATGACTATCGCACTGCTTGATCTTCCCTGGTAGCTCGCAAGATCTTCATTTATGCCAGACATGTGCAGTTTGTTTCCTTCCAAATTCGTTTTTTGACGAAATTCGTCAAATTAGTTAATTCGGAAATATTAGAATTAACGAAAACCCTGTTAACGAATTGTTTAGAAAAATCAATTCAAAGATTCGGAAATTTGAAATATGAAAATCAGAACAAAAATCCGAAAATTCAAAAGAGCGAAAATCTGAAAATTAGAAAACCTGAAAATTCTAACTAACTAATAATAACTATTACTAACTACTAAATTTCACAGTAGGTATTTGAATTTACTTTCAAGCTTGGCTTTTAGTGAACTTAATGAATACAAATATTATCCAAAGTTACGAATTATCTGAAATAACGAATGCCGCATCTAAATTAATGGAACATACAGAATTAATAATAATAAATAATAATAATAAGAACTTTTTATTATTATTAAGTGCTTTGCGGGCACTTCGGCAGCGCTGGCCATTGATTTCATTGATGGCAGGGGTGTTTTAGGAGAGGTGCGGGAGCTCCCAAAGATGCTGCTTGCAGAACTTTTTTTCCCGTCCTGCAAGCGCACCACTCCAGTGTGAGGGCTTTCACACTGGGGTGGCAGGGGAGTCGTTTCTCAGGTGCTTTACAGGTGCTATTTTTAGCCCTTTAGCGCCTGAAAAATGCCTCCAGTGTGAAAGTAGCCTAATGCCGTGTATAGACGAGCGGAATTTCCGACGGGAGCTTTTCATCATATATTCCGATCGTGTGTAGGCCCCATCGGACTTTTTACGTTGAAAATTCTGACGGACCTAGAAAAAGAACATGTTCTAAATTTTTCAGACGGAACCAATTCCTATCGGGAAAACCGCTCATCTGTATGCTGTTCCGACGTTCCAAAAACGGCGCATGCTCTGAAGCAAGTACGAGACGGAAGCTATTGGCTACTGGCTATTGAACTTCCTTTTTCTAGTCCCGCCGTACGTGTTGTACGTCACCGCGTTCTTAATGGTCGGACTTTGGTGTGAGTTTATTCCGAGGGAAAAAACGCTCATGTGTACACGGCATAATTGTTTAAAGTATTTAACATCTCCTAAAGTGATCACTTCCCCCGACAATATTTAACTTTGTGATTTGCGGTCTTATTTGAGACTTGTGAAGAGTAATAACCTTTTCTTCTCTCTTTCTCCAGGTGCAGAAATTACAAGCGTCCGATTTCACCCTCATAATCTGGTCGCTAGGGAGGGAGAGCGGCTGCTAATCCCTTGCTTTTTTTAAAGTGGATGATCCCAGCGGGGGTTATCAGATTGAACTGGAGTGGAGTGTGAAGCCCAACGGCACTGATACATTCAGACCAATAATCCATCTGGATGACACTGGCTATCTGCACGTAAGTGAGCCGAATGAAAGGGCTTTGATAAACCCAATGCAAGTGCACAAGGGACACTGCACCCTGGTCATCGATCCTGTCAACGTCGATGATAGCGGCACGTATCAGGTTCGCATTGCAATAAATGGAATGGAGAAGCCAGGCACTGACAAGGTCATCGTTAAGTGTCTAGAAAAGATGTGGGAAGGATGGTAAGTTTTTCTTCATTTAAGATTATTATAGCTTATATATTCATGATTGTATTACCATTTCTATAGGTGTCCTTTAGCTTTATGGATCAGGAATGAGTTGGGTTTGGTCCAAACTTGGCTGTATTGCTGGCCAATGAGCTGTGCAGCGAGGATCCTTGTGACATCACTAACCTAATATGGGCACATGGCCATAGTAGGACAATGACATGCTCATTGGGCCAGCCGGGATGTGATCATGTGACAGCTTCCTGCAGGTTTGGACAAACTGGGGTCAAACTGACTTCGGATTTGAATCCAGTGGGTGGGGGCTTGGCAAAGTATCAGTGGGGTGCCAGGTGTGATGGGGATGACAAGGGGTGGGGTGTTAGAAAGGTTGCAGTGGGGTGCCAGGTGTGATGGGGATGACAGGGGGTGGGGTGTTAGAAAGGTTGCAGTGGGGTGTCAGGTGTGATGAGGATGACAGGGGGAGGGGTGTTAGAAAGGTTGCAGTGGGGTGCCAGGTGTGATGAGGATGACAGGAGGTGGGGTGTTAGAAAGGTTGCAGTGGGGTGTCAGGTGTGATGAGGATGACAGGGGGAGGGGTGTTAACAAGGTATCAGTGGGGTGCCAGGTGTGATGAACATGAGCATAAGGATGACAGTGGGTGGGGGGTTAGCAAAGTATCAGTGGGGTGCCAGGAGTGATGAGGATGACCGTGGGTGGGGCGTTAGCAATGTATCAGTGGAGTGCCAGGTGTGATGAGGATGACAGCAGGTGGGGTGTTTGCAAGGTTGCAGTGGGGTGCCAGGTGTGATGAAGATGAGGATGACAGGGGGTAGTGGGTTGACTTTCTACAACTGTCACGTACCTGGTTGGAGACTGAAATGATGAGGTCGGCCTCTCTTGTATCTCCAGTCCAGATCCTGCTGGAAGTGGAACAGTGGGAGCCAAGGACCAGGAGGGACACGAGTGCCTGCAGCTGCAGACCCGGAGACTTGTGGCGGAGGATGCGATCTTGGATGAGCAGAGAAACCGTCAGATTAGGATAAGCGGTGCTGCCCCAAGGATCAGCTGGGCTTAAGGAGGCACTCCGCAGGAACTGTGGTGCTGGAACATTAGGTGATGTAAAGTCCATGGAATACTTGCAGCAGGAAGTCGCAGCAGGTTACAGGACTGTGATTGCAGGCACTTGCAGGATAATGAGCAGAAATGCCAGAGGCAGGAGCAGAGTCTCAAGGGTAGCCAGGTTGGGTAACAGGCGGGCAGAGGGGTACAAGGCAGCAGGCAGAAGCGAAGTCACATGGATAGCCGGGTCTGGTAACAGGCGAGCAGTGCAAAGCAGTAGGCATAAACAGAGTCCAATGGGAAGCCAGTATCAGAAACAGGTAGTCAGAGCAGAAACGGGATCCAGAAGCAGGGTCAAGGCAAGCCAGGTTCATAAATCAGGAAACAAGCAGGTAGTAGCAGGGATCAGGTATCAGGGTACAGCTGAAGACCAGTCAGCACCAGTCTGAGGGCAGAGCACTTCTTTAAATAGGCCAGCTGGCGTCAACTGGCGTTATGGGCGCGCTCCTGCGCGTGCACGCCGTCCGTCGCGCATGCGCATTGATGCACACAGGCATTCACAGCCGTTCGTGTGTGCGCGCATGCGCACCGAACGGGAACTAATAGTTCTCTTACAACAACTTTCTCCCATCTCCCGACTGCATCTCTGGAGCTCAGCCACAGTGATCTTTGGGTTCTTCTTTACCTCTCTCACCAAGGCTCTTCTCCCCCGATAGCTCAGTTTGGCTGGACGGCCAGCTCTAGGAAGGGTTCCGTTTGTCCCAAACATCTTCCATTTAAGGAATATGGAGGCCACTGTGCTCTTAGGAACCTTAAGTGCAGCAGAAATTTTTTAGTAACCTTGGCCAGATCTGTGCCTTGCCACAATTCTGTCTCTGAGCTCTTCAGGCAGTTCCTTTGACCTCTTGATTCTCATTTGCTCTGACATGCACTGTGAGCTGTAAGGTCTTATATAGACAGGTGTGTGGCTTTCCTAATCAAGTCCAATCAGTATAATCAAACACAGCTGGACTCAAATGAAGGTGCAGAACCATCTCAAGGATGATCAGAAGAAATGGACAGCACCTGAGTTAAATATATGAGTGTCACAGCAAAGGGTCTGAATACTTAGGACCATATGATATTTCAGGTTTTTCTTTTTTATTAAATCTGCAAAAATGTCAACAATTCTGTGTTTTTCTGTCAATATGGGATGCTGTGTGTACATTAATGAGGAGAAAAAATGAACTTAAATGATTTTAGCAAATGGCTGCAATATAACAGAGTGAAAAATTTAATGGGGCCTGAATACTTTCCGTCTCCACTGTATTTAACTCAGGTGCATTTCTTCTGATCATCCTTGAGATGGTTCTACACCTTCATTTGAGTCCAGCTGTGTTTGAATATACTGATTGGATTTGATTGGGAAAGCACACATATGTCTATACAAGACCTTACAGCTCACAATGCATGTCAGAGCAAATAAGAATCATGAGGTCAAAAGGAACTGCCTGAAGAGCTCAGAGACAGAATTGTGGCAAGGCACAGATCTGGCCAAGGTTACAAAAAAATGTCTGCTGCACTTAAGGTTCCTAAGAGCACAGTGGCCTCCATAATCCTTAAATGGAAGACGTTTGGGACGACCAGAACCCTTCCAAGAGCTGGCCGTCCGGCCAAACTGACCTATCGGGGGAGAAGAGCCTTGGTGAGAGAGGTAAAGAAGAACCCAAAGATCACTGTGGCTGAGCTCCAGAGATGCAGTCGGGAGATGGGAGAAAGTTGTAGAAAGTCAACCATCACTGCAGCTCTCCACCAGTCGGGGCTTTATGGCAGAGTGGCCCGACGGAAGCCTCTCCTCAGAGCAATACACATGAAAGCCTGCATGGAGTTTGCTAAAAAAAACACCTGAAGGACTCCAAAATGGTGAGCAATAAGATTCTTTGGTCTGATTTGACCAAGATAGAACTTTTTGACCTTAATTCTAAGCGGCATGTGTGAAGAAAACCAGGCACTGCTCATCACCTGTCCAATACAGTCCCAACAGTGAAGCATGGTGGTGGCAAGCACCATGCTGTGGGGGTGTTTTTCAACTGCAGGGACAGGACGACTGGTTGCAATCGAGGGAAAGATGAATGCGGCCAAGTACAGTGAAATCCTGGACGAAAGCCTTCTCCAGAGTGCTCAGGACCTCAGACTGGGCCGAAGGTTTACCTTCCAACAAGACAATGACCCTAAGCACACAGCTAAAATAACGAAGGAGTGGCTTCACAACAACTCCGTGACTGTTCTTGAATGGCCCAGCCAGAGCCCTGACTTAAACCCAATTGAGCATCTCTGGAGAGACCTAAAAATGGCTGTCCACCAACGTTTACCATCCAACCTGACAGAACTGGAGAGGATCTGCAAGGAGGAATGGCAAAGGATCCCCAAATCCAGGTGTGAAAAACTTGCCTCTTGAATGAGACAAAACTGTACGTGAATACCCAGAACAGAAGTTTGTGACACGATCTTAGTTGCATACTGCTGACGTTGGAATAGGTTCCCAGGAGACCTGAATTTCCCTGTGCTTGGTGAGACTACCTTATGGTGGTCATCTGTAGTTGGTAAGGAGCGCTAATACTCACTTGGGTGTGAATTATCTTGGAGACTGGATTCTTTTGCACTTTTTTTGAAATTTTATCTTCACACTTTTTATGGACCCTTTCTGATTTACACATTTACACTGTGTTCATTGGATTTGGGACTTTTTCCTTTCATCAGTGATTTGCTATATGTTTAACCACTTGACGACCGCCTCACGCCGATGTACGTCGGCAAAGTGGCACGGACAGGCAAAATCACGTACAGTGTACGTGATTTGCCTTCCGCGGGTGGGGGGTCCGATCGGACCCCCCCCCAGTGCCCGAGGCGGTCGTCCTTTGTGCCCCGGCGATCGGTGGTGAGGGGGAGACCATCCGTTCGTGCCCCCCCCCTCGCGATCGCCGCCGGCCAATCGAATCATTCCTTTGCTGCTGTATGCTAAACAGCAGCAAAGGAAATGATGTCATCTCTCCTCGGCTCGGTATTTTCCGTTCCGGCCCGAGGAGAGAAGACATCAATGTGAGTGCACCAACACACACACACACAGTAGAACATGCCAGGCACACAAAACACCCCGATCCCCCCCCCGATCGCCCCCCGATCCCCCCCCAATCACCCCCCCCCCCCCTGTCACAAACTGACACCAGCAGTTTTTTTTTTTTTTTTTTTTCTGATTACTGCATTGGTGTCAGTTTGTGACAGTTAGTGTTGGGACAGTGAGTATTACCCCCCTTTAGGTCTAGGGTACCCCCCTAACCCCCCCTAATAAAGTTTTAACCCCTTGATCACCCCCTGTCACCAGTGTCACTAAGCGATCATTTTTCTGATCGCTGTATTAGTGTCGCTGGTGACGCTAGTTAGGGACATAAATATTTAGGTTCGCCGTCAGCGTTTTATAGCGTCAGGGACCCCCATATACTACCGAATAAATGTTTTAACCCCTTGATTGCCCCCTAGTTAACCCTTTCACCACTGATCACCGTATAACCGTTACGGTTGACGCTGGTTAGTTTGTTTATTTTTTATAGCGTCAGGGCACCCGCCGTTTATTACCCAATAAAGGTTTAGCCCCCTGATCGCCCGGCGGTGATATGCGTCGCCCCAGGCAGCGTCAGATTAGCGCCAGTACCGCTAACACCCACGCACGCAGCATACGCCTCCCTTAGTGGTATAGTATCTGAACGCATCAATATCTGATCCGATCAGATCTATACTAGCGTCCCCAGCAGTTTAGGGTTCCCAAAAACGCAGTGTTAGCGGGATCAGCCCAGATACCTGCTAGCACCTGTGTTTTGCCCCTCCGCCCGGCCCAGCCCAGCCCACCCAAGTGCAGTATCGATCGATCACTGTCACTTACAAAAGACTAAACGCATAACTGCAGCGTTCGCAGAGTCAGGCCTGATCCCTGCGATCGCTAACAGTTTTTTTGGTAGTATTTTGGTGAACTGGCAAGCACCAGCCCCAGGCAGGGTCAGGTTAGCGCCAGTACCGCTAACACCCACGCACGCAGCATACGCCTCCCTTAGTGGTATAGTATCTGAACGGATCAATATCTGATCCGATCAGATCTATACTAGTGTCCCCAGCAGTTTAGGGTTCCCAAAAACGCAGTGTTAACGGAATCAGCCCAGATACCTGCTAGCACCTGCGTTTTGCCCCTCCGCCCGGCCCAGCCCACCCAAGTGCAGTATCGATCGATCACTGACACTTACAAAACACTAAATGCATAACTGCAGCGTTCGCAGAGTCAGGCCTGATCCCTGCGATCGCTAACAGTTTTTTTGGTAGTATTTTGGTGAACTGGCAAGCACCAGCCCCAGGCAGCGTCAGGTTAGCGCCAGTACCGCTAACACCCACGCACGCACTGTACACCACCCTTAGTGGTATAGTATCTGAACGGATCAATATCTGATCCGATCAGATCTATACTAGCATCCCCAGCAGTTTAGGGTTCTCACAAACGCAGTGTTAGTGGGATCAGCCCAGATACCTGCTAGCACCTGCGTTTTGCCCCTCCGCCCGGCCCAGCCCAGCCCACCCAAGTGCAGTATCGATCGATCACTGTCACTTACAAAAGACTAAAACGCATAACTGCAGCGTTCGCAGAGTCAGGCCTGATCCCTGCGATCGCTAACAGATTTTTTGGTAGCGTTTTGGTGAACTGGCAAGCGCCAGCGGCCTAGTACACCCCGGTCGTAGTCAAACCAGCACTGCAGTAACACTTGGTGACGTGGCGAGTCCCATAAGTGCAGTTCAAGCTGGTGAGGTGGCAAGCACAAGTAGTGTCCCGCTGCCACCAAAAAGACAAACACAGGCCCGTCGTGCCCATAGTGCCCTTCCTACTGCATTCGCCAATCCTAATTGGGAACCCACCGCTTCTGCAGCGCCCGTACTTCCCCCATTCACATCCCCAACCAAATGCAGTCGGCTGCATGAGAGGCATTTTCTTTATGTCCTCCCGAGTACCCCTACCCAGCGAACGCCCCCAAAAAAGATATTGTGTCTGCAGCTAGCGCGGATATAGACGTGACACCCGCTATTATTGTCCCTCCTGTCCTGACAATCCTGGTCTTTGCATTGGTGAATGTTTTGAACGCTACCATACACTAGTTGAGTATTAGCGTAGGGTACAGCATTGCACAGACTAGGCACACTTTCACAGGGTCTCCCAAGATGCCATCGCATTTTGAGAGACCCGAACCTGGAACCGGTTACAGTTATAAAAGTTAGTTACAAAAAAAGTGTAAAAAAAAAAAAAAATATATATATATATATATATATATAAAATAAAAAAAAATAGTTGTCGTTTTATTGTTTTCTCTCTCTCTATTCTCTCTATTGTTCTGCTCTTTTTTACTGTATTCTATTCTGCAATGTTTTATTGTTATTATGCTTTATCATGTTTGCTTTTCAGGTATGCAATTTTTTATACTTTACCGTTTACTGTGCTTTATTGTTAACCATTTTTTTGTCTTCAGGTACGCCATTCACAACTTTGAGTGGTTATACCAGAATGATGCCTGCAGGTTTAGGTATCATCTTGGTATCATTCTTTTCAGCCAGCGGTCGGCTTTCATGTAAAAGCAATCCTAGCGGCTAATTAGCCTCTAGACTGCTTTTACAAGCCGTGGGAGGGAATGCCCCCCCCCCCCCCCCCCACCGTCTTCCGTGTTTTTCTCTGGCTCTCCTGTCTCAACAGGGAACCTGAAAATGCAGCCGGTGATTCAGCCAGCTGACCATAGAGCTGATCAGAGACCAGAGTGGCTCCAAACATCTCTATGGCCTAAGAAACCGGAAGCTACGAGCATTTTATGACTTAGATTTCGCTGGATGTAAATAGCGCCATTGGGAAATTGGGGAAGCATTTTATCACACCGATCTTGGTGTGGTCAGATGCTTTGAGGGCAGAGGAGAGATCTAGGGTCTAATAGACCCCAATTTTTTCAAAAAAGAGTACCTGTCACTACCTATTGCTATCATAGGGGATATTTACATTCCCCGAGATAACAATAAAAATGATTAAAAAAAAATAAAAATGAAAGGAACAGTTTAAAAATAAGATAAAAAAGCAAAAAAATAATAAAGAAAAAAAAAAAAAAAGCACCCCTGTCGCCCCCTGCTCTCGCACTAAGGCGAACGCAAGCGGCGGTCTGTCGTCAAACGTAAACAGCAATTGCACCATGCATGTGAGGTATCACCGCGAAGGTTAGATCGAGGGCAGTAATTTTTGCAGTAGACCTCCTCTGTAAATCTAAAGTGGTAACCTGTAAAGGCTTTTAAAGGCTTTTAAAAATGTATTTATTTTGTTGCCACTGCACGTTTGTGCGCAATTGTAAAGCATGTCATGTTTGGTATCCATGTACTCAGCCTAAGATCATCTTTTTTATTTCATCAAACATTTGGGCAATATAGTGTGTTTTAGTGCATTAAAATTTAAAAAAGTGTGTTTTTTCCCCAAAAAATGCGTTTGAAAAATCGCTGCGCAAATACTGTGTGAAAAAAAAAAAATGAAACACCCACCATTTTAATCTGTAGGGCATTTGCTTTAAAAAAATATATAATGTTTGGGGGTTCAAAGTAATTTTCTTGCAAAAAAAAAAAACTTTTTCATGTAAACAATAAGTGTCAGAAAGGGCTTTGTCTTCAAGTGGTTAGAAGAGTGGGTGATGTGTGACATAAGCTTCTAAATGTTGTGCATAAAATGCCAGGACAGTTCAAAACCCCCCCAAATGACCCCATTTTGGAAAGTAGACACCCCAAGCTATTTGCTGAGAGGCATGTCGAGTCCATGGAATATTTTATATTGCGACACAAGTTGCGGGAAAGAGACAATTTTTTTTTTTTTTTGCACAAAATTGTCACTAAATGATATTGCTCAAACATGCTATGGGAATATGTGAAATTATACCCCAAAATACATTCTGCTGCTTCTCCTGAGTACGGGGATACCACATGTGTGAGACTTTTTGGGAGCCTAGCCGCGTACGGAACCCCGAAAACCAAGCACCGCCTTCAGGCTTTCTAAGGGCGTGAATTTTTGATTTCTCTCTTGACTGCTTATCACAGTTTCGGAGACCATGGAATGCCCAGGTGGCACAAACCCCCCCCAAATGACCCCATTTTGGAAAGTAGACACCCCAAGCTATTTGATGAGAGGTATAGTGAGTATTTTGCAGACCTCACTTTTTGTCACAAAGTTTTGAAAATTGAAAAAAGAAAAAAAAAAAAAGTTTTTTCTTGTCTTTCTTCATTTTCAAAAACAAATGAGAGCTGCAAAATACTCACCATGCCTCTCAGCAAATAGCTTGGGGTGTCTACTTTCCAAAATGGGGTCATTTGGGGGGGTTTTGTGCCACCTGGGCATTCCATGGCCTCCGAAACTGTGATAGGCAGTGAAGAGTGAAATCAAAAATTTTCACCCTTAGAAATCCTGAAGGCGGTGATTGGTTTTCGGGGTCCCGTACACGGCTAGGCTCCCAAAAAGCCCCACACATGTAGTATCCCCGTACTCAGGAGAAGTAGCTAAATGTATTTTGGGGTGCAATTCCACATATGCCCATGGCCTGTGTGAGCAATATATCATTTAGTGACAACTTTGTGCAAAAAAAAAAAAAAAATGTGTCACTTTCCCGCAACTTGTGTCAAAATATAAAATATTCCATGGACTCAATATGCCTCTCTGGAAATAGCTTGGGGTGTCTACTTTCCAAAATGGGGTCATTTGGGGGGGTTTTGTGCCACCTGGGCATTCCATGGCCTCCGAAACTGTGATAGGCAGTAAAGAGTGAAATCATAAATTTACGCCCTTAGAAATCCTGAAGGCGGTGATTGGATTTCGGGGCCCCGTACGCGGCTAGGCTCCCAAAAAGTCCCACACATGTGGTATCCCCATATTCAGGAGAAGCAGCAGAATGTATTTTGGGGTGCAATTCCACATAGGCCCATGGCCTGTGTGAGCAATATATCATTTAGTGACAACTTTTTGTAAATATTTTTTTTTTTTTTTTTTTTTTGTCATTATTCAATCACTTGGGACAAAAAAAATAAATATTCAATGGGTTCAACATGCCTCTCAGCAATTTCCTTGGGGTGTCTACTTTCCACAATGGGGTCATTTGGGGGGGTTTTGTACTGCCCTGCCATTTTAGCACCTCAAGAAATGACATAGGCAGTCATAAACTAAAAGCTGTGTAAATTACAGAAAATGTACCCTAGTTTGTAGACGCTATAACTTTTGTGCAAACCAATAAATATACGCTTATTGACATTTTTTTTACCAAAAACATGTGGCCGAATACATTTTGGCCTAAATGTATGACTAAAATTGAGTTTATTGGATTTTTTTTATAACAAAAAGTAGAAAATATCATTTTTTTTCAAAATTTTCGGTCTTTTTCCATTTATAGCGCAAAAAATAAAAACCGCAGAGGTGATCAAATACCATCAAAAGAAAGCTCTATTTGTGGGAAGAAAAGGACGCAAATTTCGTTTGGGTACAGCATTGCATGACCGCGCAATTAGCAGTTAAAGCGACGCAGTGCCAAATTGGAAAAAGACCTCTGGTCCTTAGGCAGCATAATGGTCCGGGGCTCAAGTGGTTAATATCAATTATGTTTTTTTATCACTTATCACTTTTATTATTTTTCATGTTATCCACCTTATGTTCATTCAGTGAGTTTATTTCACCATTATTTGTGTGTATTGGATTTTTCATATTATTATTTAAGGTACTTATATAGCACCATCAATTTACGCAGCGCTTTACATATACATTGTACATTCACATCAGTCCCTACCCTCAAGGAGCTTACAATCTAAGGTCCCCTTACTCACATTCATACATACTAGGGACAATTTAGACAGGATCCAATTAAATTCCATCTATTCATTATTTGTGTATCACTGTTAGCCATTTTTTTGTGTGTGATACCTGCATTAGTTTTCATTTTTGAGAGTTTTTTCACCATTTTTGATCAATCTATTTATTACTTTATTTTATTAGCGCTGCATCTTGATTTATCACATAGCATTTGAGTTTAGTATTAGACTTTTGTGCTGGCTGCTTTTAGTTATTTTCTAAAGATCTTTTCTATTTCGAGTGCAGCGTTAACCCTAGGATTTTGTTTACATATTCTGCATATACAGTCAGATTTCACTGTTGTGGGTTTAGTAACACTTTAAGCCTGAAGGTGCTCATTGGTTTTTTGCCCCCATACGCAGCTAGGCTCCTAAAAAAAGTCTCACACATGTGGCACCCCTATACTTGGGAGAGGTAGCAGAATGTGTTTTGGGGTGGAATTCCACATATACCCCCATGTGTGTGATAAATATCTCATTAACCGGTTTAATACCGGGCATTTTCACCCCCTTCCTTCCCAGGCCAATTTTTCGTTTTCAGCGCTGTCGCATTTTAAATGACAATTGTGCGGTCGTGCGACGTTGTACCCAAAAAAATTGACGTCCTTTTTTCCCCACAAATAGAGCTTTCTTTTGGTGGTATTTGATCACCTCTGCGGTTTTTATTTTTTGCGCTATAAACAAAAGAAGAGCGACAATTTTGAAAAAAAACACAATATTTTTTACTTTTTGCTATAAAAAATACCCCAATTTTTTTTAAAAAAAACAAATTTTTTCCTCAGTTTCGGACGATACGTATTCTTCTACATATTTTTGGTAAAAAAAAAAAAAAAATCGCAATAAGCATATATTGATTGGTTTGCGCAAAAGTTATAGCGTCTACAAAATACGGGATAGATTTATGGCATTTTTAAAAAAAAAAAAATTATTTATTTTTTTTACTAGTAATAGCGGCGATCGCGATTTTTTTTTCATGACTGCGACATTATGGCAGACACATCGGACACTTTTGACACATTTTTGGGACCATTCACATTTATACAGCGATCAATGCTATAAAATTGCATTGAATACTGTGTAAATGTGACAGGCAGGGAAGGGGTTAACCACTAGGGGGACACAAGGGGTTAATTATGTTTCCTAGGGAATGATTCTAACTGTAGGGGGCGGGGACGTACAAGGGGAGGAGACCGATCAGTGTTCCGCTGTACTGGGAACACAGATCGGTCTCCTCTCAACGGACAGGACGTGGATCTGTGTGTTTACACACACAGATCCACGGTACAGCCCGGTTAACGGGCAATCGCGGGTGCCCGGCGGACATCGCGGCCGCTGGGCACACACACTGGGTCCCGAGCAAAGCGGCGGCGCGCGCGCGCCCCCTAGGCGGCCGGGAAGCCCAGGCCGTCATATGACGTCCACACAGGATGGGAGATCCCATCTGTGGACGTCATATGTCTATGGCCGGGTATTGAAGTGGTTAAAGTGACACAAAAAGATTTTGTTTTATGGTTTTCCAAAAACTTGTGGCAAAAAATAAAATCTTCCATGGACTCAACATGCCTCTCAGCAAATACCTTGGAGTATCTACTTTCCAAAAAGGGGTCATTTGGGGGCTGTTTGTACTGCCCTGGCATTTTAGAACCTCAAGAAATGTGATAGGCAGTCAGAAAATAAAAGCTGCATAAATTCCAGTAGACACTGTATACCAGGGGTGCCCAACCGCTGGCCGGTGGGCCACATGTACCAGTACCCACCATCCCTACCAGTCATCAGTACCAGCCAGCAGTATAAACCAGCATTACCAGTACCAGCCAGAAGTACCCGCCAGCAGTACCAGTACCCACCATTCATACCAGCCAGCAGTATAAACCAGCAGTACCAGTACCAGCCAGCAGTACCAGTACCCACCATTCATACCAGCCAGCAGTATAAACCAGCAGTACCAGTACCAGCCAGCAGTACCAGTACCCACCATTCATACCAGCCAGCAGTATAAACCAGCAGTACCAGTACCAGCCAGCAGTACCCGCCAGCAGTACCAGTAACCGCCAGCAGTACCAATCATCAGTACCATTACCAATCATCAGTACCAGTACCAGTCAGCAGTACCTGTAACCATCAGCAGTACTAGCCAGCAGTACCAGCACCTGTCAGCAGCCTTAGGCTACTTTCACATGATCGGTCCGATCGGGTCCAGCTGTCTGTTTTTCAGGTGGACTCAAACAGACTCTCCATTCACCTCTATAGAGCAGCAGATGTAAACGGACTTGTGTCCGTTTACATCCGCCAATCTGCAATCTGATCTTAAGAAAAACAGAAGGGGATCTGTCCCCTTCTGTCTGGGCGGATCGGAGGGCCCTTGGGGTAGAGCGGGTTGCATCCATGTCTGCTCTACATATGCAGAGTGGACACAGACCCGCCATCCCCCTTTACGCTCATTGTGGCCCGTGACCGGTTACCAAGTTGATAAGGTGGCCCTCGCTCCTCAAAAGGTCGGGCACCCCTGGTGTATACCATAGTTTGTAGACACTAAACTTTAACTACTTCCAGCCCAACAACGTCATATGACGTTGTCGACTTTGAGTGGGGATATCTGAATGATAAGTGCAGCTACAGGCATCATTCAGATATTTTCTTCAAATGCTATGTTAGCATTTTATGGCCTTCAAAACTGTGATGGCTAGTGAGGAGTGAAATCAAAAATATACGCCCTTAGAAAGCCTGAAGGCGGTGAGCGGTGTACACGGCTAGGCTCCCAAAAAGTCTCACACATGTGGTATCCCCGTACTCAGGAGAATCAGCAGAATGTATTTTGGGGTGTAATTCCACATATCACCATGTCATATTTGAGCAATATATCAGTTAGTGACAACTTTGTGTAATTTTTTTTTGTTGTCAATCATTTTTCATCATTAAATATTCAATGGGCTCAACAAGCCTCTCAGCAATTTCCTTGGGGTGTCTTTATTTTCTAAAATGGGGTCATTGGGGGGGGTATACTGCCCTGCCATTTTAGCACCTCAAGAAATGAGATAGGCAGTCAAACTAAAAGCTGTGTAAATTCCAAAAAATGTACCCGAGTTTGTAGACAACTTTTGCGTAAACCAATAAATATACGCTTATTGACATTTTTTTTTTTACCAAAAACATGTGGCTGAATACATTTTGGCCTAAATGTATGACTAAAATTGGATTTTTCTTATAACAAAAAGTAGAAAATATAATTTTTTTCAAAATTTTCGGTCTTTTTCCGTTTATATCGCGAAAAATAAAAATGCCATCAAAAGAAAGCTCTATTTGTGGGAAAAAGAGGACGCAAATTTTGTTTGGGTACAACATTGCATGACCGCGCAATTACCAGTTAAAGCAGCGCAGTGCCAAATTGTAAAAAGTGCTCTGGTCATTGAGCAGCCTAATCTTCCGGGGCTGAAGTGGTTAAGTACCGAAGTTTGGCACCATTCCACGAGTGTGCACAATTTCAAAGCGTGACATGTTAGGTATCCTAGCTATGCATACTAGCTTATTATGCCTTTGCCGTACAGGGTGTTTTTTTTTTTCCTGCCTTTACTTCCTCTTTAAACACGGGTATATCTTATTTCTACTGCGTAGTGCGGGTCAGTGACCAGACCTGAACCTGTGGCTCTCCTACAACTTGTGTCTAATTGCCCCATATAGGCATGTTGGCACTATATCCACTGAAGTATGCTTTAACTTCCTGGCATCCGCGCTATAGCCAAATGACGGCCACAGCGCGGACCTACATTCCCGGGAGGCCGTCATATGACGGCCTCCCCTGTGCACGCTCCCTGCGCGCGCCCTGCAGGGCGTGCGCCGGGCGCGTTGTGATCACCGAGTCACTGAGACTCGGCTGATCACCGATTTGTGTAAGGGGCCGGTCCCGGCCCCTTACCATGTGATCAGCTGTCAGCCAATGACAGCTGATCACATGATGTAAACAAAAGATCGGTAATCGTTTTTTTTTTTTTTACTCACGCTGACAGCCTCATCAGTGCCCACTAAAAGTGCCACCTAACAGTGCCCACAGTGCCACCTAACAGTGCCCACAAGTGCCACCTATCAATGCCCACAAGTACCACCTATCAATGCCCACCTGTAGTGCCAATCAGTGCCACCTGCCAGTGCTGCCCATCACTGCCACCCATCAGTGCCCATCACTGCCACCCATCAGTGCCCATCACTGCCGCCTCATCAGCGTACATCAATGAAGGAGAAAAATTACCCGTTTAAAATTTTTTATAACAAAATATAAAAAAAATAAACTTTTTTTTTTTAAATTCAGTTCTTTACATTTTTTTAATAAAAAGTAAAAACCGCAGAGGTGATCAAATACCACCAAAAGAAAGCTCTATTTGTGGTGAAAAAATGATAAAAATTTCATTTGGGTACAGTGTTGTATGACCGCGCAATTGTCATTCAAAGTGCGTCAGCGCCGAAAGCTGAAAATAGGATGGGGGTTTAAGTGCCCTGTAAGCAAGTGGTTAAGTATATTCCAGTTTGCAGAGTAGGAACTAGCCAAAGAGGGATTACTTTGACGCAGTTAGCCAGCTTAAATTACAATGTATGTGAACTAGAAATCCCTGTTTTTATGTAAAGTTTGCTATAAGAGGTATATCGCAGTGTGCAGAATTTATGGAGGATGCTCCAAAACCAGCCTGTGACGTGGCGCAAGTGGGCCAGATTTTATGTTTGGTCTATAAAACCACCCAAGGTTCTCCTTCACCTTTGTTGATATTCTACTGCCAGCTTAGGAAATGTTGCAGCGAGTCAATGGGGTTGATTTACTAAAGGCAAATAGAATGTGCACTTTGCAAAGTGCAGTTGCACTCTGTAAGAGCAGTTGCTCCAGAGCTTAGCAAATGAGCAGAAGCTCTGCGGGATTCCATGATACAATCATGTGCAAACAAAAATGCTATGTTTTTTATTTTCCTTGCATGTGATTGGGTATTCTTTGCAAAGTGAAGCTTTACCTCATTTACTAAGCTCTGAAGCAACTGCGCTTCAAAAAGTACTTAGTCTATTTGCATTTAGTACCGTATATACTCGAGTATAAGTCGTTCCGAGTATAAGTCGAAGCCCTAATTTACCACAAAAAAAAAAATGGGAAAAACTTATTGACCCGAGTATAAGACGAGGGTGAGAAATGCACAGCTACTGTAAGTGGAAAAGAGGATCAACAATGCCCATTTTCAGCATCACTGTGCCGATTTGCATGCCTCACTGTGCCCATTTGCAGCCATAGGTCCCCTGAACTTCAAACTCGGTAGTTAAGGGTTCCTAGATGCCCCCTAGCTGCAGCCAAAATTTGGGGTCTCTGAACCCAAAGGGTCCCGAAATGACATTGCTGCAGATGGACACAGATGACCGAATTTGGGGCCCCGTATCTCGGGGCCACGTAGTGCTAAGAACCCCAAATTTGGTGTGCAAATCCAGTGGAACTAGCACCATATAATTTCCAAACCTGAGGTTTCTAGCACCAAGTGGCCCCGAGATACAGGGCCCCAAAAATCAGTTCAGAAAATGTCAAGCACTTTTCTGCAGCAGAGAATGACATTTTCCGAACCGGTTTTGGGGCCCCGTATCTCAGGGCCACTTGGTGCTAGGAACCCCAGCTTTGGATATGTTATGGTACTAGTTCCACTGGGTATTCACACCAACTTTGGGGTTCCTAGCGCCAAGTGGCCCTGAGATATGGGGCCCCAAAGTCGGTTCAGAAAATGTCAAGCACTTTTCTGCAGCAGAGAATGACATTTTCCGAACCGATTTTGGGGCCCCGTATCTCAGGGCCACTTAGTGCTAGGAACTTCAGCTTTGGATATGTTGTGGTACCATTTCCACTAGGTTTGCACGCCAAATTTGGGGTTCCTAGTACTAAGTGGCCCTGAGATACGGAGCCCCAAAGTCGGTTCGGAAAATGAAATTTTTTGCTGCAGAAAAGTGCTTGACTCGAGTATAAGTCGAGGGGGGCACTTTCAGCACAAAAAAATGTGCTGAAAAATTCGACTTATACTCGAGTATATACGGTAAATCAGTGTTAAGAGCAGCAGATCAGCGTATTTTTTATTACATAAGATCTGCTATACTTGAATTAATAGTAGACTATGGGTCAGTCATTGAATACCTACTTTGACAATTGCTTCTTTTTCCAGCTATATGTGGCTTTAGCACTTTCTGAGCCTCTGATCTGGTACAAACATGCAGAGCGAGGTCAGGACTTGGGATCTTCATATTTGTTCTATCTCAGTGACAATAGAGAAGCCAGTGGATCATCTCGACAGCCAGAGACTCCAGTCATTTCAGAAGAAGAGAAGCATTGGGGGTGACTGTGACGACGGTGTAGATCTATCGCTAATCACGACGCCCGCTGCCACCTCCAACCAATGGTTCATGCTGGGTCAGTGACATCACAAGGGGGGCGGTGCCACCAGGTGACGTCGCTGGGTAGCCCCATTCCTTCCCTTAGCTTTTTAGGAGCTGTCACACGGCGGAGCAGGCAGATGGTGGGAGCCTTCTGCATGAGCGAAGGGTTTTTTTTTATCAGGTCCGGCAAGAAAATAAATAAAGGAATTGTCAAAAAATTGTGTTGTGTCTTTATTCACTTTTTTGATGAATGAGTAGGGGTACAATGTACCCTATACCCATTCACATGGGGGGCTGGGATCTGGGGGCTTCCGGACTCTGATAAGCCCCTTGCCTGGAGACCCCTACAACCACCGGCCAGGGTTGTGGGGAAGAGGCCCTTGTCCCCATCAACGTGGTGACAAGGTGCTTTGGGGGACCCATCTTGAGGGCTTGTGGCCTAGTATGGTTCAGGAGGGGGGCTCCAGCTCGTCTCCCCCTTCCCCTAATTCCTGCATGCTCAGATAACGGTATGGTTTGGATTTGGACCAAAAAATGGACGTGGGGTTCCCTTAAAATCCATACCAGACTCAAAAGGGCCCCGTCCCCACATTGCTTTTTTTTACTGTCAGCAATTGTTTAGTTGACAGCGTTGTCACTGGTTGTTAAGGAGGCCGGCAGGCCATTATCTACAAAGAACAAAAACTATAGAAACCAGTGCTTAGCAGCAGTTAACATTGTTTTTTCCTGCTGGAAAAACAGCAAGGGACCCGAGAAGAGGGGGATCTGGGCTGCTCTGTGCAAAACATGTTTGTTATTTTTATAACAAAAAAGAAAAACAACTTTAATATCACAAAAAAAAAAAAAAAGAAAAGGCTAGTGTGCATGGAGACTAAGGCCCCTTTCACACGAGGGGGAACCACTCACCGGACTCCGCCAGCTCAGAGGCAGATCATTCCGTTGATCTCCACTGAGCTGGCGGATCACAGATCTGTCTCTGCTCACTGTGTAGGGACGGACCTGTCAGAGCCCCACAGTCCTCTATGGCAGAACGGACGAAAACGGATCTACCTGTCCGTTTTTCATCCGATCCACTTGTCCGCTTTCATCCGATCCACTCGACGGATGTTGAACATATCACCATACGTGTGTTTTGCGCGGATCTTATCGGATCGATGGCAGGCGGGTGACAGCGGACACATCTCCGATGACATCCGCCTACCCATACACAGACACAGAGAAAGCAAATGTACTTAATACCTTCTCCTCAGTTTTTACGCAGGAAAAGGAGGGGTATACCGAGCGCGACAGTACTGTTATAGTGACACAACACAGGGCCCTTGTGGCTAACAGAGGCCTGAGTGAAGGAAACACAATCCAAATAAATCTCCAGGACCAGATGGCTTACACCCGAGAGTCCTCAGAGAACACAGTCAGGTTATAGTCAAAGTGGTACCAATATTCAAAAAGACATATTGCTGGAAACTACAGGCCAGTCAGCCTAAAATCAATAGTAGGAAAATTACTGGAGGGGATGATAAGGGACTATATCCCAAACTTTACAGAGGAAGAAAATAACATTGGTAGTAATCAGCATGGGTTTATGAAAGGTCGTTCCTGCTAGACCAATCTGCTAATATTACGAAGAAGTGAGCAGCCATCTAGACAGGGGAAGGCCTGTGGATTTAGTGTATCTAGATTTTGCAAAGGCATTTGATACAGTCCCCCATAAACGCTTAAAGTGGCACTTTATTTTTTTTTAAATAAACATGTCATACTTACCTCCACTGTGCAGCTCGATTTGCAGTGTGGCCCCGATCCTGGTCTTCTGGGGTCCCTTGGCGGCTCTCGCGGCTCCTCCCCGCATTAGATAACCCCCTGGGAGAAGCGCTCTCCCATAGATGCCGAATGCAGGACTTGGCTCCACCCCCGGCGGCCGCACCATTAGATTTGTTTGACAGCACCGGGAGCCAATGGCTGCGCTGCTATCAATCTATCCAATCAACAGCTGTGAACCCCCTAGCCGAGAGACGGCACGTCCCCGTGGGACAAGTTAGAGGGTTCAGGTAAGTAAAACGGGGGGGGGGGGCCTGGTGGCCGGTCACTGCGAGGTGTTTATTCACCTTAAAGGGGTTGTAAAGCTTTGTGTTTTTTCACCTTAATGCATCCTATGCGAGTGTGCGACTTTGAGCTGTCCTGAGTGTCACATTTTAAATCGCACAGCTTTGGAGTCGCACTACTGGAAAAGTAGCCCAAGGCTAGCGTGTGACTTTGGAGTGTGACTTTGATGCAACGTTACACTCTCTGGATCAAAGTCGCATCAAAGCATTGCAGGTACCTTTCAAAGTCGCTGATATTCCCTTCTCCTGTGCACAGCTATACTGTATGTGTGCACTGTACCTCCCATCCCCCCTGGGTCCTGTGTGGATGGGGCTTTTTTATTTCTTCATTTTCTCATGAATTAGGATGTACAATGAGAGAACATTGGGCAGGAACCTATGATTAGCTCCTCCCATCCTGTATACACCCACTGGCTACACAGGAACAGTATCCCTCCCAGGAAGTGATGTCACTAGCTTTCAGTAACCACACCCACTGGCTGATTTTAGTCTCAGAAGGAAGTAGAATTGAAGTCATGTGATGGCACTGGATACTGTAAAATTAAGGTAGAAAAACTGAACTTAGCTCACATTACCCAGTTGCCGTCCGCCGCACACACATATACGTCGGCAGAATGGTACAGGCAAGCAAATGGGCGTACCTGTACGTCCCTTTAAATTTGCCGCACGCCGCAGTAGCATGCCCGCGAGTCCCGCAAACCCAATGTTCGCCAGCGGCCCGCGATTGCAGCGAGGAGAGGCAGAACAGGGAGATGCTTATGTAAACAAGGCATTTCCCTGTTCTGCCTAGCAACATGATGGGATCTACTGCCCCCTGTCATCGGGAGCAGTGATCTCTGTCATGTAGTGAGCCAATCCCCCCCACAGTTAGAATCACTCCCTAGAGCACATTTAACCCCTTGATCGCCCCCTAGTGTTTAACCCCTTCCCTGCCAGTGTCATTTATACAGTAATCAGTGTCTATTTGTAGCTATGATTGCTGTATAAATGACAATGGTCCCAAAATAGTGTCCAAAGTGTCCGATGTGTCCGCCATAATGTCGCAGTCACGATAAAAATCGCAGATCGCCGCCATTACTAGTATAAAAAAAAAGTAATAATAAAAATGCCATAAATGTATCCCCATTTTGTAGACGCTATAACTTTTGCGCAAACCAATCAATATAGAATACATATCGGTCTAAACTGTGGAAGAAATGTGTTGTTTTTATTTTTTTGGGGATATTTATTATAGCAAAAAGCAAAAAAATATTGCTTTTTTTTTCAAAATTGTCGCTCTTTTTGTTTTGATTTTTTTTTGACCGCGCAATTGCAACGCAGTTCGGAATCGCAAAAAATGCTCTGGTCAGGAAGGGGGTAAATCCTTTCCAGGGCTGAAGTGGTTAATGATTGCAGGGTGAGAATTTAAGTGTTAGGGTGGACTTCCACCTTTAAGCAGTTATGGCAATTTTTTTTCTTTTGGGATAAAGGTTTTACATAAATAAAAGCTGACCATTGTAAGCACCCCTGCCAGTGGTTAATAGTTTATCAATCTGAAGCTCAGTAATTTTCTGAAAATGCAATGTAATATGGCTACCTAGATGTGTTCTGTATACAGAATATGTACAGAATGCCCCCCCATCATTTCCTGCTTGTGTGATTGGCTCACTGATTTTCCCAGAACTCTGCGCTAAGATACAAGTCAGATATCAGGCATCCCGCCCCCCCCCCCCCCCCCCCCCCCCTGCAACACAAATGTCATTTTTGGTATGATACTCCCAATAGGAAATCACGTCTAAGGGCCAGTTCACACCACATGCAGTCCAGTGCGTTTTATTTTTCCTGCATCAAAAACGCATGGATAGTAAGTCATATGGTTTTCAATGGCATAGTTCACATCAGTGTGGTCAGTTCCAGAAAAAAAAAGTAGAACATGCTGCATTTTTCCCGCACTGCACTGGAACGCGGTAAAATGCATCGGAACGCACCTAAGTGCACCAAAAACGCACTGGAACACACATGTCCTTACTTAAGGTTAGGAAAAAAAAGAGGGGGAATAATGCACTGGAATGCATCAAAAGCACATGAAAAACATGCATGCAGAAATGCATCCGGACTGCTTTCCTATGGTGTAAACTGGCCCTAAAGGGATACAGACCCAGGAGTTTTCCTCATTAGTGCCCTGCAGGTGCACAGCTGGTTGATAATTATGAAACCACTTCATTAGACACTCTGCTCAGGAGCACAGGGAACAAACAGCGATTTCTTCAGAATAACAAAATCTGCAACAAAGTTTGTTAACCGGTTCCCGCAAAACGACGTATCTGTACGTCGTTTTGAGGAAGTGGTTGTACCGGGGTGATGGCCCGGTACAGTTTTTAGAGCTGGCGGTCGGCTTTCATGTGATAACAACCGATGTGGCTCAGCAGCCACTTAGCCGCTATCACAAGGAGCAGGAGGGGATGTCACCCCTCCCACCCACCGCCTTCCGCTGCTCCGCCCGGGTCTCCCGTCCCACCAGAAAACTCGAATGACCAGTCGGCACGTGCACCGGCTGACCAGAGTCCCGAACAAACCCAGAATCGGCTTCGATCGGGTCTCCCATATAGTAACCCGGAAGGGACGTCACTTCCAGTTTACTCGGCTGCAACGGCGCCGATTTAAAAGAATCCAAAGTATTCAAAAACGCAGATTTTGCGTTTTGAATACTTTTAAAGTGCAGAGGAGGGATTTGGGGTCTTTTAGACACCAGATCCCTCCATAAAGAGAACCTGTCACCACCTATTACTGTCACAAGGGATGTTTTATTCCTTGTGACAGCAAAAAAAAGTGAGCAGATTTTTTTTTTTAAAAGAGACAGTGTAAAAAAAAAAAAAAAAACAAAAACAAAAAAAACACACAACACAATTTTTTAAGCACCCCCGTCCCCATGTGCTCAGGCACCAAAATGTTTAAAATTGCTTGTAGACCCACTTTGAAAAAATTAAAAAACTAACACCTGCAAGACAAAGGCATAATGAGCTAGCATGCATAGCATGCTGCGCTGTGATTGGCCGGAGCCGAGATGACGTCACTCCCGTGCATTCACGCGATACGACACACTCACTGAAGCAACGGCACATACATGCCATTGCTTCAGTTTGATTCAGTGCGCATGTGCCGATGACGTCATTTTATTGCCATTGATGCTGCCATTTTTTCGCTATTCCACGAGTGTGCGCAATTTTAAACCGTAACATGTTAGGTATCTATTTACTCGGCGTAACATTATTTTTCACAATATACAAAAAAATTTGGGCTAACTTTACTGTTTATTTTTTTTTTTAACATTCAGTGAAATGTATTTTAAAAAACAAAAAAATTGCGTTTGAAAGACCACTGCGCAAATACCATGTGACATAAAATATTGCACCGTCTGCCATTTTATTCTCCAGAGTAAAAAAAAAAAAATTATATATATATATATATATATATATATATACTGTATTTATCGGCGTATAACACGCACCCCAATTTAGGAGGGCATTTTAAAGGGAAAAAAACTTTTAGGAGGGAAGTTGGAGGGAAAAAAACTTACATTAAATGCCCATCAATGCAGCCTTCTCAGTGAAGCCTTGCCCCAGTGCAGCCTTGTCAGTGCAGCCTTCCCCAGAGCAGCCTTCCCCCAGTGCAGCCTTGTCAGTGCAGCCATGTCAGTGCAGCCTTGTCAGTGCAGCCTTCCCAGTGCAGCCTTCCCCCAGAGCAGCCTTCCCCAGTGCAGCCTTGTCAGTGCAGCCATGTCAGTGCAGCCTTGTCAGTGCAGCCTTCCCAGTGCAGCCTTCCCAGTGCAGCCTTCAAATTTGCCGACCGCGACGGCTCTCGTTCACTTTCGGCTCCACTCGTAGTCCCACCCGGGATGGGCGTGACTGTGAGCGGAGCTATCCGAACCTAGCCGAGTACACTCGGCTAGGTTCAGGCGGCGTTCGAGTGAAGCCGAAAGTGGCCGAGAAACGGCTCTGTGTATTTCGCCGCCGGCGGCGCCATTTTCAAATCGCGGTCGGCAATTTTGAAGATCAGGCAGCTCCGGATCGCAGGGGATCGGCGTATAACACGCAATATATATATATATATATATATATATATATATATATATATATATATATATATATATATATTAGGGGTGCAACGGATCAAAAATTTCACGGATCGGATCGATCCTCGGATCAGAGTCACGGATCAGATCATTTTCGGATTAGCAAAAAAAAAAAAAAAAACCACACAAATCTTGTTACACCCACCGGAGTTTTAGATTTAAAAGCTATTTTCACACACAAAACCGAGCTTATATGCATAAATACAGTATTTGTGCATATAAGCTCAGTTTTGTGTTGAAAATGGCTTTTAAATCTAAAACTCCGGTGGGTGTAACAAGATGTCCGCTTGCCCCCTTCTCACTCTATCATTATTGTACTGTGCAGGAGTGTGGGGTGTAGCAAGATGGCAGCGACGAAACGTCACTTCTGTCGAGACAGCGGCCGCTTCTGGGTGTACTAAGATGGCCGCCGGCTCCGGAGCTAGGCCGAAGCCGCGGCCTTTCCTATGGCTGAGGCCGAAAAGTGCTTGCGGATCGCGGGTGTGCCAATCCGCGGAGGGTGATCCGTACGATCACGGATCGGCAACGATCGTTGCACCCCTAATATATATATATATATATACATACAGGTAAAAGCCAGTAAATTAGAATATTTTGAAAAACTTGATTTATTTCAGTAATTGCATTCAAAAGGTGTAACTTGTACATTATATTTATTCATTGCACACAGACTGATGCATTCAAATGTTTATTTCATTTAATTTTGATGATTTGAAGTGGCAACAAATGAAAATCCAAAATTCCGTGTGTCACAAAATTAGAATATTACTTAAGGCTAATACAAAAAAGGGATTTTTTAGAAATGTTGGCCAACTGAAAAGTATGAAAATGAAAAATATGAGCATGTACAATACTCAATACTTGGTTGGAGCTCCTTTTGCCTCAATTACTGCATTAATGCGGCGTGGCATGGGAGTCGATGAGTTTCTGGCACTGCTCAGGTGTTATGAGAGCCCAGGTTGCTCTGATAGTGGCCTTCAACTCTTCTGCGTTGTTGGGTCTGGCATTCTGCATCTTCCCTTTCACAATACTCCACAGATTTTCTATGGGGCTAAGGTCAGGGGAGTTGGCTGGCCAATTTAGAACAGAAATACCATGGTCCGTAAACCAGGCACGGGTAGATTTTGCGCTGTGTGCAGGCGCCAAGTCCTGTTGGAACCTGAAATCTCCATCTCCATAGAGCAGGTCAGCAGCAGGAAGCATGAAGTGCTCTAAAACTTGCTGGTAGACGGCTGCGTTGACCCTGGATCTCAGGAAACAGAGTGGACCGACACCAGCAGATGACATGGCACCCCAAACCATCACTGATGGTGGAAACTTTACACTAGACTTCAGGCAACGTGGATCCTGTGCCTCTCCTGTCTTCCTCCAGACTCTGGGACCTCGATTTCCAAAGGAAATGCAAAATTTGCTTTCGTCAGAAAACATGACTTTGGACCACTCAGCAGCAGTCCAGCTCTTTTTTTCCTTAGCCCAGGTGAGACGCTTTTCGCGCTGTTTCTTGGTCAACAGTGGCTTGACACGAGGTATGCGGCAGTTGAAACCCATGTCTTTCAAGCGTCTCTTGGTGGTGGATCTTGAAGCACTGACTCCAGCAGCTGTCCACTCCTTGTGAATCTCCCCCACATTTTTGAAGGGGTTTTTTTTTCACAATCTTGACTAGGGCGCGGTGATCCCTATCGCTTGTACACTTTTTCTGACCACAGTTTTTCCTTCCCTTTGCCTCTCTATTAATGTGTTTGGACACAGAGCTCTGAGAACAGCCAGCCTCTTCAGCAATAACCTTTTGTGTCTTTCCCTCCTTGTGCAATGTGTCGATGGTCGCCTTTTGGACAGCTGTCAAATCTGAAGTCTTCCCCATGTTTGTGTAGGCTTCAGAACTGGACTGAGAGACCATTTAAAGCCCTTTGCAGGTGTTTTGAGTTAATCAGCTGATTAGTTTGTGGCACCAGGTGTCTTCAAAATGTAACCCTTACACAATATTCTAATTTTGTGACACACGGAATTTTGGATTTTCATTTGTTGCCATTTCAAATCATCAAAATTAAATGAAATAAACATTTGAATGCATCAGTCTGTGTGCAATGAATAAATATAATGTACAAGTTACACCTTTTGAATGCAATTACTGAAATAAATCAAGTTTTTCAAAATATTCTAATTTACTGGCTTTTACCTGTATATGTATGTATATATATATATATATATATATATATATATATATATATATATATGTATATATATATATATAGGTTCTAAGTAATGTTCTAGCAAAAAATACTGATCTTAACTTGTAAACAACAAATGTCAGAAATAGGCTTGGTCCAGATGCGGTTAAAATCCTTCTGATGTACATAGATCACCCAGAGGGGAATGTTTTTTCTTCTCAACAAAGGGGGAGTTACGCTTTAAGTAAAAGACTCCGTTGTGCACCTGTGGCTGGGGAGGGAGGAAAGGGAGGGGGAAGGAAGGTAGGTGGGCGATTATGTATTGATTATCCACTATCTGCAGGCAAACACTTACAAGTACACAGCTCTCATCATATCTGATCAAATTTAAATCATACAAAAGTTCATCTGTGTCAACCAATAGGATTGTTCCTTCCTGCATTAGTACACAAGACTATTCTGCCTAGCATCATATAACATCACTACAGCCCTTTAGGCTCCATGCACACCAATGTGTTTTTTCATTTTTTTTGCAGAAACGCAGGACACGTTAGGGCTGCAACTAAGGATTATTTTCATAATCGATAAGTTGGCCGATTATTGTTTCAATTAATCGGTTAATAACCTTAAAAAAAATGTGGTGTATAATTTAGTTAATATGTAAAGTTAAAAAAAAAAGGCAATTTATTCTTAAATATCTCTATGCAGTGGTAAATATAAAATAACCAACTATATGGTTAGGGAGTAAAATCTTTAATCCACTCTGAGAATAACGGACAGAAGGGATATATACTGTATATACTATTGGAGGTTGAATCTAGTAAATTAGACTCAGAGGTAAAATTTTTCTTTATTTAAAAGAAAAAAAAAAGTTAAAGACTGTTTTGATGATTTTCAAACAGAACTGTAATATATTATATGCTGGCCATACAAAAACAATATCTTCCTTCAAAAAAAATTTCATTTCAAGAACGTTCGTTCGATTTTCTAATCGTTAGTGGGGTCAAATTGACGTTTGTTTTCAACCATCGTGACGGGAAAATTTAGAAATAATAGAAAACTTTTTGGTCAAAGGAATTTTCAGACAGTATATGAGGTTTTCGTTCAGAAACTACATTTGTTTTAAAACAGAATGTTAACCGGTTCCCGACCGGCGCACGCCGCTGTACGTCGGCAGAATGGCACGGCTGGGCAAATGGGCGTACCTGTACGTCCATTTGAATTCCCCGCCCTGCCATTGCGTGCGTGCGCGCCGGCCGGGAGCTCCGTGAGTCGGGTCGCGGGTCCCGCGGACTCGATCGCCGTGGGGATACCCGCGATAGGCTCACGGAGAGGACGAACGGGGAGATGCTGATGTAAACAGCATCTCCCCGTTCTGCCTAGTGACAAGTGTCACTGATCACAGCTCCCTGTCATCGGGAGCTGTGATCAGAGTAATGACACTGCTAGCCCATCCCCCTACAGTTAGTAATCACTCCCCTAGGACACACTTAACCCCTCCCCGCCCCCTAGTGGTTAACCCCTTCACTGCCAGTGTCATTTACACAGTAATCAGTGCATTTTTAATCGCACTGATCGCTGTATAAATGACAATGGTCCCAAAAATGTGTCAAAAATGTCCGACATGTCCGCCATAACGTCGCAGTCACAATAAAAAAAATCGCTGATCGCCACCATTACTAGTAAAAAAAATATATATATTAAAAGAATGCCATAAAACTATCCCCTATTTGGTAAACGCAAACCAATCAATAAACGCTTATTGCGATTTTATTTATTTATTTTTTACCAAAAATATGTAGAAGAATACGTATCGGCCTAAACTGAGGAAAAAAAATGTTTTTTTATATATTTTTGGGGGATATTTATTATAGCAAAATGTAAAAAATAA
The DNA here is from genome assembly GCA_037952835.1 of Lithobates septentrionalis. Taxonomy (NCBI): domain Eukaryota; kingdom Metazoa; phylum Chordata; class Amphibia; order Anura; family Ranidae; genus Lithobates; species Lithobates septentrionalis. The sequence continues at coordinate 399,895 of JBBDGP010003830.1, forward strand.
TGCGCTTTTTTCAAAATTGTCGCTCTTATTTTGTTTAAAGCGCAAAAAATAAAAATCGCAGAGGCGATCAAATACCACCAAAAGAAAGCTCTATTTGTGGGGGAAAAAAGGACGTCAATTTTGTTTGGGAGCCACGTCGCACGACCGCGCAATTGTCAGTTAAAGCGACGCAGTGCCGAATCGCAAAAAACGCTCTGGTCAGGAAGGGGGTAAAATCTTCCGGGGCTGAAGTGGTTAATTAAATGAGCTTGTAAACCCCTAATGGTGCTTTTATTTAGTGATTACATTAATATTCACCTGTCACTGGGATCGATTTATAATTAGACAATGAGACTTTATTTAGTCCACAGCGCTGTCTGAAGGCAAATGGCAACTTTCCAGCCGAACTGATCGTATTTATAATGATTTTCTCTGGGGGGTGATTTTGGTGATGGATTGGAAATGTTTCTATAGAAAGGAAGCTTTGTGTATTGTGATCTTCAATGTAATCAAATTCATCTGTATTCTGGATGGACGTTCCAGGCATCCAGTTTTAAAATATATAGAAAATCCAAATCGGTTATAAGGGTTCATTCATATCTATGCGTGTTGCTTTTGAGCGTTTCTGCTGTGCTTTTTGAGGTTTTTACAGTGATTTTTTTTTTGGGGGGGGGGGGGCTAATTTGTTAGGCAGCTTTAATAACCGGTTCAATACCGGGCAATTTCACCCCCTTCCTTCCCAGGTCAATTTTTAGTTTTCAGTGCTGTCGCACTTTAAACGTCAATTGCGCGGTCGTGCGACGTTGTACCCAAAAAAAATTGACGTCCTTTTTTCCCCACAAATAGAGCTTTCTTTTGGTGGCATTTGAGCGCCTCTGCGTTTTTTATTTTTTGCGCTATAAACAAAAGAAGAGTGACAATTTTGAAAAAAACACAATATTTTTTTACTTTTTGCTATAATAAATATCCCATTTTTTTTTTTAAAAAAAACAAATTTTTTCCTCAGTTTCGGCCGATACGTATTCTTCTACATATTTTTGGTAAAAAAAAAAATTGCAATAAGCGTATATTGATTGGTTTGCGCAAAAGTTATAGCGTCTACAAAATACGGGATTTATGGCGTTTTTAAAAAATATATATTTATTTTTTTAGCGCCGATCGCGATTTTTTTTTCGTGACTGCGACATTATGGCGGACACATCGGAGACTTTTGACACATTTTTGGGACCATTCACATTTATACAGCGATCAATGCTATAAAATTGCATTGATTACTGTGTAAATGTGACAGGCAGTGAAGGGGTTAACCACTAGGGGGCGGGGAGGGGTTAATATGTTTCCTAGGGAGTGATTACTAACTGTAGGGGGAGGGGACGTACAAGGGGAGGAGACCGATCAGTGTTCCTCCGTTCTGGGAACACAGATCGCTCTCCTCAGAGCTGACAGGCTGTGGATCTGTGTGTTTACACACACAGATCCACATGCCGCCCCGGTTAACCGGCAATCGCGGGTGCCCGGCGGACATCGCGGCCGCCGGTCACACGCACCGGGTCCCGAGGAACGCGGCGGGCGCGCTCCCGGCGGCGGGCGCGCGCTCCCGGCGGCGGGCGCGCGCGCGCCCCCTAGGCGGCGGGAATCCCAGGACGTCATATGACGCCCACCAAGGATGGGAGATCCCATCTGTAGACGTCATATGACTATGGGCGGGTATTGAAGTGGTTAAAAAATTCACAGCAATCAATCAGAATTTAACTGCCCAGAACCATGTGTGCAAAGGCAAACTAAATCTGATTTGTTGATCTGTTATGTAAAACACAATCTGAATAGATGATAAAATGTAGTAAATGATATCTGAGATCGTTTACTTTTGCCTGGAGAAAAACCATCTGAGATCGTTTGCTCTTGCCTAGTGATGACCTCATAGTACGGGAAGCGATTGAATACCTGCAGAGGACAGAGCTCTGTGTCAGTTAGACTTGACTGCTCTAGGAGTAAGACAGAGATTTTCTGCTGCTCAAAGAGAATCGTTTATCAGTCTAAATTTTTCATTGAATATTTTTTCATTGAAAAACTCTCATCGATAAAATCGATTTAAAGATGATCACCAAAGTGAAAATTTTATTTTTTTTTCTCTTTCTGCACCTTGCAACAGGTATGTATTAGAGATGTGTGTGAAATGCTATACAGGGTGTGTTAGAATGCTTGTTCTATGATAGACATGCTGGGACATTAACACAGATTCCCCTCCCCCCAGGTCCAGCTGTGCTGACAAAGTGTCAGTTGGAGATGGAAGAGGGGAGATTTAACTGACACAGCTGCCTGCAGACATCACATTGTATTTATATGGCCAAAACCTTTTTTCAGAAAAGAAAAGGCTGATTAGTCTAATAATGTTACCTACATCAGAGTCAACCTTTATTTACATGACTAAACGCTTTTTTCATTAAAAAAAAAAAAAAAAATATGATTACCTATATTTAATTCAAAATATGATTAACAGCTTATAAAAGCTTGGATTAAATTTACAATACTATAGAAGTTCACATCCATCTAAGACCACAGGGGGGCAACACTGCTATGTGATTTTACTGCAGAATAAAAATAATTATCACTCCATTAGGGGCTTGTTCACAACACCATTTCTCCTTTATGCGTTTTTGCGTACGCATTTACATGTGTTTTTGATGCAGTTTTGGTGTGATGTGTTCCAGTGCAATTTTTTTTTTTCCTGTTTGTTTAATTTTGACACTTGAAAAATCTTTATTGTCATATAGGACAATGTGCGTTCTGGTGCATTTACATGCATTTTGATGCATCCTGGACAAAAAAAAAAAAAAAAAACATCAGGTTGTACTTTAGCTGAAAGCACTGGAAATGAATGCACTGGTGTGAACTAGGGCCATTGGAATACATGGCAAAAACTGTGTGCATGCATGTTGGATGCAGTTTAAAAACACGCTGGAAAGCATCTGGAGTGAACCAGCCCCTAAAGAAAGTGGAAAACGCTGTGCTAATACTAGTGACATACTGCAGCATATTTGTCTTTTTCTATGTTGCCCAGAGTTACACTTCAGTTTAAAAGTAGTTTCAGGGCTGATGGCCCCATTTACACTATTGCACTGCATTAGCGCATCCTCATTCACATGCATTGTGTTAAAGTAGTCCATTTGTTACGACAACACAATAGTGTGAGCAGGGCTATAGGAAGTTAAACTGCAATCCTTATGTATTGTATAGAGTTGAATGTGATATTTTATCATTTTAAGGACATGCAGGCCAAGAACAGTAACTAGAATTGTTCAAAGTATTTAACATCTCCCAAAGTGATCACTGCCCCCGATCAATATTTAACTTTGTGATTTGCTGTCTTAATTAAGACTTATGAAGAGTAATAACCTTTTTTTTTTTTCTCTTTCTCCAGGTGCAGAAATTACAAGCGTCCTATTAGAACATCATGAGCTGGACGCTAGCGAGGGAGAGCGGCTGCTAATCCCTTGCTCTTTTAAAGTGGATGATCCCAGCGGGGGTTATCAGATTGAACTGGAGTGGAGTGTGAAGCCCCACGGCACTGATACATTCAGACCAATAATCCGTCTGGATGACACTGGCTATCTGCACGTAAGTGAGCCGAATGAAAGGGCTTCGATAAACCCAATGCAAGTGCACAAGGGACACTGCACCCTGGTCATCGATCCTGTCAACCTCAATGACAGCGGAACGTATCAGATTCGCATGGCATTGAATGGAATAGAGAACACAGGCAATAAAAAGGTCAATCTTCGTGTCCTGGAAAGTCATGGGACGCATGGTAAGTTTTTTTTTTTTTATTCATTTAACATTGTATCTTATATATTCGTTATATAGTATTGCCATTTCTATGGGTGTCCTTTAGCCTTGCGAAAGACCAGGAATGAGTTGGGTTTTGTACAAACCTGGAAGTTGGCTGTATTGCTGGCCAATGAGCTGTGCGGCGAGGATCCTTGTGACATCACTGACCTAATATGACCACATGGCCATAGTAGGACAATGACCTTGCTCATTGGACCAGCCGGGATGTGATCATGTAACAGCTTCCCGCGGGCTCGGGTGAACTGGGTTCAGCCTGAGTTTGGATCTAAATCCAGCTTATCCCTAGTAATGGACAAGGCCAGACTGGTAACAAGGCAATTCCGTCATCTGCCAAAATGTATATCGGTGTATGTGTGGGCTGCTGAAAAATTATATTGAAAGCTTTTACACCTAAAACAAAAATCATACATTACATGTATTATGTGGAAATGATACAAAAAAATAAAGAAATAAAAAAAGATTGCATATTATAGACTCCCAGACCTGTACAGAACCCCACACCTCTATGGATTGGCAGCCCACCTGTAATAATACTTACCTTCGTCTCCAATACAGTGATTTTACTTCTGACATGGTCCTGGCAGACTCCTTTAAAATACACTCTGCTGCCCCATTTTATTCTGTGAAAGCTCTGGAGGGCGACATGAGTATGGCTTACTCATGGGAAGGAAGGGCACTTGTCTCACTATAAAGAGGAGCTAGCTGGGACCTTGCAGGAGGAAAAAATAACTGGATCAGTAAAAAAGGGAAGTATGGTGGCTGCACTAAGGAGGTTAGGAATTCTTAAAAAAAAAAAAAAAGACTAATATGGAGATTTAAAGTTGATCTGTGAGGACAGTATTATGGGAGAATTAAATTATCAACTAGATTTAAAAGGTGTAGGGCTCCAGGGCGTGTCAAAGTGACCCTGGCTTCTCTACATCTGACCTCGCATCCTGAAAGTTTTTAGCTCAGAAGACTAGAAACCGGCATCTAAAAACGTCCGTTTAGCCGTGTTTGCGTCTAGAAGCGCTTGGACAAAAAAAAAATATTTTTTGTTAAAATGAAAAAACGTCTGTAAACGAAACGCTGCTAAACGCGAGTTACCGCGTTTAGCCACGTTTGGCGCCTGAAATGCCTCTAAACACAGCTTCTGAACGCATTTTTTTGGGTTCCAGAAAAAGCCTCTAAACTCAACTGCCTAGAAAGGACTATAAACGCCCCTGTGTACATGTACTGATAAGATGACAGAGGAGAGTTCAGAAACAGTTGAAAAAAATGCCCAACTGCTCCTAAACATCCATTTACCAGCAGCAGTGTACATGAGGCCTTAGGGGTATCACTTTTTTCAACTTCAGTGTTATTTCAGATATGCTAATGGACCTTGTAAACTGATTTTTTTTTTTTTTTGTGTATGTGATGTGTTCCATGCAGACCTTCATTCAAAAGACACTTACACCGACCGACCAGTGACTACGGAAGTCTTCAAAGATCCTCAATTGGTTTTGATGGAGTTCATTCAGGTCTTGAAAAACAAAGGCTACCTCATATACCTGATGATCGCTGGAGGAGTGCTGTTTTTCCTGTTTCTACTGTGCTATGTGGCAGCAATCGCAGCAATCGTGCTTGGGTAAGTTGACTTATTACTTTCTATAGCTCTCTATGCAGTGTTCATCTTTGCGCTTACTGGGGGTTTTATTATTGTCCCCCCCGAGATGAACCCATCCTTCACTCTATTTACTTGACAAATATACCAAATTTATCTTTATTTTATCAACACAGATGCGTGCACCTGGGAAAGAGAACATTAAAATTGAAGAAAGAGGGGCGCATGCCCAAGAAGCCAGATGTAGTTATTGACATGGACAGATGCAACATACCGATGAAGCCAGCAGAGAAGCCAGATGTAGTTATTGACATGGACAGATGCAACATACCGATGAAGCCAGCAGAGAAGCAGGATGTAGTTATTGACATGGACAGATGCAACATACCGATGAAGCCAGCAGAGAAGCAGGATGTAGTTATTGACATGGACAGATGCAACATACCGATGAAGCCAGCAGATGCAACAGTTCTACCTCTGGAGACTGCACCCACAGCTGAAATTACTAAACAGGGGTGCATGCCAATGAAGCCACCAGAGAAGCAGGATGTAGTTATCGACATGGACGGATGCAACCAACTGATGCAACCTATAGGTGCACCAGATCTATCACCGGAGACTGCACCTAAAGCTGGAATGACTAAAGAGGGGTCCATGCCCATGAAGCCACCAGAAAAGGCAGATGTAGTTAGGGACATGGACGAATGCAAACAACCGATGCAACCTCCGACAACTGAACCACAAGCTAAAAGGCGTACAATGAGAGAACGTATTTTTGGCTGGTTCAAATTTAAAAAAAAAATTTCTCATCCACAAAGCATAAACATTTACATCCAACCGAAAGAAGAAGAGGAGAAAAAAACAACAGAGGACACTACAGCTGAACTACCTATGCCATCGACAGCTTGGCCCCCCTTCGTCATTAAAAGCAAAGTCATCCCCATTCCAATAAAACCAACTGTCCCACAACATGTAAAGCGTAACCGATGGACTAAGAAGGAGATCTTAAAAGTAAAAAAAAAATTTATGGGACATGACCATAGAACTCATGTCGATATAGAGTACATGAGTCAAACACAAGGCCTGCAGGTCGAATCCAGCCCTCTAGACCATTTCAGGTGCCCCTCGCGACTCTCCCCCTGCATGAGCGCTCCAGCTACCCTCCCGACCCTTTTCTGCCTTCCAGCAATGTATCTAGCTACTTCCCAGATGAAGCCTAAGAAAAGGAGGTGCACTGTGATGTAAAGGAGAATAGGAGACTCAACTTCTGATGGTGGGGTGGCTCTTGACATCTAATGTAAGGGGAGGGGATGCGCTGGACATCTAATCTTACAGATACAACCGGCCCTTTTGAGGGCAATCATAATGCTGATGTGGCCCATGATGAAATTTAGTTCGACACCCCTGATATAGAGGATTAAGAGCGGGAACAAGATGTAGACATAGACATATGCAAACAAAAAATGCAAGAAGAAGATCCACTTCCAATTCCAATGACTGCACTACCAGCTATCCCAATTAAGTAATGGAAGGAGGAGTTCTGAAGGGACAAAGACAGACAGCAAGAGGACACCACAGCTAAAAAGCCGCATCCCTAACAGTGATGGTGGCAGGCTGAGCTCCTATGAATGAAGAGGAAGAGGCCCCTGTCGTCTTCCACATGGGGACAAGGTGCTTTGTAAGGGGGTGGGGGGACCCGTCTAGCAAAGTACTCAAACCCCCCCATGTTGAAGGAGTGTTGCCTATGGCTCCAAGTCGGAACTGGGCAGCCTAGGAGCGAAGTGAGAAATTGCTCCCTAACAGTGATGGTGGCCAGCTCAGCTCCTATGAATGAAGAGGAAGGGGCACTTGTCATCTTCAACATGGGGACAAGGTGCTTTGTAAGGGGGTGGGGGGACCCGTCTAGCAAAGTACTCAAACCTCCCCATATTGGAGTGTTGCCTGTGGCTCCAAGTTGGGTCTGGGCAGCCCAGGAGCCTGCAATCCCCTAGACAGCCCAGGGCCGGTGCGGCCAGCTATCAGTGACTATCATTGCACCTATCAGTGTCCATCAGTGCAGCCAAATATGTGACCATCAATGCCCATTAGTGCAATCTCTTCAGCGACCATCAGTGCCCCCTCATCACTGTTGCCTCATCAGCGACCATCAGTGCCACCTCATCAGCGACCATCAGTGCCGTCTTATCAAAAAGGGGGGGGGCTAACAATTGGGCACAAGAAAGAAAGGGGAAAGGGAAGAAGGTAGGAAAAAGGAAAGGGGGTTTGGGTGGGAGAAGAAAAAAAAGGGAGAAAAGAAAAGAGAAAAACAAAAAAGGGTGGAGGGAAGGGAAAAATGGGGAAGGAAAGTTAAGGGAAGGAAAAATAAAAGAAAAGAGAGGGGTAAGGGGGGGAGGGGCAAGGATATAATGAAAAAGGGAGGGAAGGAAAGGGAAAGGAAGGGGAAAAGGGAAGGACAGAAAGGTAGGAAAAAAGGGGAAAGGGGGAGGTGGGGTGGAAAAGGAGTTAACAGAAACAAGAGAAAGGAGGGTGGGGGAAGAGGGGAAATAGAAGGGAAAAGGGGAAAAGGGTGTAGAGGGTGTAGAGCCCGCTACACCCTGAGCCGCCTGGAGTGAGTGCGGTCAGCTATCAGTGACCATAAGTGCCACCTATCAATGAGCATCAGTGATGCCTCATCAGCGACCATCAGTGATGCCTCATCAGCGACCATCAGTGATGCCTCATCAGCGACCATCAGTGATGCCTCATCAAAAAGGGGGGGGGGCTAACAATTAGGCACAAGAAAGAAAGGGGAAAGGGAAGAAGGGAGGAAAAAAAAGAAAAAGAAAAAAGGGGGGAGTGGAGGGGCGATGGGGGGGAGAAAAGAAAAAAACAAAAAGGGTAGAGGGGAGGCAAGAATGTGGAAGAAAAGAGAAGGGAAGAAGAAAAAGAAAAAAGGATAAAAAGAAGGAACGAAAAGAGGGGGGTAGGGGGGAGAACAAAGATATAATGAAAACGGGAAAAGGGAGGAAGGGCAGGGAAGGAAAGGGAAAGGAAGGGGAAAAGCATAAAGGGGGAAGGAAGGGAGAAGGGAATAACAGAAAGGTAGGAAAAAAAGGGGAAAGGGGGAGATGGGGTGGGAAATAAAAATGTCAGGACACTAAGAACATTCACAAAATTACCTCAATTTGGAAAGTAGATACCCCAAGGTGATGTAATTTCTGCTGATGTTGAGTTGGTTCACATATGTAGGCAGAAAAAAGGATTTTTATTACAGCTTACCTGTAAAATCCTTTTCTTGGAGTACATTATGGGACACAGAGCCTTAAGTAATCACTTAGAGCCCTTTCACACTGGGGCGGTTTGCAGGCGGTATTGCGCTAAAAATACCGCCTGCAAACCGACCCAAAACAGCCGCTGCTGTTTGTTCAGTGTGAAAGCCCGAGGGCTTTCACACTGAAGCGGTGCGCTGGCAGGAGAAGAAAAAATTTCCTGCAAGCCGTATCTTTGGAGCGGTGAAGGAGCGGTGTATTCACAGCTCCTAAACCGCTCCTGCCCATTGAAATCAATGGGGCAGCGCAGCTATACCGTGGCAATACCGCGGCTATAGCCGCGCTATGCGAGCGGTTTTAACCCTTTTTCGGCCGCCAGCGGGGGTTAAAACCGCACCGCTAGCGGCCGAATACCGCCGCAAAAATGACGGTAAAACAGCGCTAAAAATAGCGCTGTTTTACCGCCGACGCCCCCACCGCCCCAGTGTGAAAGGTAGAGTGCGCCTTAACTTGAAAAGGGGGAATCTTAGCCCTTAAATCGTAAGTTAGAATTATAACTTGCCGAATCCACTTAGCAACAGTGGATTTCGACGCTGCCTGTCCTCTTAGGACCCTCTGGCAGAATACATAAGACATCAGTCTTAAGAATCTGAGCAGTTGTCTTTAAATAGATTCTCGCTTCTCTCACCACATCAAGACAATGTAGTGACTTTTCTTCCCTGGAACATGGTTTTGGAAAAAATGTTTGCAACAAAGTGCATATAGGAGACGCCCCTTTGGACTTAACAGGGCAGGAAAAAAGTATGGAGAGTAAATATACTTATTAAAGACAATGATCAAAATTAGTTGATATAAAATATTTAGAATACAATGAATATCACCCAAAGTTAGCAATCCCAATAAACCACTCTAATTGAAGTGGGATGCGGTTAGGGGTTGGTACATCCCGACATGTTTCGGAAAAAACTTAATCAGACATGTGTATTCCTTCTTCAGGAAAGTTTACACAATTGGGTAAAAGTGTTCTTATTATCTGAAACATAAATATATATTCATGTGATACCTTAATGACATGAGAGACCTCAAGAAAAAAATCTGTCATACAAATGTGAAGAGATGCCAAATAAGTAGTACTTATATAGTCAGACTCATTGGAAAGGGGTAAAAACAAACAAAGAAGGTACGTACTGGCTGCAAGGGTCCACTTATGGCAATGTCTGTGTCCATGGGCCAGTCTGCAGGGGCACATTCACAAGGGACGCCCAGTCCACCCAACAGCGAAAACAAATGCCGCTGTAGGGAATAATTGTACCAAGAGAGTATTAAAGATTCAAAAATAATCCTCATAGATTAAAGAGGAAAGTAGAGGAAAGTACAAAAGGCATTCAGGACAGGCAGCCATGTCTATGCATGTTGGTTCAAAGACATAGTGTTTACCTTAAACTGGAAGTTTAGAGTGTACTGTTGACATCCCGATAGCAGCCGGTGAACTGACACAGGCCGCTCGGGTGTGAGCAATAAAATACCTGTTTAGTGAGGGAATTAGCCAATGGGAGAGAAGGCAAGCATCTCCGCCAGTACAGCTGTGTGTAAACACAGCCTAATGGCGAAAATCGGAGCATCCCTCTGACGTGGGGGCGTGTGGCGTCGCCATGCCCAGATTGGGTGTGATGACGCCACGCGTCGGCTCGTCACCGGCGGGTAAGGACTCGCCGATCGTCAAGGAGAAGACGGCGAGAACGTAGGCACGCTCCTACCCGCGCAGCTATCACAGGGCGAGGACAGAAGCAAGTCTGTCGTAAGCCCCCGCTGCGCTGCCCCCGCCGGGTGTCTGCGCAGAAGCAGAGGCGGCAAGGGTACAAGATCACTGGCCATCTAGTGGATAGAGGTGGAATGGCAGCCAGCAAGTTTACATAGAAGAAACAAGTGCAAAAAACGAAGAAAACAAAACAAAGAAATGGGCAAAATAATTACATAAAATATATGAATGTGCAATATGGTAACATACAATCATAACATTAAGTATGTAAACATGTAAAACAAAATAGGAGCTAAAAAATAACCAATATTGAGTAACTTAAAAATACTGTAACAGTTCATATGGAAGAGGCTCAACAACATTGTGACAATCTATATGACAGAAATATGCTTGGTATAATAAACATTAGAGGTTTGAGGGTACAGTAGAGTAGAGCTCGACCGATATGGGTTTTTCTCTGGCCGATGCCGATATTTAGAAATCGCGATGGCCGATATAAGATGCAGATATATTAGGCCGATTTGTTTTGTTTTTTTTTTTCGTTTTTTTTTTTTCCCTTCATCTCATAAAATCTAACAGTTAGACCCCTTTCACACTGGGGCGTTTTTCAAGCGCTTTTGGGCTAAAAATAGTGCCTGTAAAGTGCCTGTAAAACGGCTCCCCTGCAGTCTCAGTGTGAAAGCTCGAGTGCTTTCACACTGAGGCGATGCGCTGGCAGGATGTTTAAAAAAAGTCCTGCAAGCAGCATCTTTGGAGCGGTGTATACCGCTCCTCCACCACTCCTGCCCATTGAAATGAATGTGCACCGCTGCCGAAGCGCCTGCAAAGCGTTTCGGCAGCAGCGCTTTAGGGGCGCATTTAACCCCTTCCTCAGCCGCTAGCTGGGTTATAAGTGCCCCGCTAGCAGCCGAATAGCGCCGCTAAAATGACGGTAAAGCGCCGCTAAAACTAACAGCGTTTTACCGTCAACGCATGCCCGCACCAGTGTGAAAGCAGCCTTAAGTAATACAGAATTTTTTTTACATTTAAACATTTATTAAACAAAACAAACCTCCAATCAGTTCACTTGTATGTATAATTTAGATTAAAAAAAAAATAACGATATCTTAAATATTAAATACACAAAAACAGGTAATCAAAACTTTTGGACAAAAAAAAATGGGCTAACTTTACTGCTTATTTTTTTTTTTATTTCATTAGTGTATTTTTTTTTTAAAAATTGCGTTTGAAAGACCGCTGCGCAAATACCGTGTGACATAAAATATTGAAACAACCGCTATTTTATTCCCTAGGGTCTCTGCTAAAAAAATGTTTGGGGGTTCTAAGTGATTTTCTAGCAGAAAATACAGGATTTTTACTTGTAAGCAACAAGTGTCAGAAAAGATTTAGTCTTTAAATGGTTAAACTGAGAACTCCTACACATGGAGTTTAGCTCATTGATAAAACAACCTGAAAAGATGCAATGTATCTTCTTATCAGACTTGGCAGGCTGCCCAGAGGAGGAGAGAATCCTCTCCACAGATAACTTTCAGGCAACTTGCATTGACTTCTATTACAGAAATCATTTGCAAGACCCGCTGAAGTTATAATCGGCTTTTTTTATCAATCGGCCGATGCCGATTAAGTAAAAAAAGCCAAATATCGGTCGGCCGATATATCGGTCGACCTCTACAGTACAGACAGTATTATTCTTGCCAGGGGAACAGAGAAGAAGGAAAAACTCATGACATCCCTGGGATTAATTACTTATTATTAGGGCTGAAATGATTAATCGATAAAATCGATAATGAGAATCGTTGTCAACGATTTTCATTATCGATTAGTTGGTCTGCGAACGGCACGCACCATCTTCCCTGCCTTTCAGTTCCGCCGAGTCTTACAATCCCCTGTGTAAAAAGCCGGCGCCGCTGTACATCTCATAGCGGCTCTCATGTGACCAGGCACGTCCGCCTCTCTCCTCCTCTCTGCTGACGTCAGCGCGGTATTCTCAGCCATGCTCGCTTTGCTGCCTCGAGCGAGAAGAGAGAGAGAGAGAGGAGAGAAGCAGCTGGTCACGTGAGCGCTGAGCTGCGAAAAGGTAGCAGCTTGCTTTTAAAACATAGTGAACCTGGCAAAGCATTCATCTGGATATTTATGGGAGGACAAGTGCCCCATCACTGGTGTTCCTGGGGGGGGGGGAATAGTTTCCCAGCATTGCCCCATCATTGCTGCTCCTTGGGGGGGGGTAGTGCCCCATCATTGCTGATGCTGGGGGGATAGTGCCCCATCATTTCTGTTCCTGGGGTGATAGTGCCCCATAATTGGCTGTTCCTGTGGGGGGAATAGTGCCCCATCATTGGTGTTCCTGGGGGGGGGGGATAGTGCCCCATCATTGGTGTTCCTGGGGGGGGAATAGTGCCCCATCATTGGTGTTCCTGGGGGGAATAGTGCCCCATCATTGGTGTTCCTGGGGGGGGAATAGTGCCCCATCATTGGCACTAGCCCACTCCCCCCTTTTGGGTCTGGTTCTTTGTCCAACCAAGCTCCCTTTCTATTGCAACCCCTCTGGTCCGGTTCCTCTCCCACATGCCTCTCTTCCAAACTCCCTCCCAACCTACTCCCTCTAACGCTTGGTCTCCAAACTAGCCAACTCCCTCCAACCCTCCAGTACGGTCCCCTCTCCCATTCAGGGCCAGCCCCCTCACTGCATTGTCAGTAATGAATGAGGAATGTTATGTTGTGATGCAGTTTGAGTGTAACACTCAGTTTTGTCATTTTTATTTTAAATAAACAAATTTTTTTTTTTTCAATGATTTTATCGGATTAATCGAAAAAATAATCGGCCGATTAATCGATTATGAAAATTAGTTGCAGCCCTACTTATTATTATCATGATTTTAGTGGTAGATCAGTAGGGGAAAGAAAAAGAGAGACGTCGCAGGGTATATGTAAAAAAAGAGTAAAAGCCAGGAAGGAATGATCTAAAGTTAACCACTTGCCGACCGCCTCACGACGATATACGTCGGCAGAATGGCACGGGCAGGCAGAATCACGTACCTGTACGTGATCTGCCTCCCGCGGGCGGGGGTCCGGTTGGTGCCCGAGGCGGTCGGCTTCTGTCCGGGAGCGATCAGACGTGAGGGGGAGGCCATCCATTCGTGCCCCCCCCTTGCGATCGCTCTTAGCCAATGAGAATCTTCCTCTGCCTCTGTATAGTAAACAGAGGCAGAGGAAGTGATGTCATCTCTCCTCGGCTCGGTATTTTCCATTCCGGCGCCGATGAGAGAAGACATTGATGTGAGTGTAAAACACATACACACACAGTAGAACATGCCAGGCATACATTACACCTCCCGATTACCCCCCCCCCCCCCCCCCCCCCCCCGTCGCACTGACACAAGCAGTTTTTTGTGTTTTTTTTTGATTACTGCATTTATGTCAGTTTGTGACAGTTAGAAGTGGTAGGGCAGTTACTGTTAGCCCCTTTAGGTCTAGGATACCCCCCTAACCCCCCTAATAAAGTTTTAACCCCTTGATCACCCCCCGTCGCCAGTGTCACTAAGCACAGGCCCGTTGTGCCCAAAGTGCACTCCCTGCTGCATTCGCCAATCCTAATTGGGAACCCACCACTTCTGCAGCGCCCATACTTCCCCTATTCACATCCCCAACCAAATGCAGTCGGCTGCATGAAAGGCATTTTCTTTATGTCCTCCCGAGTACCCCTACCCAACGAACCCCCCCAAAAAAGATGTCGTGTCTGCAGTAAGCGCGGATATAGGCGTGACTCTCACTATTATTGTCCCTCCTGTCCTGACAATCCTGGTCTCTGCATTGGTGAAATGTTTTGAACGCTACCATACACTAGTTGAGTATTAGCGTAGGGTACAGCATTGCACAGACTAGGCGCACTTTCACAGGGTCTCCCAAGATGCCATCGCATTTTGAGAGACCCGAACCTGAACCGGTTACAGTTACAAAAGTTGCAGGTGATATATGCCGAAGCATGGGGCAGCAGGGGCGGAGGAGCGATTTGCGGGAAGATGCCCCCCTGCTTCGGCATATATAAATGGTGCATGTATGCCCATCATTAGAAGTGGGTGGATGAAGGGAGGTATTCTAATGGTGGGCATACCCACCGATCAATCTCTTTTTTTCATGCAGCCCACAGGCTGCATGAAAAAAAAAAAAAGATTACAATATATGCCCAACAATGACCAGCAACGTACTGGTATGTTGCTGGACTTTGATTGGTTATACCAGAATGATGCCTGCAGGTTTAGGTATCATCTTGGTATCATTCTTTTCAGCCAGCGGTCGGCTTTCCTGTAAAAGCAATCCTAGCGGCTAATTAGCCTCTTGGCTGCTTTTACAAGCAGTGGGAGGGAATGCCCCCCCCACCACCACCACCGTCTTCCATGTTTTTCTCTGGCTCTCCTGTCCCAACAGGGAACCTGAGAATGCAGCCGGCTGACCATAGAGCTGATCAGAGACCAGAGTGACTCCAAACATCTCTATGGCCTAAGAAACCGGAAGCTACGAGCATTTCATGACTTAGATTTCGCCGGATGTAAACAGCGCCATTGGGAAAGCATTTTATCACACCGATCTTGGTGTGGTCAGATGCTTTGAGGGCAGAGGAGAGATCTAGGGTCTAATAGACCCCATTTTTTTCAAAAAAAGAGTACCTGTCACTACCTATTGCTATCATAGGGGATATTTACATTCCCTGAGAGAACAATAACAATGATAACAAAAAAAAAAAAAAAAAAAAATGAAAGGAACAGTTTAAAAATAAGATAAAAAAGCAAAAAAATAATAAAGGAAAAAAAAAAGCACCCCTGTCCCCCCCCACTCTCGCGCAAAGGCGACCGCAAGCGTTGGTCTGGTGTCAAATGTAAACAGCAATTGCACCATGCATGTGAGGTATCACCGCGAAGGTCAGATCGAGGGCAGTAATTTTAGCAGTAGACCTCCTCTGTAAATCTAAAGTGGTAACCTGTAAAGGTTTTTAAAGGCTTTTAAAAATGTATTTAGTTTGTCACCACTGCACATTTGTGAGCAATTTTAAGCATGTCATGTTTGGTATCCATGTACTCGGCCTAAGATCATCTTTTTATTTCATCAAACATTTGGGCAATATAGTGTGTTTTAGTCCATTAAAATTTAAAAAAGTGTGTTTTTTTCCAAAAAAAGCGTTTGAAAAATCGCTGCGCAAATACTGTGTGGAAAAAAAAAAAAAATGAAACGCCCACCATTTTAACAATATAGAAAATTAATAAAGTGATTTCGCGCACAACAAAAGAGTGAAAATGCAAATAATACTGCAACTAGTGTTCAAGTGCCAAAAACTCCTAGAAATAAAGTAGGTGAACAATCAAAAAAATGTATATATAATAAGGATCGGTATAATGGATCAACCGATATATAGTCAGTAAATAGATCCAATAGTGCTGGGACTGGATATAGATGAATATGCTCCAAACAGGGGGTGGATCATGTAGACAACAATGGGTGACATCTGTAGATAATGTGCTCACAGAGCCCTTACCTCTAAAGGCATAGGTAAGTGCCTTAGTACTCGAAATAGTGGTGGATCATGGGGACCGATGAGTCCTCAGATCAGTGGATATCAATCATCAAAATCGATCAGGCTCGATCCGGATCATCTCCGGGTCCAGGTGTATAGAAGAGAAAAAAGGACAGCCTCCAATGGTGTAGTAAATCAAGCCCGTTTTAAATGGTAAAAAACGCTTTACAGGGCATATGGGCAAACAGTACAGCTTCCAGCGGCGTGTCGCCGCTACCTGATACACAACTTCCGTTCCCACCATTTAATCTGTAGAGCATTTGCTTTAATATATAATGTTTGGGGGTTTCAAAGTAATTTTCTTGCAAAAAAAATAATTTTTTCATGTAAACAAAAAGTGTCAGAAAGGGCTTTGTCTTCAAGTGGTTAGAAGAGTGGGTGGTGTGTGACATAAGCTTCTAAATGTTGTGCATAAAATGCCAGGACAGTTCAAAACCCCCCCCCCCCCCCAATGACCCCATTTTGGAAAGTAGACACCCAAGCTATTTTCTGAGAGGCATGTCGAGTCCATGGAATATTTTATATTGTGACACACAAAGTTGTCACTAAATGATATATTGCTCAAACATGCCATGGGATATGTGAAATTACACCCCAAAATACATTCTGCTGCTTCTCCTGAGTACGGGGATACCACATGTGTGAGACTTTTTTGGAGCCTAGCCGCGTACGGAACCCCGAAAACCAATCACCGCCTTCAGGCTTTCTAAGGGAGTAATTTTTGATTTCACTCTTCACTGCCTATCACAGTTTCGGAGGCCATGGGATGCCCAGGTGGCACAAACCCCCACAAATGACACCATTTTGGAAAGTAGACACCCCAAGCTATTTGCTGAGAGGTATAGTGAGTATTTTGCAGACCTCACTTTTTGTCACAAAGTTTTGAAAATTGAAAAAAGAAAAAAAACTTTTTTTTATCGTCTTTCTTCACTTTCAAAAACAAATGAGAGCTGCAAAATACTTACCATGCCTCTCAGCAAATAGCTTGGGGTGTCTACTTTCCAAAATGGGGTCATTTGGGGGGGGGGGGGTTGTGCCATCTGGGCATTCCATGGCCTTTGAAACTGTGATAGGCAGTGAAGAGTGAAATCAAAAATTTACACCCTTAGAAATCCTGAGGGCGGTGATTGGTTTTCGGGGCCCCGTACGCGGCTAGGCTCCCAAAAAGTCTCACACATGTGGTATCCCCATACTCAGGAGAAGGAGCTGAATATATTTTGGGGTGCAATTCCACATATGCCCATGGCCTGTGTGAGCAATATATCATTTAGTGGCAACTTTTTGTATTTTTTTTTTTGTCATTATGCAATCACTTGGGACAAAAAAATTAATATTCAATGGGCTCAACATGCCTCTTAGCAATTTCCTTGGGGTGTCTACTTTCCAAAATGGGGTCATTTGGGGGGGGGGGGTTTGTACTGCCCTGCCATTTTAGCACCTCAAGAAATGACATAGGCAGTCATAAACTAAAAGCTGTGTAAATTCCAGAAAATGTACCCTAGTTTGTAGACGCTATAACTTTTGCGCAAACCAATAAATATACGCTTATTGACATTTTTTTTACCAAAGACATGTGGCCGAATACATTTTGGCCTAAATGTATGACTAAAATTTAGTTTATTGGATTTTTTTTTTATAACAAAAAGTAGAAAATATTTTTTTTCAAAATTTTCGGTCTTTTTCTGTTTATAGCACAAAAAATAAAAACCGCAGAGGTGATCAAATACCATCAAAAGAAAGCTTTATTTGTGGGAAGAAAGGGACGCAAATTTTGTTTGGGTACAGCATTGCATGACCGCGCAATTAGCAGTTAAAGCGACGCAGTGCCAAATTGTAAAAAGTGCTCTGGTCAGGAAGGGGGTAAATCCTTCCGGGGCTGAAGTGGTTAAGTGGTTAAAAAAATGAAATCATAATTTTAAAACTGCATTTTGTATTTACACGAGTTATCTTTCTGTAATGTTACAATTTGTTTGATGATCTGAATCGTTTAAGTGTGACAAATATTCAAAGGAATAACAAAAAAAATAAAAGTAAAAATCAGGAAGAGGGCTTTTTCACAGCACTGTAGAGCTCCATATATCCCTCTCTCCAGATCTGGCCCACACAATCTAAATATAGAGTCTATACAGCCCCAATGCCCAAAATACTCACCCATGTATTACTAGCAGCAAGGCTATCACCGGGTTACAAAAATCCACATGAATCCCGATATTTCTAGACACAGTGCATCTGGTTCAGACCCACTACTCTAAAATTCTGATCTCTACTGATAGGAACGCTTATCTGCGTATGCAGCAAGCTTGGAGGCCATGGGTACTTTGGTGTACTCATAATTTTAGGGTTAATAACATTAAAAAAAAAAAAAAAACACACACAATATGTTTGGTGCCTTATCTTCTTTATTTTAGGACTTGTTTTGTATTTGTTCTGTTCTGTCCCTTAAAGAGGAAGTAAACCCTGATGAGTTTGCTTCCTCTTTGTTTACCTGCAAATGTAAAGCATAATGGGCTACTATGCATCGCATAGTAGCCCATTATGTGTCACTTACCTAACTAGGGAGCCTGTGATGTCACCGCTGCCCCTTCTTCTACGAAGCATCCATCTTCTTTCCGGGTATCGCGGCTCCGGCCAATCACTCCTGCACATGCGCGCTGGTGCCGCCACTAACGGCATGATCGCCGCTACAGACGGCACGCTCAGTGCACCGTTGTCTACGGCGCATGTGCCGTATACATCGGTGCCTGTCTTTTGGAAATATCTCCTAAACCATGTAGGTTTAGGAGATCTTTCTTGCACCTACAGGCAAGCCTTAATCTAGGCTTACCTGTAGGTAAAAGTGGTCTGTAAGGGTTTACAACCACTTTAACATGGCATCGGTCTGACAACTGTTTTATTTGTATGAAGTTTCCTTTTTGCATCCTTGCAAATTGTATACGGATATCAAAACTACATACACAATGCCAGTGTGTACCTTTCTCTTTCATTATACCAATATGTTTTGAATATTTATACAAAAATTCTAATAAAAATGTATTGAAATTAAAGTTTTCTGTTCTCTTTTTATTGCTTCCTTTGTGTGCTTGTCAGTTCCTCTGCTTTCCTATTGAAAATTGACCAGACTAGGAATGAGAGCAGTGTGGTCAGTTCTCTAGCTATGCAGGGAATACAGCCTGCTCCCCTCTACTGATCAGACTTGTGCTGACACATCCCCACCACCACCAACACACACACACACACACACACACTCACACACACACATTTACTGGGAAGGTCAGTGTACTGCTGTTCCTCCTCCCTCAAATCTCTGAGCTCCTTATGTAGCTATCAACAGAGATAAATGATATGCATAAGCCCGGGTTCACACTATACCGGGCTGCGGATCGCACAGGAGCGCTGTGCGTCCCTGTTCCCCGTTTCAGGGACAAATCGGGGCCGATTCTATGCCTGAATTCGGTTCTGAAACGGAGCCAAAGACGAACAGCGTTTTTGTGCAGTGCACTCTGCAGCCGCCCCGGAGATATGTGAACTGGCTCCATAGCCAGTCACATTCTCCTACTATGCGAATTAGATGCGGGGAAACGCACATCTAATTCACATAGGTGTGAACCCGGGCTCAAAGTTTTGCCCTTCATTTCTTTTTAAACGGAATGGGTTGTTTTACAAGGTGAGGTTTTACATACACTTTAACCAATGGCCTTAAAGGAAAAGTCCAGTCTGAGCTCATTTGGTTGGGCTTCTCCTATGGGTCACAGGAGTGCAATTAGTTTTGCACTTCTGTCACCCCTTTTCAGCAGAGAGCGGTCTGAAGTCGGCTCTCTGCTGACGTCACCAAGATCAGTCCAGGTACCGCATCATCCCGACTTCAGAAGTCTGGATCCGCCAGGTGCCTGGACTGATGGCAGTATCAGCCTCTCAGCAAGCCACTAAGACAGCCGCTCCCCGCCCCTTCCACAGCTCAGCGCTCCAATGAGCGTGGAGGAGCAGAACAGGAGAGCTGCTGATTGACAGGCAGCAACTCTCTGCTCGGTGAGGTGAGAGAACCGAGCCATCGGCGGGGTTTAGTGGCTCGGTTCTCAGTGCAGAGGCGGCGGGGGGACAGATGCAGCATCGGTCCGATGCTACATTCACCTAGGTAAGTATAAATCTGCAAAAGACGCCAAACCCATACTTCTCCTTAAAAAAAAAGCGTGGATGTGCATTTTTGGAGTTCCGTTTATAAACGTTTAAGGCATGGGTGGTCAGTGGGCCCATTAAATGTCTAATTGAATTGTCATTAGATAGCTTAGATCACAGGCTAAAAGACACACAGCTGATGCGAATGGCTCTGTACCTTGTGAACGCTTTGATGGGCAATCACAGTAATCACAAATCTTAATACTAAAGATAGTTTTCGATTTGAGATACATAATAATTTAGTTTATTCAGCATGAAATGGAGCTTAGGTAAGTAGCACGAGGCTGTATAATCTGCAATATTTACATTTTTGGTAAACTCATTCAATGAATCAAAGCTCTACAAGCTGAGATAACATGCACTGCATTGATGCATTCACATTATTTCACAGTAACCATTAGGGGTGTTGAATTTAATCGCAACATCGATGCATCGCGTTTCGGCCGATCGATGCTGCGACCAAAATAATCTATTTATGGATGACGTCATCCGCGCTGTGCCCTGCCACTCCGTACAGAGCCGAAGTGAGCTGTGGGCGCTAGCCGCGCCCTCTTTCTGCCTCCCGCTGACTTCATCCCCAGCCGCCTGGTGTCGCCCTGTTGAGCTGGCTGCTACAGGAGAGGAGACATGTGGAGCAAGTGTCCCCGACTCCCAGTCTCCAGAGCGTCCTCCTCCTCGGCAGAAGACCTGAGCCAGCCTCCCGCGCTTGTCCCAACAACAGGCTGCTGTGGACAGTGGGAAACCAGTGCACACGCTGTCGTCATCATCATCACCAGGTACTTGTCAGACACTGACAGTTATATCTGATGCACCATTATGTGCAAATTTTCCAAATTATGACAGACTGACAGTAATAAAAACAATAAATAAACTTGATGGTGGACCTAAACATTAAAGTGACCATACCTTTTCATTAATTATGGTTTATGTCTAATGCCGCGTACACACGACCGGTTTCTCCGTCGGAATGAACTCTGACGTTTCTTTCCGACAGAGTTCCGCTGACACGGACTTGCCTACACACGATCACACCAAAGTCCAATTGTTTAGAAAGCGATGACGTGCGACGGGACTAGAAAAAGGAAGTTCAATAGCCAATAGCTGCCCTTGCATTGTTTTTGGTCCGTCGGACTAGCATACAGACGAGCGGTTTTCCCGATAGGATCTGATTCCGTCGGAAAGATTTGAAACATGTTCTATTTCTAGGTCCATCAGAATTTTCGAAGAAAAAGTCAGATGAAGCCCACACAGGATCGGAATGTCCGACTGAATGATTCTGACGGAAAGTCCGGTCGTGTGTACGCGGCATTATTGTCTTGTGATTGGTTCACATCACAACTTCATTGATGCACTTTTTTTTGTATGATTTATGGTTTTGCTCATCACTGCCCCACACATGCAGCCATGCATTACATGTGTGGGGCAGTGATGAGCAAAAACATAAATAATACAAAAAAAAAAGGGTATCAATGAAGTTGTGATGTGAATCAATCACCAAGACAATAAGACATAAACCATAATTAATGAATTCATGAAATGGCATACATTGTCATTTGGGGGGGACGTTATGGGGACATTGTCCAAAGTCTCTGTCGTTCTCTTGTACCATGCCTGTAGTCTCTGATCATATCTTGTATCATGTCTGCAGTCTGACCATTTCCTGTATCATGTCTGCAGTCTCTGACCATTTCCTGTATCATGCCCGCAGTCTCTGATCATCTCTTGTACCATGCCAGTATCACGCCCGCAGTCTCTGATCATCTCTTGTACCATGCCCGCAGTCTCTGATCATCTCTTCTATCATGCCAATATCACGCCCGCAGTCTCTGATCATCTCTTGTACCACGCCCGCAGTCTCTGATCATCTCTTGTACCATGCCCACAGTCTCTGATCATCTCTTGTATCATGCCAGTATCACGCCCGCAGCCTCTGATCATCTCTTGTACCATGTCTGCAGTCTCTGTCCATCTCTTGTACCATGTCTGCAGTCTCTGTCCATCTCTTGTACCATGCCCGCAGTCTCTGATCATCTCTTGTATCATGTATGCAGTTTCTGTCCATCTCTTGTACCATGTCTGCAGTCTCTGTCCATCTCTTGTATCACGCCCGCAGTCTCTGATCATCTCTTGTACCATGCCCGCAGTCTCTGATCATCTCTTGTATCATGCCAGTATCACGCATGCAGCCTCTGATCATCTCTTGTACCATGTCTGCAGTTTCTGACCATCTCTTGTACCATGTCTGCAGTCTCTGTCCATCTCTTGTACCATGTCTGCAATCTCTGTCCATCTCTTGTACCATGTCTGCAATCTCTGTCCATCTCTTGTACCATGTCTGCAATCTCTGTCCATCTCTTGTACCATGTCTGCAATCTCTGTCCATCTCTTGTACCATGTCTGCAATCTCTGTCCATCTCTTGTACCATGTCTGCAGTCTCTGACCATCTCTTGTACCATGTCTGCAGTCTCTGACCATCTCTTGTACCATGTCTGCAGTCTCTGACCATCTCTTGTACCATGTCTGCAGTCTCTGACCATCTCTTGTATCACGCCCACAGTCTCTGATCATCTCTTTTACCATGCCCGCAGTCTCTGATGATCTCTTGTATCATGCCAGTATCACGCATGCAGCCTCTGATCATCTCTTATGCCATGCCTGCAGTCTCTGATCATCTCTTGTACCATGTCTGCAGTCTCTGACCATCTCTTGTACCATGTCTGCAGTCTCTGTCCATCTCTTGTACCATGTCTGCCTGGAGCTCCTTTTTAAGTTGTCTGCTGTGTTTAGACTTTGCTACTTGCAGAGAGTGTTGTCTTTTTTTTTTAAGGACGGATAAAATTTTAAAAATGGCGCATGGGCAGTAATCGTGATGCATCGCGGAATCAAATTGACTCAAATCGTTGACAGGATAATCGTAATCGAATCGTGAGACCAGTGAAGATGCGCACCTCTAGTAACCATGAGATAAACCAAAGTTCAGAAATACTCCTTTATCCCATTGTTTTGCAAATCTATGTACACTACAAACTGTATGATTAAATGGTTCTGATATCGCTGTTTTACTAACCAAACCGCTTAATATTGTAAATAGGAAACCTTAATTTTGTTTGTAAATATTAAAGATTCTAACTACCAGCAAGAATAAGTCCTTACATTTAAACAGAACCTGTCATTTCAGATCCATCATGGCAGCGTCTGTTAGCGGGAATCCACTCACCTGCTGCCGCCACGTCCCTCACCTTGTTGTGTCACTGCCACATCACCAGCCGTCCCATTAAAGTAAATGGGACTGTCAGTAAGTCAACAATGGGTCAGAGGAGGAGCCACAGCGACACTTGCAAGGGAGGGGGGAGGCAAACAGGGCGCATATGAATCATTAAGGGGTCACACTGACTACCAATTTTGTGGGGAAAAAACTTCAACAGTTATGCCGCGTACACACGGTCGGACTTTTCGTCTACAAAAGTCCAACGGACGCTGACGGACTAAAGCTGGCTGGTAATCCGATCGTGTGTGGGCTTCTCCGGACTTTCAACGTACTTTTTTAGCCTCAAATCCGACGTACTTTAGATTTGAAACATGCTTCAAATCTTTACGTCGTAACTACGACGGACCCCGAAATCCGCTCGTCTGTGTGCTAGTCCGACGGACAAAAAGCCACGCTAGGGCACCTATTGGCTACTGGCTATGAACTTCCTTATTTTAGTCCGGTGTACGTCATCACGTACGAATCCGTCGGACTTTTGTGTGGTCGTGTGTAGGCAAGTCCGTTCGTTAGAAAGTATGCCGCAAGTCCGCCGCAAGTCCGCCGAAAGTCTGCCGGAAGTCTGTCGGACAGGCTGTCTGACTTTTGTAGACGAAAAGTCCGACCGTGTGTACGCGGCATTATAGATCACTCACCAGTGATCACTAACATTCAAAGGGGCACTGACCAGCAACAGCCTTTCAAAGGGACACAACCCGACTGACTGACCACTAAAATCTGCAAGCTGCTCTGTGCATTACATAGTCCTGACTGCTGCACTCTGACTGCTGCACTGTATAAGCTAAACAATTTGGGGAGGAGGAGGGGCATCTTATGGCCGTAATAAATGTAAAACATAATTTACCTTTTTACCTTTATATAGCCAATTGAGCTCTTTGGACAAAAAGTGGACCCTTAGGCCCCTTTTCCACGATCGGCCCGCAAAGATCAGACTGTCCGTTTTTCAGCTGGATCTGAGTGGGCCACCCATTGACTTGTATGGGCAGGCAGATGTCAGCGGAGATTGTGTCCGCTGACACCCACCTGCCATCCAATCCAACAAGATCCTCTCAAAACAGACGGATGGCAATACGTTCGCCAGCAGATCAGATGAAAAACAGACAAGCTGTCTGTTTTCATTCGATGTCACCATAGAGGACAGGGGAGTTCTGACAGGTCCTTCCCTGCACAGTGAGCAGAGACAGATCTGTCATCGCTGGCTCAGCAGGAATCAAGGGAGCGATCTCCCGCTGAGCGGATCTGCCCCATGTGAAAGGGGCCTTAATTACAAGCTTACAGCTGTGTGGGTTTTGTAGAGCCGGCGACCGGCTTTAAAGTGAAAGTGATGCGGAAGCTCCCCCCTCCCCAGTGGTTCCCGGGCTGTCCTGCACTCACCGAAGCCCTGGAACACATCCGCAATGGCAAAGCTCTTTCAGCCACTAGCGGGGGGGTTTAAAGCGCCCAGCTAGCGGCCGAAAAGTGGTGCTAAAACTATGGTAAAACGCTTCTAAAAATAGCGGCTTTACTGCCGATGCCTCTGTGCCTCAGTGTGAAAGTGCCCTAAAAGCCTTTGAAGCGTCACCTATGGGGATTTTTAGGTACCATAGTTTTTGGCGATATTGCGGGTGCAGGAAGGTCATTTTAAGATATGGAATGTTTTGGTATCTATTTACTTGATGCAACCTCTTCTTTTATATTTTAACCAAAAACTAGGGATGCACCGAAATTTCGGCTGCCAAACCATATATCGGCCGAAAATGGCCTTTTCAGCAATTTGCCGAAAGAGAAAAACGTCCGATAATGGAACCGAAAATGGGGCAGGGCTCCGCCCCCCGCCCCTGGTGCCGCCCATCATGGGGTTGTCCTATAGCTCAGAGAAGAGGAGAGCTGTTGATTTGAGTGCCGGGAACATCACAGCTTTCATTTCAATAGCTGTGTGTTCCCCGCTGCGCGCCGTCACATACAACCCCTCCCCCTTGTCCGGGGAACTTTGATAGACAGATCACCCATCCCAGGATTGGACGGGTGATCTGTCTATCAAAGTGCCCGGACAAAGAGGAGGGGCTGTATGTGATGGCGTGCAGCGGGGAACACACAGCTATTAAAATGAAAGCTGTGATGTTCCCAGCGCTCAAATCAACAAGGCGGTGACGGCTCTCCTCTCTTCCCCTGCACAGGCAGGCTGCAATGGGGACACAGGCTGCAATGGGGACACTGGCTGGGGACACTGGCTGCAATGGGGACACTGGCTGGGGACACTGGCTGGCTGCATCTGACGGGCACTGGTGAGGCTGTATTGATCTCCTGTACCATGTCCCCAGTCTCTGACCATCTCCTGTAGCATGTCTCCAGTCTCTGACCATCTCCTGTAGCATGTCTCCAGTCTCTGACCATCTCTTGTATAAAAGATATATTTTTAAAAACAGTCACTTTCGGTATCGGTGCTGTTTCGGTATCGGTTTTCGGCCTAGTGTATTTTTTTCATTATCGGTTTCGGCACCAAAAAAACCCATTCGGTGCACCCCTACCAAAAACGGGTATTAAATGGTTTGGTTTTAAACGAAAAAAAAAAATACAAAAAAGAACTGTAGCTAATAAATACCACCAAAATCTCTAGCTATGCAAAAAAGAAAGAGAAGGTATACAATTAATGTGGGTGCAGTGCTACACTGGGTAGTGCTGCATGATCATATCATTTCAGGCAAACTATTACAGCATGGAAAATGGAGAAATGGCCTGAGGGGAGGTGTATACAGACTGGTACTGAAGTGGTTAATGTGGAAATTCAGGCAAAAAAATAAATAGCAGAAATAAAGGTGAAATGTTTTACTGGTCAAAAAATGTGTGAATCTGTGGAGTCAGTGTTTTGACTTACACTGTATAGACTGGGGGTTGAACCCAACATTTACTACTGTGGCTTCCTGCATCACCTGCCTGCTCCAGTAGACTGGGAGTAAGCATGGTCACCCAGAGTGCTTTTAGGCTCCACAAACCAAAAACGCCATTTCATTCATTTTTAATATTGAAAGCCAATTCCCACATCCATCCATGTCTCCCCCAGCATTCCTAGCCGTGGCCATCTTTAGTAAGGGCAGACGATTAATGCAGCATTTACTTTCTGGAATCCATCTGCCCTTAGCTCAAGCATGCAGGAAGGAGGGTGTGCTTAGCTGAGAAGACCGATCCTCTTCTCCTGAAGACTCCTGGGATGTATGACAAGTTCCGCTAGAAAAAAAAGGAATCTCCTTTTGAACCGATCTGATGCCAGATCATTTTAGGCCTGGAGAATAAAATAGTGGAAGTGCCAATTTTTTATGTCACACAGCATTAGTGCAATGGTTTAACAAGTGCAAATTTTCAGCAAAAGAAGGGCACACAAAGGCAATATATTACACAATTTTGTGTGTATTTACATGTGTATGTGCACGTACAAGCTCAAAATATTTTTTTTTTTATGTGTTTGGCCATAGCTTTTATTTTCTACATTTTTTTTTATCAATAAAACTTTATTTAGAACACATAAGGGACCAAAATCTGCAATGATGTGGTTGTGACACGTTCTCTTTAATGAGACATCAGGGGTCTTTAATGTCTGGTACACACCACTAATTTTTTTTTTTCAACTTAGCGGGTTGAACGGAAAAAAAAATTAAACAAAAAACTGATAGCTCAACAATCAGATGTTAGTACGGCGATCTCCCCCCGCTGAGCTGTTGTGTTCTACCCCCCGCCAAAACACTCCGATGATCACTCTCCTCCAATGGCTGAGAGCATTTGGCTGCTCCTTTTCCAGCATGCTCGTCTGTCAAAAGCCAGCCCAGCTGTACACACGGGCCAAATGTTGACCGGTTCAAAAAAAAAACTGCCCTGCATTCGGCCCATGGGTACAGGGCTTAAGACTCAGATTCTTATAGTGCGACTTTTCATGCGACTTGGGACTCAAAAGTCACATGACAAGTCGTACCCCATGATTTCCAATGAGTACCGTTCATATCTGTACGACTTCAAGTTGCAGCGACTTCAAAGTAGTTCCTGCACTACTTTGATCCCACTTTTATGCGACTTTACGGTTGCAATAGTATAAACCGAGCCTCAGACTCCTCATGTTTTACAGACCCTACATTAAAGTTAACGGAGCACAGATCTCACTTCATTAGCATCTTCTCTGGCCACAGCAGCCGGGAAAAGTGACATATTATACACATCTCTTCCAGGATCTTACTAGGTAGAGGCGATAAGGGAATAAATGCTACCCCTGCCGGTAACACCTGCCATGCAGGTTGGACAGCATTGCCCAGGATGCATGGCGGGGGGGGGGGGTCACATTCAGTGGTTTGCAAAAGAGATTGGGCAGCTACAGAGGCACCCAATTGGTTTAGACCCCTTTCACACTGGGGCGGTTTGCAGGCGGTATTGCGCTAAAAATACCGCCTGCAAACCGCCCCTAAACAGCCTCCGCTGTTTGTTCAGTGTGAAAGCCCGAGGGCTTTCACACTGAAGCGGTGCGCTGACAGGACGGTGAAAAAAGTCCTGCAAACCGCTTCTTTGTATTCACCGCTCCTAAACCGCTCCTGCCCATTGAAATCAATGGGACAGCGCGGCTATACCGCGGCTGTAGCCGCGCTGTACGAGTGATTTTAACCCTTTTTCGGTCGCCAGCGGGGGTTAAAACCGCACCACTAGCGGCCGAATACAGCTGCAAGAACGACGGTACAGCAGCGATAAAAATAGCGCTGTTGTACCGCCGACGCCCCCACCGCCCCAGTGTGAAAAGGGGCCTAAATCTGAAACAGCCAGCTTGTCATATGTACACTGAGTCTTGGTTGCTGCAGCAGCCAGGAGTTTTGTATAAAACCCCACAATGCCTCTTTTGACATATGTTGGTGGCAGTAAAAGGGTAAAAATAGTAAATGCATTGTCACTAGCATTATATTAAAAAAAAAAAAAACTGTGTCGGTACTTTTGTGCATTCCACTGAAAAAATGTATAATGTGGTTATTTCCATTTTCAAAGTCAGACGTTCAGAATTGTTCCAATTCTGCAGATTTGCTCCCCTTCCCCGAGCCGGTGGGTATAAAAGCTTTCATCTGCAGATGACTCATCCCGTCAGACGGTACTGAATGACTCATCGGGTAAGCTCAAGCCAGCCGAAACGCCACGGTTGTGTGAGACCGGCTCTTCAGATCCCCCCCAAATTCCCACACACATCACTACAACAGAAAATCTTGTCAATGTCAGACCTTGTCACTTTTTGTATGGGAAATTTAAAATTAAAATTTACATTTTACTAGCATTAAATTTCATGAAAATTACATCCTCCTACACAGTGAAAAGGATGAAATTATACAAAATGATTACAGATATGTATGTAATATATATATATATATATATATATATATATATATATATATATATATATATATATATAGCGCCATCAATATTACACAGCACTTTACATTCACATCAGTCCCTGTCCTCAAGAGCTTACAATCTAGGATCTCTCTCTCACATGCATACAGTACATAACACATATTAGGGAGAATTTAGACAGCATCCAATTAACCTACCAGCATGTCTTTGCAGTGAAGGAGTAAAGCCCCACAAGCACAGGGAAAAGATGCAAACTCCATGCAGACAGCGTCCCAGTTGGGATTCAAACAGAGGACTCCTGTGTTGTAATGCTCATGTGCTAATTACCAAGCCACACACCGATAATTAAGTGTCTAAAATGTATTCAGCACGTGGTTTACCATATTTGCTTGTCTGATTCTTTAAAACTGTACTAAGCCTAGTAGCATTTATGTCCTATTATCATCGCCATCTAGTGGCCATAATGCACTATTTTTTCCAAAATGCTTTTTTTTTTTTTTATGAATGAGAAAGATTCACCTTGTGCCGAGGTTCAAAGTACTGCGATGCCATGTACTGCGAATTTGATCCGATTTTTTTGTCCTGTGTGAGGTGCGAATTTGCCTTGCGTTTTGAGGTAGACAGGAACGAATTTACCACGATTTTACTGCGAATTTCAGGAGGCAGACAATGAACGAATTCGTAGCCTGCAAGCTCAATTGAATCCTATGAAGATAAAATTTGCACTGCACCATAGGAATTCGCATCACACCCGCAGTCAACGTGAAACAAAGCCATGGAATACTATGCTTTTTCCATGACCTGCGAATCTGTGTGTTCCCATTCTATGGATAGCGTAGGACCCACTAATCATGGGGTACTTTGTTGCAGTAAGTGGGCTTAAGCACCATATAGCAATATGGTGTGACCAAATCCCCATATTTTTTGATAATGTTTTTTGCAGCAGAAGGTAAATATCTTTTTTTGCATGTGTGCTCTGTAATATTTTGTTCTGTCTGTTTGGTCTTATGACTGCACCATCTTTAATGCATCTTTTAGGGTGTGCCCCCCAAATATCTTGTTTGTCTGTGTGTTCCTAAATGCTTCAAACTCGCTGTAAAAATTTGCATCAGTGTGAACCCAGGCTGTAGAAGAAATACCGAAGAGCATTTGATTTCGCCCCTTTTGCACAGAAAGGGTCGGTTCACACTTTATACATATATAAACGTGATCCGGCTCTTCTGGGCAGGGGGTGCACATGCACACCTCCGGCGGCTTTCTCCACCAGTGATCACACACACAGCAGGAGCCCAGCAATAGGCTCGATGTCCGCCGGCACCCACCAATCATCGAGCAGAGAGGCAGTCTTGCTATGTAAACAAGGCAAATAGCCATTCTGACAGAAAGGAAGGCATGGAGGCAAAGCAGGGACTAGGATCAATGTCTTCCCTTAGTAAAAGCTCCTCCCATAGTACACAGGAATACTGGCAAGGCACACAGTTAACCCCTTCCCAGTCAGTGTCATTTGTACAGGGAGAGTGCATATTTTTTTTAACACTGATCACTGTATTAGTGTAACTGGTCCCCAAAGAGAGTCAAATGTGTCAGGTAATGTCCACCCAATATCGCCGTCATGATATAAGTCGCTGATCGTTGCCATTACTAGTAAAATAAATAACAATATCAACTAGTTTGTAGACGCTATAACTTTTACACAAACCAATCAATAGACGCCTATCGGGATTTTTTTTTGCCACAAATATGTAGCAGAATACATATTGGCCTAAATTGATGAAGAAATTTGATTTCTTGTCACTTAAAATAATGCAGTGGTGTATCGGGAAAAATGGCCTTGTCATGAAGGGGGGGGGGGGGGGGGTAAAAATCTTCCGGGAGGTCAATTGCTTGAATGCTTAGATTTAAAAAAATATATAAAAATAAACACAGCTATGAATACAGATGGGCCTGCAGTCATTTCTGCAGAATAGAGTAATCTCTATTCTATTTAAAAATTATATACACACACACATACAAAATGAGAGTATATATATATATACACACACACACACACACACCAGAAAACAATTTCCTTACAGCCTCATAATACAAACTCTTCCCAAGAAGAAGAGTCTTTAGTAACACTGCAGAACACACATTGCCCTTGAAGAATTCTGGCACCAATCAGCACAAAGAAGCCTGGCGTCATTGGAATTTGTCACTTGGCAAACATACGGAGCTTAATATCCGCCTTAAAATAGGCACCGACAGATGACTTTAGGTCTCCTCTTAAAATGGGAGCCGATGATAATGGGAAAGGAGGATTTCATGCTGGGGCTGAGTCACCACCGCGCTGCTCACGTCATTCCTAAAATCCCTTCTGTTCCCCTGCAGGACTCATTCCTCTCCAGAATACCAAAAACTTCACTGAAGCCTCCGAGTCAAGATGCTGAGAAGGAAACTCCGCACCAACCTAACGCGTGTGTGTGTGTATATGTATATATATATATATATATATATATTAGAGGTCGACCGATATATCGGCCGGCCGATATATCGGCCGATATTTGGCGTTTTTTACTTAATCGGCATCGGCCGATTGTGCTGATAAAAAAGGCCGATTGTAACTTCAGCCGTGACTTGCAAATGACTTCTGTAATAGAAGTTAATGCAAGTTTCCCTAAGTTATCTGTGAAGTTTTCTTCTCTCCCCCTCTGGGCAGCCTGCCAAGTCTGATAAGAAGATACATTTGTATCTCTTTCAGGTTCTTTTTATCAATAGACTGAACTCCGTGTAGAAGTTCTCAGTTTAACCATTTAAAGACTAAATCTTTTCTGACATTTGTTGCTTACAAGTAAAAATCCTGTATTTTTCTGCTAGAAAATCACTTAGAACCCCCAAACATTATATATATTTTTTTTAGCAGAGACCCTAGGGAATAAAATGGTGATTGTTGCAATATTTTATGTCACACGGTATTTGCGCAGCGGTCTTTCAAACGCAATTTTTACAAAAAAAAATACAGTAATGAATAAAAAAAAAACCTAAGCAGTAAAGTTAGCCCATTTTTTTTCGTCCAAAAGTTTTGATTACCTGTTTTTGTGTATTTAATATTTAAGATAGTTTTTTTTTTTTTTTTTTTTTTAAATTATACATACAAGTGAACTGATTGGAGGTTTGTTTTGTTTAATGTTTAAATGAAAAAAAAATTCTATATTACTTAAGGCTGCTTTCACACTGGAGCAGGCATGCGTTGATGGTAAAACGCTGCTAGTTTTAGCGGCGCTTTACCGTCATTTTAGAGGCGCTATTCGGCTGCTAGCGGGGCGCTTATAACCCAGCTAGCGGCCGAGGAAGGGGTTAAATGCGCCCCTGAAGCGCCACTGCCAAAACGCTTTGCAGGCGCTTCGGCAGTGGTGCACATTCATTTCAATGGGCAGGAGTGGTGGAGGAGGGGTATACACCGCTCCAAAGATGCCGTTTGCAGGACTTTTTTTTTTAACATCCTGCCAGCATATCGCCTCAGTGTGAAAGCACTTGGGATATCACACTGAGACTGCAGGGGAGCCGTTTTACAGGCACTTTACAGGCGCTATTTTTAGCCCAAAAGCGCCTGAAAAACGCCCCAGTGTGAAAGGGGTCTAACTGTTAGATTTTATGAGATGAAGGGAAAAAAGAAAAAAAAAAAAAAATCGGCCAAATATATCGGCCCAAAAAAATCGGCATCACATATCGGCCATCGGCCACCGCAATTTCTAAATATCGGCATCGGCATCGGCCAGAGAAAAACCCATATCGGTCGACCTCTAATATATATATATATATATATATATATATATATACACACACACACACACACACACACACACACATATATATATATATACACACACACACACACACACACACACACACACACACACACACACATATATATATACACACACACATCTTTGAACATCTTATGGAGGACTGTTCAATCCATCATCCAAAAATGGAAAGAGTATGGCACAACTGCAAACCTACCAGGACATGGCCGTCCACCTAAACTGACAGGCCAGGCAAGGAGAGCATTCATCAGAGAAGAGCCAAGAGGCCCATGGTAACTCTGGAGGAGCTGCAGAGATCCACAGCTCAGGTGGGAGAATCTGTCCACAGGACAACTATTAGTCGTGCTCTCCACAAATCTGGTCTTTATGGAAGAGTGGCAAGAAGAAAGCCATTGATGAAAGAAAGTCAAACATGTGGAAGGTGCTCAGATCAGATGAGACCAACATTGAACTTTTTTGGCCTAAAAGCAAAAAACGCTATGTGTGGCGTAAAACTAACACTGCACACCCCCCTGAACACACCATCCCCATCGTGAAACATGGTGGTGGCAGCATCATGTTGTGGAGATGCTTTTCTTCAGCAGGGACAGGGAAGCTGGTCAGAGTTGATGGGAAGATGGATGGAGCCAAATACAGGGAAATCTTAGAAGAAAACCTGTTAGTCTGCGAAAGACTTGAGACTGGGGCGGAGGTTCACCTTCCAGC
This sequence comes from Lithobates septentrionalis, assembly GCA_037952835.1. Taxonomy (NCBI): domain Eukaryota; kingdom Metazoa; phylum Chordata; class Amphibia; order Anura; family Ranidae; genus Lithobates; species Lithobates septentrionalis. The sequence goes on from JBBDGP010003830.1 coordinate 433,180, forward strand.
AGGACAACGACCCTAAATATACGGCCAGGGCTACAATGGAATGGTTTAGATCAAAGCATATTCATGTGTTAGAATGGCCCAGACAAAGTCCAGACCTAAATCCAATTGAGAATCTGTGGCAAGACTTGAAAATTGCTGTTCACAGACGCTCTCCATCCAATCTGGCAGCGTGTGAGCTATTTGGCAAAGAAGAATGGGCAAAAATGTCACCCTCTAGATGTCCAAAACTGGTAGAGACATCCCCAAAAAAGACTTGCAGCTGTAATTGCAGAGAAAGGTGGTTCTACAAAGTATTGACTCAGGGGGGCTGAAAATACAAATGTACCCCAAACTTTTCAGATATTTGTAAAAAAAAATGTAAAAACATTTATCATTTTCCTTTCACTTCACAATTATGTGCCACTTTCTGTTGGTCTATCACATAAAATCCCAATAAAATACACTTATAGTTTTGGTTGTAACATAAAAAACCCGGCATCTGGCCCCTGCATTGCCTGTGCAGTTCTGTTGATGGAATTGTGTACTGAGACCCTAAAGATCACAGCTATGGATCTGCACACCTAGAACTAAGATTCACAATCTAGTACAGAGAGCCTAGAAGCAAGGATGAGTCTTTGTGATTACCTGTGTGGTGTTGTCAGTGGCACAGTCCACCGCATATACACATATTACCAGTAATTGTTTGCACACATAGAACCCAATTCCGAGAGCCAGAACTCAGTACACCGAACATAGTTTAGGACAAAGAACCCAGAACAAAGAACCTGGAACCCAGTATACAGAGCCTACATTTTTATATATATATATATATATATATATATATATATATATATATATATACACACACACATACACACACACACTCACTAGTACTTCGATGTGGTAGCTGCATTTGTTTTCTTTTTTTCTTCATTTTCACCTGGTGATCCTGCCAGTAACACACTTCCTATCCTAATGTGACAGTATTCACTCCCTGTACTAAATCTATTAAAGAGCAGAATTGCCACCCTTGGAAAGGACTACAAACACCTTCCCCTCTCCTCCTTAACATAGGATGGGGGCACATGTTTTGTAGTTTACAGAACATAGCTGGAGTCTGGTCTTGTAACACGGCTTACAATTTGAGTTCAGTGCATACACAGTTACACAGACACTGGATTTATGACAGGATCAACATCTATTTTCTGTATTTGGTGATAATGTGCTTAAAAAGGAAACTAATGCAGCCCCCACATCTAAAGACTGGGAAGTTGCAATATATTAGTTCTGTTTTTCAGCTTAGATCAACATTAACTGCTTCTTGTCCGCCCATAGCCTATAGACGGCGGACAGAAAGTAGTGCCAATGCGGATTACCATACCTGTACATCACCTCGCACCGGGTGCTCCTGTGCGGCTCACAGAACGTGCACCCAGTGATCCGAGTGTTCCCCGGACACAGCAGATCACATTACCGCTGTGTCTGGGTGATCACGTGGTCTTGTACCATGTGATTGCTGTGTCCAATCACAGCAATCACATAGTACTCAATGGGAATTGGATGTAAACATCGGTACGCTCTGCTCTCACACAGATCAGCTACGAGAGCACAGAGAACCAATGCAGAAGCCTGTGAGTGTACAGCAGCCCGTCAGGCCCCCCTATGGCTAACTATAGTTTTGAGAGTCTCCAAGTTGGAGCATATAGAGCAATGAAAAAATTAAAGGCAGGTTTGCCTGGAGGGAGCCCACTCCTCCTTAAAGGCAAAATTTGAAACGAGAAAATCTGGATGCCGCACACCGGATATAGTTGAAAATTTCTTCTTTATTGAAAAACTTGGATCATCAAAATACAGGACAACCAGGCAGATGGTACAGACACAGCTGACGCGTTTCACACTCTAATTTGAGTGCTTACTCATAGCTGCGAGTTATGAGCTATGAGTAAGCACTCAAATTAGAGTGCGAAACGCGTCAGCTGTGTCTGTACCATCTGCCTTATTGTCCTGTATTTTGATGATCCAAGTTTTTCAATAAAGAAGAAATTTTCAACTATATCCGGTGTGCGGCATCCAGATTTTCTCGTTTCAAATTTTGCCTTTAAGGAGGAGTGGGCTCCCTCCAGGCAAACCTGCCTTTAATTTTTCCATTGCTCTATATGCTCCAACTTGGAGCATATAATTTGAAACGAGATTTTCTCGTTTCAAATTTTGCTTCAACTTGCATTTAGCCAGCGCCTGGGACTCCCCTCCTCTGAAGGATCCACTAAATACACACCTGGGACCAGGTCTACCTGAGCGGTGAATCACCCTCCTTAAAGGCACAGGGACACAATGGATGCCCAGCAAGAGCACAAAATGGCATCCAATATGTCCCCATGCCAAATCCAGTCAACAATCTGTACAAATAAGTGACAATCACCCCAATCTATACCTAGCCTTTGCAGTAAGGTGTGGAAGCTGAATATCACTATAGTAGTCATTGCTACTCCAGTGATAGCAGCAGTCTTCCAAGTCCAGTGTTAGGAAGCTAGTGGCCCATCTAAGACATAACCACGAGAGGGGGGGGGGGTGTCTCACTTGGAACTGTCTCCATTCACAGAACACCTTGTTTTGTTTTTTTTATCAAGGCATAAAAAGCCTTCCTTCATTGGATGAGATGGAGAGGTGGGGCCATTACATCACAATTTCTAATTGGCACTACCACAGCGATTCTCTGCTTCCACAGGGAATGTTCCAGGGCGAGAATTGTATATTTACATTGGTCCAAGCTAGACCAATGCAACTATGCAATAAAATTCATACCTCCATATAAGCTTAAGAGGTGAATTTTGGCAGCTGTGCCCAAAAAAGTTAGGAAGAGAACAGAGAACTAAGCAACAGTATTGCCTGTGGTCCCCCTGCAGCTGATAGTTTCCCCATTAAGTAATTACCATACCTTGCTCTACACCGTGTCTCTGCGTGGAGGCGGCCATCTTGGTAGAGGCAGGTCTTTTCATCCTCATGTCAGAGCTGCCCCTATTGATGACTGGAGATCTGATGTCTGGTATGAGAACATTCAACAGGCAGCAGGAGAGGTTGAAGCAGCACAGATCTGCAGAAAGAATGAATGAAACAGAATAAGGGAGATGCATGCAATGCAAATTTATCTTCAACAAACTGCACATTAATGACATCACCAAATCTCACTCCGGATCTGCCTAGGCACACTCATATATCACAAAGTACAATGCTAATTCTAAGGAGCAGATAAAACAAAAAGGAACAAGTTTCAGCATAGAGAACAAGAGAAGTGGGACTGTGCAGAGTCCCACATACGGAGAATTAATGCAAGTATACAGGATAAGAGGAGGGCTAATTCGCATAGTCCATGCATACCTACTAAGAACAGATACTGAGAATTAAACTCAACATACAGGAAAAGAGAAGTGGTACTGTGCAGTCCATACATACAGAATAAGAACTGATACTGAGAATTACACCCAGCATACAAGACAAGAGAAGTGGAACTGTCCAGGGTCCACACATGCATACAGAACACATACTGATAAATGCACTCAAAATACAGGCCAAGAGAAGTGCCACTGTGCAATGTCCATACAGTAGTCTGCTGTGTGCCTGCGCATGCATGAGATCAAAACCATCCCACTGAAACACTGCCTTCAGGGATGTGTGCCATGGACATCCCAGGAGCCAACGAGTGCCCAATCTAGGTTTCCCACACTCTTTAAGAAATCAGGAGGTGCCAGGCTGCACAGATTTAACCACTTGCCTACCCAGCACTTTTACCCCCTTCCTGCTCAGGCCAATTTTCAGCTTTCAGCGCTGTCACATTTTGAATGACAATTGCGCGGTCATGCAACACTGTACCCATGACATTTTTATAATTTTTTTTCACACAAATAGAGCTTTCTTTTGGTGGTATTTAACTACTTGCCTACCAGCTGGCGTTGTTATACGGCGGCAGGTTGGCTCCCCTGTGCAAATCGCTGTACGGCGGTCGCTTTAAGGGCTATAGGGGACACGCACGCGCCTGCGACGCCGGAGTCGATGCACGTTGCCGGCGACCCGCGATCACTCCCTTAGAGAAGCCAGAATGGGGATCTGTCAATGTAAACAGACAGATCCCCGTTCTGTCAGGGAAGTAGAGAGAGATCGTCTGTTCCTAGTGATCAGCAACAGTGATCTCTCTGTACTCCCAGTCAGTCCCATCCCCCCATAGTTAGAAACACCTCCCTAGGGCACACTTAACCCCTTAATCACCCCCCTAGTGTTAACTCCTTCACAGCCAGTGTCATTTATACAGTAATCAGTGGATATTTTTATCTCTGAACGTTGTATAAATGTCAATGGTCCCAAAAAAAGTGTCAAACGTGTCCTAGCTGTCCGCCGCAATGTCGCAGTCCTGCTAAAAATCGCTGATCACCGCCATCACTTGTAAAAAAAAAAAATTTATAATAAAAATGCTATAAATATATCCCCTATTTTGTAGACGCTATAACTTTTGCACAAAACAATCAATATACATATACGCTTATTGCGATTTTATTTACTACACATATGTAGAAGAATATATATTGACCTAAACTGAGTTTTTTGGTTTTTTTGGATATTTATTATAGCAAAAAGTAGAAAATATTGGGTTTTTTTCAAAAATGAGTCTTTTTTTGTTTATGGCGCAAAAAAACGCAGATCAAATACCACCAAAAGAAAGCTCTATTCGTGGGGAAAAAAAATAAGTCAGTTTTGTTTAGGTACAGCGTCGCACAACCGCACAATTGTCAGCTAAAGCGATGCAGTGCAAAAAATGGCCTGGGCAGGAAGGGGGTAAATCCTTACGGGGCTGAAGTGGTTAATCACTGCTGGGTTTTTCATTTTTTGCGAACGAGAGTGCTGTCATTTTACTATACGGCGGGCGGTAAGTGGTAAACAAAAAAATATATTTAATATAAAAAATGAAAAGCCATCTGATCATACAATCTTTGTACAATTAACTTTAAATTTGCTAAAACAATATAATACGAGGACGTAACCTAAACCATCCAAAATCTTCACTTTTTCCACATTTTGTTATGTTACAGTCTTATTCCAAAATGGATTAAACTCATTATTTTCCTCAAAATTCTACAAAACAATACCCAATAATGACATCTCTGGAGAGATCTGAAAATGGCTGTGCACCGACACTCCCCATCCAACCTGATGGATCTTGAGAGGTCCTGCAAAGAAGAATGCGAGAAACTGCCCAAAAATAGGTGTGCCAAGCTTGTAGCATCATACTAGAAAAGACTTGAGGCTGTAATTGGCACCTAAGGTGCTTCAACAAAGTATTGAGCAAAAGCTGTGAATACTTTCCGGATGCACTGTATAATATCTCAAGCATCAAAAACAGCTTTTTCACATTTTTTGTCCATGAAGGCTTCAGTGTCTCCTGGAGGGGCCCTGGTGGGCCGGTACCCATGACAGTTGTGGCCATGGAGTGGCAGCAAGCTACATGTCCTTAACATAAGGTTGATGTTCATTTTGCTTCATTGTACTGAGAGTGAGTATTATGGACTCGTATACATAATATGTATGGTTTTTATTCTGATTGTCAGTTGCATACTCTACTAAACAAATGCACTTGTAGATTGCATCACCGCTTTTTTTGCAGAGCTATCCCTAAGGAAGGAGTCAATCGATCCTGAAATAATTCAGTGTTCTGCTACAAATCCTGTAACTTTAGTATGGGATGTCAGTGGGAATAAATGAACAGCCTGTATGATATGGTGTTTTTATATGCAAACCTTTTTTATAGCGGTGCACCGAAAATTTGGCCGCCGAAAAAACATATCGGCCGAAAACTGTGTTTCCGGCATGCGGCTGAAAGAAGAAAAAATGCCGATAATGGCGCCGAAAAGGGGGCATAGTCCGCCCCACCGGGTGCCACCTATTGCGGAGTGTCATCCTGGCGGCTCAAGGTCCTGTCCTTTCTTCCCCTCCTACTCTCCTCGCAGAGCGGTGATCTCCCTGTGTCACGGAGCTGAACTGTCCGGGCAGCCATAGTAACAATGTCCCGCCTCCTGTGATAGACGGTACATTGATCCAATCCTGGGACATTGAATCAGTGTGACGTACCACAGGAGGTGGGACATTGTTACTGCGGCCGGGAAAGTCAAATCCATCTCCATGACACAGCGGGAGATCGGCGCTCTGATCCAGACACTGGCAAGGCTACATCCGACAGGCACTGGCTAATAGGGATCGTCCAATATCGTTTTTTCGGTGCCGATACGATACTAATATTTCGGCCACCTCACCTGCCGATAGCCAATATTTTTTGCCAACATTTTGTACATTTAAAAAAATTAATTTTTACACTGGAATTTTACATTTTTTTGTTTTTTTATGATCACTGTTATTGCTGTCACAAGGAATGTAAACATCCCTTGTGACAGTAATAGGCAGTGACAGGTACTCTTTATGGAGAGATTGGGTTCTATAAGACCCCAAACCCCTCCTCTGCACTTTAAAGTATTCAAAACATCAAGATTGGCGTTTTTGAATACTTTATTTTTTAAAACTGGCGCCTTTAAGATGCCAGTAATCCGGGAAGTGATCATGACATCGCTTCTGGATTACTAGATCCAGGACCCGAACAAAGCCGATGCTTCGTTCGGGTCCTGGATCTAGTAATCAGCCAGCCGGTGGATGTGTCGGAAGAACCCAGGCGAGCGGCGAAAGGTGGCGGGAGGGGACATCCCCCTGCCCGCTTGTAATAACAGCCGAGTGGCTGCTGAGCCGCATCGGTTGCTATTACAATAAAGCTGACTGTCCGCTCTAAAGAACGGTACTGGGGTGATGCCTGCAGCTGCACACATCACCCCGGTAAAATCCCTTGAAGCAGTATCGGTAATATCGGTCAGTTTTTTGACCGATACTTTTAAAAAAGTGATTAACGGCCGCACCGATAATCATTTGACCCCTACTGGCAAGGCTGCATTTGATGGACACTGGTGAAGCTGCATTGATCTCCTGTATCATGTCTGCAGTCTCTGACCATCTCCTGTATCATGTCTGCAGTCTCTGACCATCTCCTGTATCATCTCTGCAGTCTCTGACCATCTCCTGTATCATCTCTGCAGTCTCTGACCATCTCCTGTATCATGTCTGCAGTCTCTGACCATCTCCTGTATCATGTCTGCAGTCTCTGACCATCTCCTGTATCATGTCTGCAGTCTCTGACCATCTCCTGTATCATGTCTGCAGTCTCTGACCATCTCTTGTATCATGTCTGCAGTCTCTGACCATCTCTTGTATCATGTCTGCAGTCTCTGACCATCTCTTGTATCATGTCTGCAGTCTCTGACCATCTCTTGTATCATGTCTGCAGTCTCTGACCATCTCTTGTATCATGTCTGCAGTCTCTGACCATCTCCTGTATCATGTCTGCAGTCTCTGACCATCTCCTGTATCATCTCTGCAGTCTCTGACCATATCCTGTATCATCTCTGCAGTCTCTGACCATCTCCTGTATCATCTCTGCAGTCTCTGACCATCTCCTGTATCATCTCTGCAGTCTCTGACCATCTCCTGTATCATGTCTGCAGTCTCTGACCATCTCTTGTATCATGTCTGCAGTCTCTGACCATCTCTTGTATCATGTCTGCAGTCTCTGACCATCTCTTGTATCATGTCTACAGTCTCTGACCATCTCTTGTATCATGTCTGCAGTCTCTGACCATCTCTTGTATCATGTCTGCAGTCTCTGACCATCTCTTGTATCATGTCTGCAGTCTCTGACCATCTCCTGTATCATGTCTGCAGTCTCTGACCATCTCCTGTATTATGTCTGCTAGAGGGGCACCAAATGGAAAATTTGCTAAAATTAAACATACTGCTAATAGTTTTAATAGATTGCAGACATGATACAAGAGATGGTTAGAGACTGCAGACTGCATTTTTCTTGAACTTTTCTTGTTCTAAAGATGCCAATAATGGGCAACAATAAATTCATATTAATTTAAATTGATTATATTAAATTAAAAAGTCAAATATAATACAATTATATATAAAAAAAATTAAAACCGGTCATTTTCGTTTTTCGGTAAAGTGTATCCAGCATTTTCGGTACCAAAACTTCCATTCGGTGCACCCCTACTTTTTTTTATACATTGGAATAAATAAACTTTTGTTGATACTATTTTTTATTGATGTATTTTTGCCAGTAAAATCCCACACAATTGGGGGGTAGTTCTTGTAATTGCTTATGGATTTTTTATATGGGCAAAATATCAGAACCAACCTTTGTAATCTACAGAACCTAGAACAAGTCACAGAACCTAGACCCTGTACATAGAACCTAGATCAAGTCACAGTATATAAAAGCTAGTTCACAGAACGCAGATCAAGTGACAGAACCTAGAACTCAGTTTTTCTCTCTGCCAATCTGTTTCTTGACAGCGTGTAATTAGCCGCATGGTTCTGTTTCTGACTGTGCCAATGTCAGTATATCTAAACCCAAAAACAGGAATGTAATATATTGCAGTTTTCTGGCCCTTAGATGTGGGGGGATGCATTAGGTTTAATTTTTTTTTTCAGGCTTTTCTATTCTCTCCCGGTGATCCTGCCAGTAACAAACTTCCTGTCCTAGCGTGACAAAATTCACTCACTGTACTGTGTCAAGAGAGCACTACAATCACCCCCTTCTCTTCGCCTCCAGAGTACAGCAGTGTATGTGTTTTGTAGTTCACAGAAGATAGCCAAGGAGGCCGACAACATTGTTTGAGGTTTGAGCTCAGTGCACAGGAAGTTACAAGGACACTAGGTTTCTGGCAGGATCAAGAGTTTGTTTTTATGAAAATGTACCAAAAGAGTAATTCCAGGTATGTCATGTTATACATGGTTACATTGTGGGTCCCGGTGTCTGGCGGAGAAAGTTCCCCCGGCGGATAAGGACCCCCCTCTACTGCGCAGGCGCAGCGCAGTAGGAACAACAAGGGAGCCGCCATAAAGAGCCGAAGCTGAACACCTGAGTCAGCTGTACACAGGGGCCTGTGCACTACATTCTACCCTATGTCCACGTTAAAGCCCCACCATCCAAGTGGACATAGAGTTAGAATAATAATATGCTGAGCGCAGCGAGGCCGTGCCCGAAGCATGGCGAGCGTAGCGAGCCCGCGAGGGGCCTGTTACAAACTCTTTTTTATTAAAACAGTCTTCGCACGCAGGCCCCGTGTACAGCTGACTCAGGTGTTCAGCTTCGGCTCTTTTCGGCGGCTCCCTTGTTGTTCCTACTGCGCCTGCGCAGTAGAGGGGGGGTCCTTATCCGCTGAGGGGAACTTTCTCGGCAGAACAACAGGTTGAGTGGCTGCACTCCAGCTTACAGGAGGCACAGGCACCATTCAAAGAATACTTTGCATTGTTTGAACGCAAAGTGCTCTCTGATTGGACGAGGTGGCATGGTGACATCTCTAAATCTCCCCTCCCAGCCTGCCATCCCAGTACAGATCACCCCCCTCCCCCCAATACAAACTCCCCAGTACAGCTAGGGTTGCCACCTCATCCCTTAAAACCCGAACACATATGAATTACACAGCTTCTGAGGCTAATGTAATGCAGATAAGGCCCCGAGTTTAATTACCACCTTAATCAGCCACAGAACCCGTGTAATTCATATGTGTTCAGGTTTAACCACTTGCCGACTGGCTCACGCTGATATATGTCAGCAGAATGGCTCTCCTGCGCAAACTGACGTACCTGTACATCAGTCCGTAAAAGCAGGATAGCGGTGAGGAGAGGCAGAGCGGGGAGATAAACAAGGTGATTTTCCCTTCTGCCTGGTGACATGAAAGAGATCTTCTGTTCCCAGTGATCGGGAGCAGTGATCTCTGTCATGTTCTAGTGAGCCCATCCCCCCCCCCACAGCTAGAACACGCTGAGGGAACACATTTAACCCCTTGATCGCCCCCTAGTGTTTAACCCCTTCCCTGCCAGTGACATTTATACAGTAATCGGTGCATTTTTATAGCACTGATCAATGTAATAATGTCACTGGTGGTCCCCAAAAAGTGTAATTTGGAGTCAGATTTGTCCGCTGCAATGTCGCAGTCCTGCTAAAAATTGCACATCGCCGCCATTACTAGTAAAAAACAATAAAAAAATAAAAGTCCCTAAATCTATCCCATAGTTTGTAGACGTGATAACTTTTGCGCAAACCAATCAATATACGCCTATTGCAATTTTTTTTTTTTTTTACCAAAAATATGTAGAAGATTATATATCAGTCCTAAACTGATGAATAAAAGATTTTTTTATATATATTTTTTTGGGATACGTATTATAGCAGAAAGTAAAACTAAAAAGTAATTTTTTTTTTCCTAAACTGTCGCTGTTTTTTTAGTGCAAAAAATAAAAACAGCAGAGGTGATCAAATACCACCAAAAGAAAGCTCTATTGTGGGGAAATAAGGACGTCAATTTTGTTTGGGTACATCGTCGCACGACCGCGCAATTGTCAGTTAAAGCCACTTAACCACTTGCCGCCGGCTGGGGGGCGCGGCTCTCGTTCTGGGTGGGCGTCATATGACGGCCCTCGCGGACGACCGCTCTCACGCGCCCGTGGGGGGGGGGGCGCGCGCATCGCCGCGATCGGTGCTGTGGTGTGTGTCAGTCTGACACACCGCTACATTGATCTCGGTAAAGAGCCTCTGGCGGAGGCTCTTTACCACATGATCAGCCGTGTCCAATCACGGCTGATCACGATGTAAACAGGAAGAGCCGTTGATCGGCTTTTCCTCACTCGCGTCTGACAGATGCAAGTAGAGGAGAGACGATCGGCGGCTCTCCTGAAGGGGGGGGTCTGTGCTGATTGTTTATCAGTGCAGCCTCCCCTTCGGAATCGGATGCCCACACTGGACCACCAGGGAAGCCGCCCAGGACCACCAGGGAAGCACATAATATGTGGATGGCCAGGAACATCCCCCATGGCCATCCACATGTGCAAATTAATGCACAATCTATGCCAATCAGTGCCCACAAATGGGCACTGACTGGCACCATTATGGAACAAATTAATTCAGTGATGCCCAGCAATGCCACCCGTCAGTGTCCATCAGTGCCACCCATAAGTGCCCATCAGTGCCGCCTACGAGTGCCCATCCGTGCCGCTTACCAGTGCCACCTATCAGTGCCACCTCATTGGTGCCCATCAGTGCTGCCCTATCAGTGCCCGTCATTGAAGAAGAAAAAAATACTTATTTACAAAACATTTTAACAGAAACAAACAAAGAAAAACTTTTTTTTTTTTTTTTAATTTCCGGTCTTTATATTTTTTAGTGCAAAAAATAAAAATCGCAGAGGTGATCAAATACCACCAAAAGAAAGCTCTATTTGTGGGGAAAAAATTATAAAAATTCTGTTTGGGTACAACGTCGCACGACCGTGCAATTGTCATTCAATGTGCGACAGCGCTGAAAGGTGAAAATTGTCCTGGGCAGGAAGGGGGTGTAAGTGCCCCCAGTATTGATGTAGTTAAAGGGATGAGGTGGTGACCCCCAGTCTCAGTATATACCCCTCCCCCCCCCCAACACAGACACCCCCCTCTCCTTTAGCAAAGATCCCCCCCCCCCCCCAGCAGGTCCCTTAGTACACACCTCCCCACCCCCCCAACATTGTTAATTTACCCCTCCCCAGTGCACTCCCCTTAGTATAAATAGCCCCCCAACATTAATAAATACCCCTCTCCCCCAGGGTGGTGTACACAGTCTCAGGAATAGACGACATTGCTGCCCCCCCCCCCCCCCCCCCTCATGATAACCAGTATAGTCGGTGGGAGGATTTATATGGGGGGGGTGGACAAGGAGCGGCCTGTACTCCTACTTGTATACATCATTCTACTAATCCCCCCTCCCCACCTCTATACCGGCCCGTCCTCTCCTCACCCCGGTCACCGTGTCCGCTGTACTCCCCGGTAGGCCGCGCCTCTTCTTCTATCACCCTCAGGCCTGGCTCCTCCCCGCTCTACGCACTATCCGCGTGCTCCCAGGGAAGATAGCTGAGCGCCGAGATCGGCAGCGGTGAGAGCCAATCACAGAAGGGGCAAGGCAGGCCTTCCCGAGCTCCTCCCCCGAGCTCCACGCAGTAATAACCTGAGGAGAAAACAAATAAAGAAAACCTTGCTAGACGAGGGAATGTTTTCGTTAGTGGATAATAATATAAAATGGAAGATAAAAATAAAAGTATATGTAAAGAAAAGACTTTTCAGCTGCATTCACACCGTGTATTTCCTGAAGGTGCCCAGAACACGTGTGAAAAACGTACTTCGCACGTGCGGTTCATTCAGAACCGCTTTTTTTATATATATTTTTGGGGATATTTATTATAGCAAAAAGTAAAAAATATTGTTTTTTTTTTTCAAAATTGTCGCTATTTTTTTGTTTATAGCGCAAAAAATAAAAACCGCAGAGGCGATCAAATACCACCAAAAGAAAGCTCTATCTGTGGGGAAAAAAAAGGACGTCAATTTTGTTTGGGAGCCACGTCGCACAGCCGCGCAATTGTCAGTTAAAGCGACGCAGTGCCGAATCGCTAACTGCCGGTTCACACAGGGGCGACTTGTCAGGCAACCTAGACGCCTGACAAGTCGCCTCCCGTTCTGTACAATGGAACCGTTCTAATAGGAGCGACGCAAGTCGCTCCGACTTAGAAAAAGGTTCCTGTACTTCTTTTGAGGCGACTTGCATAGACTTCTATACAGAAGTAGTTTTGCAAGTCGCCGTGGCAGTCGTGTGCAGGTTGCCTCGGTGAGGCGACCTGCAAGTCGTGCCGCCCCTGTGTGAACCGGGGCTAAAAGTGCTCTGGTCTTTGGCCAGCAAAATGGTCCGGGGCTGGAGTGGTTAATGACACCCCAAAAATAAAGATCCAGCAGACATATATTTGTATGAAGCACAACATGGAACAAATATGCCACAAACACAGTAAAAAAGGAAAAAAAAAAGCCTGCACAAAGATTTACACCTGAAAAAGTGCGGGAACTTCTTTGGCGCATTCGTCACAGGCAAGGCTGCTTTGCACGTAATGCATGAAAATGTACGAAAAATGCACAACAACACACATGGAGGATACAATAGGTGTGAATGGGGCCTTAGGGCTCGTTCACACAGTGAGAAAAAGCATCTGGTTGAGCCATGGTTTTACCCCCCTCCCAATACATACAGCTGTTCAGGGCTACACACATATCGCAGCCGTGATGTTTTCCTTCAGGGCCCGCAACAGAAGTCAATTTAAACAATTGAGCCCCAGAAGGCTTACCCCCCTTCATGACAAGGCCATTTTTTGCGATACAGCACTATGTTACTTTAGCTGACAATTGCGCTGTCATGCGACGCTGTACACAAAAAAAATGTATATCCTTTTTTTTCCCACAAATAGAGCTTTCTTTTGGTGGTATTTGATCACCTCTGCAGTTTTTAGTTTTTGCAATAAAAAAAAAAACAAATTTGAAAAACAGGATTTTTTTTTACTTTCTGCTATTAAAAAAAATGTAAAAAATCAAATTTCTTCATAAAATTTAGGCCAATATGTAATCTGCTACATATTTTTGGTAAAAAAAATCCCAATAAGCGTATATTGATTAGTTTGCGCAAAAGTTATCGCGTCTATAAACTATGGGATCGATTTACGGAATTTGTATTTATTTATTATTTTTACTAGTAATGGTGGCGATCAGTGACTTATAGCAGGACTGTGACATTGCGGCGGACAAATCGGACACTAATGCCGCGTACACACGGTCGGACTTTCTATCCTACTTGGTCCGGCACACTTTCCGACGGACTTTGTCCGCCAGGTGCGCCGGACTTTAAAACGGACGGACTTGCCCACACACGCCGGGACTTTCCGGCGGGCTAAGTCCGCCCGTCTTTCCGACGGACTTTCGCCGGAGTTCCGGCGGACTTTCAGAATGAACGGACAAGTCCGTTCATTTTGAACGTGTCTCAGGTGCGACGGGACTAGCAAAGGATGTCAATCTTGCCGCTTTTATCACCTGGCGGGCTAAGTCCGCCCGTCTTTCCGACGGACTTTCGCCGGAGTTCCGGCGGACTTTCAGAATGAACGGACAAGTCCGTTCATTTTGAACGTGTCTCAGGTGCGACGGGACTAGCAAAGGATGTCAATCTTGCCGCTTTTATCGGCGAGATTGACACCTTGCGAGCCCCGTCGCGGGTCATACCAGGCCCTTAGGTCTGGTATGGATTATAAAGGGAACCCCGCTACGCCGAAAAAACGGCGTGGGGTCCCCCTAAAATCCATACCAGACCCCGATCCGAGCACGCAGCCTGGCCGGTCAGGAAAGGGGGTGGGGACGAGCGAGCGCCCCCCCCCCTCCTGAACCGTACCAGGCCGCATGCCCTCAACATGGGGGGGTGCTTTGGGGGAGGGGGCGCCTTACGGTGCCCCCCCACCACAAAGCACCTTGTCCCCATGTTGATGAGGACAAGGGCCTCTTCCCGACAACCCTGGCCGTTGGTTGTCGGGGTCTGCGGGCGGGGGGCTTATCGGAATCTGGGAGCCCCTTTTAATAAGGGGGCCCCCAGATCCCGGCCCCCCACCCTATGTGAATGAGTATGGGGTACATGGTACCCCCACCCATTCACCTAGGGAAAAAGTGTAAGTAATAAAACACACTACACAGGTTTTTAAAATATTTTATTAAACAGCTCCGGGGGGGGGGGGGGGGATCTTCCTCCGGCTTCGGGGGTCTTCTTCCGGCTTCGGGGGTCCCTCCGCTTCATCTTCTCCCGGCGTCCGGTTGGTTCTTCTCCGCTCTCCGGCCTCTTCTCCCGGTGTCCCAGGTCTTCGGCCGGCCCCTCCGCTGTCTTCATGTAGCTTTATTGCCAGCGGAGGTCCGGACTTCTGGGCTTCTTGGCTTCTTGTCTTCTCTTCTCTTCCCCCAGATGTTGACACGACGCTCTCTCCGGCTGGACTGGTCTCTGAGGGCTGCGTTGTGACTTATATAGGCGGAGACCCCGCCCCCTTTTGATGTCACAGTCCCTGAGCATGCTGGGACTGTGACGTTTTAGGGGGCGTGGTCACTGGGTGATGTTGACCACGCCCCCTAAAACGTCACAGTCCCAGCATGCCCAGGGACTGTGACATCAAAAGGGGGCGGGGTCTCCGCCTATATAAGTCACAACGCAGCCCTCGGAGAGCAGTCCAGCCGGAGAGAGCGTCGTGTCAACATCTGGAGAAGAGAAGACAAGAAGCCTAGAAGTCCGGACCTCTGCTGGCAAGAGAGCTACCTGAAGACAGCAGAGGAGCCGGCCGAAGAACTGGAGAGAAGAGAGCGGAGAAGAACCAACCGGACGCCGGGAGAAGATGAAGCGGAGGGACCCCCGAAGCCGGAAGAAGACCCCCGAAGCCGGAGGAAGATCCCCCCCCCAGAGCTGTTTAATAAAATATTTTAAAAACCTGTGTAGTGTGTTTTATTACTTACACTTTTTCCCTAGGTGATTGGCTAGGGGTACCATGTACCCCATACTCATTCACATAGGGTGGGGGGCCGGGATCTGGGGGCCCCCTTATTAAAGGGGGCTCCCAGATTCCGATAAGCCCCCGCCCGCAGACCCCGACAACCAACGGCCAGGGTTGTCGGGAAGAGGTCCTCATCAACATGGGGACAAGGTGCTTTGGGGTGGGGGGGCCCCGCACGGCGCCCCCCTCCCCCAAAGCACCCACCCCCCATGTTGAGGGCATGCGGCCTGGTACGGTTCAGGAGGGGGGGGGGGCGCTCGCTCGTCCCCACCCCCTTTCCTGACCGGCCAGGCTGCGTGCTCGGATCGGGGTCTGGCATGGATTTTAGGGGGGACCCCACGCCGTTTTTTCGGCGTAGGGGGTTCCCCTTTATAATCCATACCAGACCCAAGGGCCTGGTATGCCCCGCGCTCGCCGCAATAGGAAAATTTGTTTTTCCTATTGCAGCGAGCGCGAGATGCAATACCCTGCCCTCGTGTTGCATCTGGTCCGTCGGACCAGCCTACACACGAGCGGGCTTTCCGTCGGACCAGCACACACACGAGCGGACTTTCCGCCCGAAACTGAGTCCGACGGAAAGATTTAAAACTTTTTTCAAATCTAGGTCCGGCGGGCTTTTGGGGAAAAGTCCGCCGGAAAAGTCCGCCGGTGCCTACACACGGGCGGATTGTCCGGCACACTCTGGTCCGCCGGACCAAGTATGCCGGAAAGTCCGACCGTGTGTACGCGGCATAAGTGACACTTCTTTGGAGACCAGTGACACCAATAAATAATATGTACTGTTACTGTACTGTCACTGTACTAATGACTATAGGTGTACGCACAGGGACGAGATGGCCTGGCTCGCAGTCTCCGCTCTAATTCATCCCAAAGGTGTTCTATCAGGTAGAGGTCAGGACTCTGTGCAGGCCAGTCAAGTTCCTCCACTCCAAACTCGCTCATCCATGTCTTTATGGACCTTGCTTTGTGCACTGGTGTGTAGTCATGTTGGAACAGGAAGGGGACATCCCCAAACTGTTCCCACAAAGTTGGGAGCATGAAATTGTCCAAAATGTCTTGGTATGCCGTTGCCTTAAGAGTTCCCTTCACTGGAACTAAGGGGCCAACCCCTGAAAAACAACCCCACACCATAATCCCCCCTCCACCAAATGATTTGGACCAGTGCACAAAGCAAGGTCCATAAAGACATCTGGGATGCCATTAAAGATCATGTCCGTGTAAAGGCAGGTGTCCCAATACTTTTGGTAATATAGTGTATATAGTATATATAAAGTTCTGCCTTTCCTCCAAAGATGCAGAGATTTAGGTTCCAATGGCTACACTTAACCGCTTCAGCCCCGGAAGATCTTACCTCCTTCCTGACCAGAGCATTTTTTGCGATTCGGCACTGCGTCGCTTTAGCTGACAATTGCACGATCGTGCGACGTTGCACCCAAACAAAATTGACGTCCTTTTTGTCCCACAAATAGAGCTTTCTTTTGGTGGTATTTGATCTCCTCTGCGTTTATTTTGGTTTTTTTTGCGCTATAAACAAAAAAAGAGCCACAATTTTGAAAAAAAAAGCAATATTTTTTACTTTTTGCTATAATAAATATCCCTCTAATCTATATATATATATATATATATATATATATATATATATATATATACACATTTCCTCAGTTTAGGCTGATACGTATTCTTCGACATATTTTTGGTAAAAAAAAAATCACAATAAGCGTATATTGGTTGGTTTGCACAAAAGTTTAAGCGTCTACAAAATAGGGGATAGTTTTATGACATTTTTATTATTATTTTTTTTTATTAGTAATGGCGGCGATCTGCGATTTTTATGGTGACTGCGACATTATGGTGGACATGGGACACTTTTGACACCATTTTGGGACCATTGTAATTTATACAGCGATCAGTGCTATAAAAATGCACTGATTACTGTGTAAATGTCACTGGCAGGGAAGGGCTTAACACTAGGGGGCGATGAAGGGGTTAAGTGTGTCCTAGGGAGTGATTCTAACTATGGGGGGGATGGGGATTACATGACACCGATCATTGCTCTCGATGACAGGGAGCAGTAGATCTCTGTCATGTCACAAGGCAGAACAGGGAAATGCCTTGTTTACATAGCCAGCAATTAGTGTCCACAAGTGCCAGCAATCAGTGAAGCCATTAGTGATGCCAGTCAGTGCTGGGTATCAGTGCTGCCCATCAATGCCCATCACTGCCGCCTATCTGTGCCCAGTGCCGCCTATCTGTGCCCACCAGTGCCGCCTATCTGTGCCCAGTGCCGCCTATCTGTGCCCAGTGCCGCCTATCTGTGCCCACCAGTGCCGCCTATCTGTGCCCAGTGCCGCCTATCTGTGCCCAGTGCCGCCTATCAGTGCTCATCAGTCCCCATAAGTGTGGTATATTCCTGCCTCCTCATCAGTGCCACCTAATCAGTGCCCATAAGTGCCGCCTCATCAGTGCCGACCAGTGCCGCCTATCTGTGCCCACCAGTGCCGCCTATCTGTGCCCAGTGCCCAGCAGTGCCACCCATCAGTGCTCATCAGTGCCACATATCAGTTCGCATAAGTGCGGCATATTCGTGCCTCCTCATCAGTGTCACCTAATCAGTGCGAATCAGTGACACCTCGTCAGCGCCCATCAGCGAAGGAGAAAAATTACTTATTTACAAAATGTACTGACAGAAACTAAGAAAAAAATTTTTTTTTATTAAAAATTTTTGGTCTTTTTTTCCCCAAAAAAAGATTAAATACCACCAAAAGAAAGCTCTATTTGTGTGAAGAAAATGATAACAATTTCATATGTTTACAGTGTAGTATGACCGCGCAATTGTCATTCAAAGCGTGACAGCGCTGAAAGCTGAAAAACGGCCTGGGTAGGCAGGGGGAGAAAGTGCCCGGTATTGAGGTGGTTAAATAATGATGCCTTTCTTCTCCGCTGGGCAATCATATCATGCACCCACCACACACACTGCTGCACCAGCGACGTCCGTCACTCGGTAGCGATACGCGGGGAGTGTGCGCGTGAGAGGAGCTTTTCGTTTTTTTTTCCGTGTGGCTGCAGGGCTGTGCGCCCTCATTGGCTGCCTGGCTCTCCCACCGCACAGGATAACTGAGATTCTCCCCGGTGTGCTCAGTCCTTGCCGTGATTGGAAGGGGCCGCCACATTCATTCAAAGAGCAGGCAGCATCCTCCGCACACAAGATGAATTCTGAGCTTGAGTTTACTTTGCTGCGTCCTTTCATCAATAGAGGAGAAAGAGGATGTAGAAGGGAGCAGCGCCTGGATGTCTCAGGTCTAAAATTTTCAGAGTCCTCTGAATGCTAAGGATCAGATACTGAAATTCAATTTTATGTTCCTGTGCTAAAAAAAAAAAAAAAGCGCCCAGCTGTGATAAAGGTTTGGGAGCTGCGTGAAGATCGAAGGGGGATCTGGCTCTCCAGCAAGCGGGGGGTTAAAGGCGATCGAATTCAGCGATTACTAATGAACGGCAAGAGCTGTGTTCATCAACCAAAAGAACGACCGAGGGACCGGAGGAGAGCGACCGGGGTAGGCTGTGGCTGTGGGTGACTGCAATCCTGTTTTTCGGGGATGCAAACTTCAACTGACTTGTACAGGTATTTATATAATAAAAATGATGCAGATCTAAATCAAATCACTAAAACTTCATGTTATCTTCATTTCAAAAGTTATTTTGCATTTTTTTTTTTTTTTGTTTAAATATCTGCAGCTTTTATTAAAATAATCCCTGCCACGAGGTTCCTTGTTCAGGCACTTCCTGTTACAGGGTGACAACGCTCTGTCCCCGTCTCCCAATTGTACTCCTGTGTTGTCAGCTTGTCACACGCTCCCATGGGCGTGGGCTAGGAAGCTGCCCCTGAGCAATGATATGCATAATCCAGCTGGTTTGTCCCTTTTTTTTTGCTGTGGCTTGTATCTGTTGGACTTTTTACAAATAAAGGCTATATTGCGGAGTGCGGCTGTCCAGAACTTCCTTTTTGCCCCCCGAGCAATGATGTACAGCGCATGAAGGCAGGAAGCTGTTAAAAAGAGGCTGCGAGAGATCAGCAGCACAGAGATGCAAAACAAAAACCTAGCTCCCAACTTTCCCTGATTTCAAGGGACTGTCCCTGATTTGGAGCAATGCCCCTCCTCATTTGTCCCTCATTTTGGTCTGATCTATATAGACAGGGGCGGACTGATAACTCATGGGGGCCCCCGGGCAATAGGAGATTATGGGGCCCCCAGGCAATCAGAGATTATGGGGCCACACAGTATACAATCACACAGTATACACAGACAGATGTAAAAAAAACACAGATTTTTACATACTGTCCCTGGTTTTACTGAGGCTGGCAACCCTGATGGGGCCCCCCTAGTGGCCCGGGGCCATCGGGCAGTGCCTGAGTGGCTCAATGGTCAGTCCGCCCCTGTATATAGATGTATATAAAATTCACTTTTTATCTATCAAAAAGTGTTTTTCAGCGCTAAACCTTTCATCTGATGTTCTAAATTGCTGCATTTGTAAATTCCAAAAGCCAATATAAAATAATAGTAGTGGTAAAAAAAAAAAGTACTTGTGGGTTTAACCAATCTTGGGTGGCACAGTGGTGTAGTGCGTAGCACTCTCACCTAGCAGTAAAAAGGGTCACTGGTTCAAATCCCAACCATGACACAACCTGCCTGGAGTTTGCATGTTCTCCCTGTGCCTGCGTGGGTTTCCTCCGGGTACTCCAGTTTCCTCCCACATTCCAAAGACATGCTGGTAGGTTAATTGGCTTCTGTTTAAATTGGCCCTAGTATATGAATGTGATTTAGGGACCTTAGATTGTAAGCTCCTTGAGGGTAGGGACCGATGTGAATGTACTATGTATATGTATAGCACTGTGTAAATTGACAGTGCTATATAAATACCTTAAATAATAATAATAATCTTGTTTTTTTGTACAAGTCTCCTTTAAGGGGGCGTGGTAAGGGGTGTGTCCTATGCCTGAATACTTTTGCTGATAGGTGTCCCTCGTTCCCATCTCAAAAAAGTTGGGAGGTATGCAAAAAGGATCGAGAAAGGTTAAAACAGTATTTTATTTAAAAAACAAAAAAAAAGACAATTGTTTTTTGACACAGTGCTTTAGTAAACAAATGTCATCTAGTTGGGCTTTAGATCTATCTATAAGCCCAGGTTCACACTGAGCTGCAGGAATGAAGCCGTGCGATTTCAGTGGAACTCGCACGATTTCACTCCTGCGTGGTAGTCCCGATTTCGGCGGCGATTTCACAGACATTTGTAAGGGGTTTCTTTCAATGGAAATCGCACACCGAAATTCCTAAAAGTAGTACAGAAATGACTTTTTAAACACGGGGGTGCACCGCAAATGCAGCGTCGCACCGATTAGGACGGTGCCATTGCCGGCAATTTCTGCCAATTTGACATGTCAAAACGCACCAATGTGACCAGGGCTCAAGCAGTGAATGTGACTTTCCCCAAAAGTTCCATGGTGGAGAACCAATCACTGCCATTTAAATCATAGGCAGCCTGAAGATACACCTGCAAAGAATGTTTGTTGAATTTCAGATTCGTTGCTTTAGAAATATGCTTCGTAAGCCCCATACACACTATTAGATTTTCTGCAGATTTTTGTCTTCAGATTTACCAAAACCATGTAGTGCAAGGGCCTGCCTGATTGCATACAAATTGAAACTCTAAGAGCCCATTCACACAGGGGCAACACGACTTGCACGTCGCCTCAGCGAGGCAACCTGCAAACGACTTCCGCTGCGACTTGCAAAACGACTTCTGTATAGAAGTCTATGCAAGTCGCCCCAAGTCGCCCCCAAAGTCGTACAGGAACCTTTTTCTAAGTCGGAGCGACTTGCGTCGCTCCGATTAGAACGGTTCCATTGTACAGAACGGGAGGCGACTTGTCAGGCGACTAGGTCGCCTGACAAGTCGTCCCTGTGTGAATGGGCTCTTAAGGTTTGACCTCATATTATATGGTTTTGGTAAATCTGAAGACAAAAATCTGCAGAAAATCTAATAGTGTGTATGGGGCTTAAGTGTCATTTCTCGGGATTGAGGGAGATTTACTAAAACTGGTGAACGCAGAATCTGGTGCAGCTGTGCATAGAAACCAATCAGCTTCCAGGTTTTTATTGTCAAAGCTTAATTGAATAAGCTGAAGTCAGAAGCTGATTGGTTACTATGCACAGCTGCACCAGATTCTGTGTGCACCAGTTTTAGTAAATCTCCCCCCATACTGTGAAGCAGGGTGGTGAAATATTGAGCTCTGTAAATACTAGTTCACTTTATTTATTTAGCTTTAATATTAAACGT